>JAJMGG010000014.1:0-316618 GCA_030568635.1 Suhomyces caryicola | reverse complement strand
GGGGGCTCGGCCCGCGGACCCCGGCGGGCCCCCCGGCACGCTGCCCCGAGTCCAGGCCGCGCGTCGCGCCCAGGCTCTGCCCGCCCCAGCGCCGCCGCCCGCTGCGAGTTTTGCATTTATTTTCTGGGCCTGTCTCAGCCAGGGTCCCGTCCGGCACCTAGCCCTTATTTTGCGCCTGCTTGCGGCGATATTATTTCGTCTGACCGCGAAATTCCTGCCTATTGCGGGAATAAGGTTTTGTGTGCGCAACCCCGCCGGCGAAATCTACCCACACCCCCTATGCCAGATTCGATGTCTCGGATTCCCGTACCACTACTCCTGCGCCTGACGCCGCGTGAAAGAAGCAACTCCCGAGGCCCAAGGGTCCCGAGCCCCGCAGGGTCCACTGCAGCCAGCCGTTTGCGTGCGCCCTACGCTCCCAGCGCTCCCCCGAATTCCCTCACCCCTGCCGCCGGACCTGGCCCACCGCCGCAGCCCCACCGCCGCGGGCCCCAGCATCTCTCTCGCGAGAGCTCGCCGGCCGCCCCGCGAGAGCCCGCCGGCCGTCCCGCGAGAGCGCCCGGCCGCCAGCGAGACCCCAAAAACGCCCCACCCCTCCCGCGTTCCTTTTTCCAGCTTGCCCTCTCTACGTATTGTTCCGGGAAGCCTCGCTACAAAGCACACAAAGGGCCCCCACATGACGGATATGTCTCAGACAATCGGCCGCCGCCCAGCGGGCTACAGCAACTGAAAGCACCCCTGGCCGCGCGCCCAACACCGACTTGCTATTGTCGCCGACCGGCCCCAGGCGCCGGGCCCGCCGCCCTGACGTCACTCGGAATCCCATGCCCAGTTCCGACCGCTCGTGGCGAACCGCTTTTTTGTGGCGGCCTCGCTCTACGCTTTTCGCCGGTGGCCTCTCCGCTGCTGGACCCTGTGCGGCTTGCATCTTCCTCCAGGCGTTTTACCTGCCCGCTACTTTCTTCCGTACCCTCTGCGTTTTTGCCACCACGCTCCGCTCTCCGCCCGTCCCCTGCTCCCACAGAGCATGCCCAGCCTGGCCCGTCCGTTTTGAAAAGTTTCCCTCAGGCTGGCACTCCTCCCCACCCGGCCATGAACGACCCGTACACCGGGCCCTCCAGCGCCTACGGCGCAAACAGCAACGCTGGCATCAGCAACCCCAACGCCAACCCCCCGCCCAAGAACTCCGCCGGCGCCGTCACCACCGCCGCGCCCAAGGCCCCGCCCGCCAACCTCATCATGTTCGCGGCGCCGTTGACGCCGGCGGCGCCGCCCGCAGATCAGCCCTTGGCGGGCCAGATGGACCCCTCGGCGGCGGCCATGCCCGCCATGGCGGCGCCCGGCCAGCCGCACAGCGACGGCCCCTCCGCTGCCCCGCCGGGCCTCAAGCCGACCGTCCCCGACCTCTCGTCGCAAAACACCGGGGCCGACCCGCCCGACGTGATCGAAGAGCTCTACGCCCGCCTCCGCCAGCTCGGCTCCCAGTTCTACGACTACCGCGCCAAGACCGACGACACCATCAACGACTTGACCGCCAAGTTGAGCCACACCAAAGATTGCATAGAGGCCATCCGCCACAACTTGAACGAGGCCAACCAACACATCTCCCTCCTCACCAACAACGCGCCCTTGGCGCCGTTCGCCCCGGCGGCGGCGCAGCACTCGGACAAGGTGCTCAGCGTCTTCACCAGACACATCTTGAGCTTGGGGCACGAAATAGAAACCCTCGCCCGCAACCAGCCGATGCAGCAGCAGCAGCAGCACCAGCCGCTGCAGGGCCAGTTGGAAAACAGCATCCAGGACCCGATGCAGCGCCTCCTGCAGCCGCTTCCGCCCCCGCAGCAGCCCCAGCCCCGGATCCAGTCGCTGTACCCCCAGCACATCTCCAGAAACACTAGCGTGTACCAGGACGAAGACATGGACGACTTGAACCGCCCGTCGTACGCCAAACTACCACAGACCCAGAACTACAACCCGCCCTCGCCGTTCAACGCCACCAGATTCAACTTTGAAATGAACTCGTACCCGCTCGCACGGTCCAGCGTCCCGATGAACTGGAGCACCGGGCCCTCTACCCAACAACCCTCACCTTTCCAGCCCTTCACAGACACGGCCCCCGCCGCGCACGGGGCCCACGAGGACAGGAAGAATCCGTTGCGAAAGCTCAAGTCGCAAATGGCGTCCTCCGGCTCCTACGGCTCCCACCCAGGCAACATCCAGGAAGACCTGAGCAGCATGCACCTGGCCAAAAATTACAGCAACAAGTACATCTCGGATACGTCGCTTACAGGAAACAACCAAGGTTCAGAACCGCACTACTTGAATGTGATGCTGCAGGACAACGACACGGATATGAACTTGCGACAGGGGAAGGGAAAGCGCGTGCTCTTTTCCCAAGACTTGGACCAGGATATGGACGGTGTTGGAGGAAGTAATCTTGATCACATAATGACCGGCGAGGCTGACGGCCAACTCAACGGCGATCCCACGGGGTCCAGCCATCAAGAAAGCTCCAAGACGGGCCACGGTAAGGGACGAAAGAGATCTGCCGATTCCAGCGGAAGCATCTCCAACTCGAACGCAAGCGACACAGACAACCAACTCGGCGGAATGGAAATGCCCAGCTACAAGCTCGAGAAGAGCCTCAAGACGATTTCCGAGATCTGGAAGGAGTACGAGTACGGCCTCAACGAAAAACCGCCCTTGAGGTTGTTGGAGATCAAGTTTGGGACCAAGTGGAGAAACGAAACGGTGTCGAGAACGTTTTTGCGGCGCAAGAAGATCTACGAAGCAATCGAGACCGGGAAGACCAAGGGGTTCACCGAGGACGAGATCATCCAGGATCTCGAGAACTTCCGCAGCTACGAGGTCAACGGCGTGGTGAAGAAGAAGCCGCTCCTGTGGCTATGCTCGAACGTGCCGGAGAAGTACGAATCATGATTTCTGGAAACTGTAACTATAGCTCGTTCCAAAAGCTGGGGACAGGTCCTGCACTCCCAAAAAGAGAAGCCCATAGACAAGCCCCCCCTCCCGTTCGTTGATAGCCCAACACGACACACAGTAAACAATCCCCCCAAAAACCTTTATAATAGCCTGTACAGCTCTCTCTGTCGTTTCCAGGGCACTAATAGTCAATTTTACGCATGAATTTGGTCGTTTACTGGTAGCCTGCTCCATTCCGCCTCGTAGCTGCGAAAACGCAACCAATGGGACCGAGAGCAAAATCGGTTATCTTCGCGCACGTGACCAGAACAAAAAATGTCATATCAGTGAGATGGGAGCCCGATTCTTGCGATGAGACGGCCAAGCCATACCGACTACGACGTGATGGCTCCTGCGGTGATACCCGAAAAAAGACAGGCGGACGAAGTCGCCAGCCACGAGATCAAGAAACAGAACATAAATACCAGCGAGGATGTGCCAAAAGCCAGCGAGGAAGCGCCAAACGCCAGCGAGGATGCACCAAAAGCCAGCGAGGATGCACCAAACGCCAGCGAGGATGCGCCAAAAGCCAGCGAGGCGCCCGCTCCAGTCCCCAAGCAGAAGCAGCTGAAGAGAAAGTACAAGGCCAAGGCTGCCGAGGAGACGTCGCCCATGGGGGTGTTGCAGTTTGAGATCAAGGAGCTTCTCCAGCGCTTCGGGCTCGACAAGTCGCAGATCTTCAACAACATGAACGAGCTTTTGAACGACCCGCTCGTCGAGCAGCAGCACCACCGGGTGGTGGAGGGCGTTGAGATCCTCCAGTTGCTCTCCAACGGGGACGGCGTGGCGGTGATTCCGCACCCGCGTGACGAGCTGATGAAGCAGGTGTGCATAGTGCCGTTTGGCCTCCCCGGGGACGTGGGCACCGTCAAGGTGTTCAAGACGCATCCGTTGTACGTCGAGTCCGACTTGCTTGACGTCACGCGGGCGTCGCAGCACCGCAACGACGCCTTGATTGGCTGCAAGTACTTTGGCAAGTGTTCCGGGTGCCAGTACCAGAACGTCGACTACGAGCAGCAGTTGGCGTTCAAGAGACAGACGATCGAGAACGCGTACAAGTTCCTCGCTCCCACGTTGACGGCGAACAAGCAGCTTCCGGCGGTGCACAGCACCGAGCCGTCGCCCTTGCAGTACACGTACCGCACCAAGTTGACGCCGCACTTCAACTTGCCGTACCGCCGCGGAGGCTACACCGCGGAAACGCGCCCCAACCTCGGGTTCGGCGCCAAGGGCAGACCGACGTGGCGCAAGGACGTGGGCGAGGAGATTGGCGGCGGGCTGATTCTCGACATCGAGGAGTGCGCCATCGGCACCGAGATCATCAACCAGGGCATGAAGAACGAGAGAGCGCGCTTCGAAGGCAACTTCAAGAACTACCGCAAGGGCGCCACCATTCTCTTGCGCGAGGACACCAACGTGGTGGCGGCCGGCGCCGAGTTCGAGAAGCACGCCGGGTCCACCGACCCGGCCGGCGAGATCAGCTCGCTCGAGGTGAGCATCGAGAACGACGCCAAGTTGGTCAAGACCTGTGTGACGCAGTCGAGGCAGATTGTCACCGAGTACATCAACGGGTACGTGTTTGAGTTCTCGGCGGGCGAGTTCTTCCAGAACAACAACTCCATCTTGCCGGCGGTCACCGACTACGTCAAGTCGAACCTCCAGATCCCCAACTCCACGCCCGACCAGCCCAACTACTTGGTGGACGCGTACTGCGGCTCGGGGCTCTTTTCCATCACATGCTCCACCAACGTGTCCAAGGTGATTGGTGTCGAGGTGTCGGCCGACTCCGTCAAGTTTGCCGAGCGCAACGCCAAGTCCAACAAGATCGAAAACGCCACCTTCATCGTGGGGAAGGCCGAGAAGATCTTCGCCAGCATCGACTCGCCGGCCGACAGAACGTCCGTCATCCTCGACCCGCCCAGAAAGGGATGCGACCAGGTGTTCTTGAACCAGCTCTCCGAGTACCACCCGGCCAAGGTCGTCTACATCAGCTGCAACGTCCACTCGCAGGCCAGAGACGTCGACTGGTTCATCAACAACACCGACAACGGCAGCGACTACTACGTCGAGAGCATCAAGGGCTTCGACTTCTTCCCGCAGACCCACCACGTGGAGAGCATTGCCGTGCTCTCGTTGAAGCCAAGTGTATAATAGAATAGAAGCAATTCGTAAGACGGCGTAGGAACGCAGGGCGACCGTAGGACGGGCCCAGGCCCAGAACAGGCCCAGATGCTCAGAACAGGCCCAGAGGCTTCTTCCGGCACCCACAGCCCGAAGGTTAGACGCCGCCCATGTGCTAGCGGACTAACAGTGGTAGCGGGCTACGGTGGTAGCGTTGCTTGCGCTAGCCCTCACTTTTTGCACCCAGTCACGTGCGCGAACAAAAATGGACCCGCAAACTGAGGGCTTGCGCCCTCGTATCTGTGCGCGTACCAATACCGCTCGCACCCTCCAGCAGGTCCATGAAAATTTTTGATGGTTCAAACAATTTCACACACTTGTTTAGCTTAGCATACACATCATCACATAGCCAAAATGGAAAACGATAAAGGTCAATTAGTAAGTAGCCTCCCAAACCACGAACCACGGAGCATGCACTAGTCGAGAGAAGCAGCCGAGAGCAGGCCAGAGAAGCAGCCGAAAGAGCCAGACGAGCGATCCGCCGAGGAAGCACCAGTGGACCCACAACTACCCATAAAACTGCCCACGTAACCTGAAGTCTACCCCTGTGGGCTCTGGCCCACCTCCGGTTCTGTCCACGAACGCCCGACCGTGTCCCTCCAGCCACCTGCAACAGCGTACTAACAAGTCTAGGTCGAATTATACGTCCCAAGAAAGTGTTCTGCCACCAACAGAATCATCAAGGCCAAGGACCACTCCTCCGTCCAAATCAACATCGCCAACGTTGACTCTGAAGGTAGAGCCATCCAAGGTGACAACACCACTTACGCTTTGTCCGGCTACATCAGAGGTAGAGGTGAAGCTGACGACTCCTTGAACAGATTGGCCCAACAAGACGGTTTGTTGAAGAACGTCTGGTCTTACTCCCGTTAATTTTATTGTATATCTAATTAATGTATGCCGTATAATAGAAGAAGTATTCTGAACTTGAGTAGAGGCGGCCGCCGGCGCTTGCCCACGGCCGTGGCAGCGGGCATCCTGGTGGTGAATGGCGCTTACATAACGCCTGACCAAGCAACATCGTGTTGTGTATGCCCGATCGGGCTCCCCGCCTACCCCAGCCTCACGTGACCACATCCCACTTACGACATTCCTAATGGTCTGACCCAAAGGTGCCCCCCCCCGTTTCTGCAATTGCCGCCAACTTCTTCTTCCACCACCACAGACACCCACCATGAAGGCTGTTTTCACGCTTCTCTACGACGCCGGCTATCTTCCGGGGGCGATAGTCCTCGGGTTGGCGCTCCGGAAGATCCTCGAGGTCTCCCCGGAAGTGGTGCTGCTCGGCGTGTTGATCGACAAGAGCCGTTTCTCCGCCGCCCAGTTGGCGCAATTGGACCAAATCTACGACGAGTTGGTGGACATGACGCCGTGGGAGTCGACGCTCTCGGAAAAGTTGACGCTCGACTTGAACCGGCCCGAATTGGCCAAGACGTTCTCCAAGGTGCTTCTCTGGTCGTTGACGCAGTACGAGTCGGTGCTCTACTTGGACGCAGACACGTTGCCGAGCATCCCCGAGGCGGCCGCCGACGGCTCCATTGTTGATGTTCTTGCCGTCCCCGTGCCTCCGCACAAAATCTTGGCCGCCCCCGACAGCGGTTTTCCCGACGTCTTCAACTCGGGGGTGTTCGCCTTGACCCCCGACCAGCTGGTTTTCCGGGCCTTGAGCGACCGCGTGACCCAGTCCGTCACCGACCCGAGTGTGTCGTTCGACGGTGCTGACCAGGGGCTTCTCAACCAGTTCTTCAACCCCAGCCCCGACTGGGTTCTGCCGTTGGCCAGAGACGAGGAGTACCACACCAACTGGATCAAGTTGCCGTTCTTGTACAACGTCACCCCCTCCTCCCAGTACCAGTACCTCCCTGCATACAAGAACTTCTCTGGCGACGTGTCGCCGGGGCCTGGAGTACCTGGCGCCGCCGATGCAGATAGCGCCGACAATGCAGCCGGCAGCAGCGCGCTTGAATCTACCCAGGACACATTGAACCGGTACGGCAGTGTCGCGACAACCCGCTTGGGGTCCCAGATCAAGCTCGTTCACTTCATTGGTCCGGTCAAGCCGTGGAACGCCGGTTCGAGTCCAGACAAGATCCATGCGACCTGGTGGAGTATTTGGCGAGAGTACTGTGAGAGTGGCCAGGGCGTCTCGCGCGACGCTTCCGTGGATCAAAGCGGCGCGGGCGGAGGAGCATCTGCGCCCAAGACCGACGCCCAACAGCGGTTGTTGGATCCTCGGAGCTACGGCAGTTTGGGCGGGGTGGAGCCCTCCGCGGACTCGTCGTGGGACCCGACGAAAGAAGCCCCGCCAGCGAGCCACCCTCAGAAAGGAAACCTGGACTTGGTCCTGGGAATGAAGCAGTTCACAAACCTGTGGGACGACGCCCAAGGCGAGGCCGATCGTGTGCTCGACACCAGCGACACGATCCCCACGCTTCCGTTGAACCAGTTTGTCGAGCCCGAACGGGTGTTCGAGGTCAAGTCGGACTTCTACATGAACCACAAGTTGCACAATGCGGAGTCCGACGGCAGCGCAGCCGAACAGGCGGGGGCTCTGGCCGAAGACCACGGCGAGACCACCAAGCAGCCCTACTCGATCATGCAGGAGATCAACGACAAGTTGAGCGCGTTGGTGGTTGATTCCGGCGACGAGGCGCAGGACGCGGATGCCGAGGGCCACACCGAGGGCCACGACGCCCCGAGTGCCCCCAAGCTCTTCCCGTGGGAGTTCCGGCAGCACGTCAAGACGGAACGGGTGTTCGGCTCGCCGTAGGCGGAGAAAGGCATCGGGGAAAGACCCAATCTCCAACCAAAAGCCCCCGGGCGCACCAAAAGCGCTAGAGCGCACCAAAAACTTCCGTAGCAGAGCACCACGTAGCTATCACGATACACAGCCGTGCCACGGGGCCTCCCTGGCCACCGGGCCAACTCGTAAGACGACAGTAGCTGCAAAAAGTGCCGGGCACGACGCTGCCGCAAAAATTGGCGTTGCGGCACCGATTTGGGGCGAGTGCCCACACGGTCACGTGCGCCGGCATCACGTGTGCACGCTTTTGCGGTGCCGCCGCCACCCAGCAATTACCCGGCCATAAAATTTTTTCTTCCTCGATGTTCCCACCTTAAAAAAAATTGCACAAATCTTTTCAGGAGTCCACACCACATTATTCATCCCAAACAACATGGCATCTGAAGGTATTACCGAAATCGATTCCGGTTTAATTGAAACCAACTACGACAACGTCGTCTACAAGTTCGATGACTTGAACTTGAAACCAAACATCGTCAGAGGTATCTTTGGTTACGGTTACGAAACCCCATCTGCCATTCAACAAAGAGCCATCTTGCCTATCACTGAAGGACGTGACGTCTTGGCCCAAGCCCAATCCGGTACCGGTAAGACTGCCACCTTCACCATTTCTGCATTGCAAAGAATCGATGAGAACTCCAAGACCACCCAGGCTTTGATCTTGGCCCCAACCAGAGAATTGGCCTTGCAGATCAAGAATGTTATTTCCAGCATTGGTTTGTACTTGAAGGTGACCGTCCATGCTTCCATCGGTGGTACCTCCATGTCCGACGACATTGAAGCTTTCAAGTCCGGTGTCCAAATCGTTGTTGGTACTCCAGGTAGAGTCTACGACATGATTGAAAGAAGATACTTCAAGACCGAGAACGTCAAGATGTTCATCTTGGATGAAGCCGATGAAATGTTGTCTTCTGGATTCAAGGAACAAATCTACAACATCTTCCGTTTATTGCCAGAAACTACCCAAGTGGTCTTGTTATCTGCTACCATGCCACAAGATGTTTTGGAAGTCACCACCAAATTCATGAACAACCCCGTCCGTATCTTGGTCAAGAAGGACGAATTGACCTTGGAAGGTATCAAGCAATTCTTCATCAACGTTGAGTTGGAAGACTTCAAGTTTGACTGTTTGTGTGACTTGTACGACTCCATCTCCGTCACCCAGGCTGTTATCTTCTGTAACACCAGATCCAAGGTTGAGTTCTTGACCACCAAGTTGAAGGCCGAGAACTTTACCGTCTCCGCCATCCACGCCGACTTGCCCCAAGCCGACAGAGACACCATCATGAAGGAATTCAGATCCGGTTCCTCCAGAATCTTGATCTCCACCGACTTGTTGGCCAGAGGTATTGATGTCCAACAAGTTTCCTTGGTCATCAACTACGACTTGCCAGCCAACAAGGAAAACTACATTCACAGAATCGGTAGAGGTGGTCGTTTCGGTAGAAAGGGTGTTGCCATCAACTTTGTCACTGACAGAGATGTTGGTATGATGAGAGAAATAGAGAAGTTCTACTCCACTCAGATCAAGGAAATGCCTGCTGACATTGGTGCTTTGTTCAACTAAGTGTAATAGTAAGTAGTATTGGGAATAAAATGTTTCACTGAAAGACTGTAGCGGGGTACAAACGTGGCGGGATGGCCGTGGGCAAGGTTGCTGGGGCGTAGGGGAAGGAACTTGCTGGGGCGCGCTCACTGTGAGTGTCTCGATTCGCGATTACTGCGAACGATCGCTGGGTCACCAAAAGAGACGCACGCAAACGAGGCAAAGTCTCCCTACCAATGAGCCTTCAGATTCCCGGCTCGTTTCCAGCGCGCGAAAACGCGCCCGACGAGCGCGGAGCGGCGCCCGGCGGCTCGGCCAAGGACCTTCTCGAGGCCGAGCAGCTGGCGGGGTTCCACAAGTCCCAGGTGATCGTGCAGAAGACCAAGCACCAGCACCACATCTTCGCCCAGCTCGACTCGTTGGTGTACGTGTTGGCGGGGTACCAGTTCGTCAAGTACTGCCACTTGGCGTGCCTCACGCCGGTGGTGCTCCACGTGTTGCTCCAGAAGTTGCTCAGCTACGACTTGATGGCGCGGAGCAGCGGCGGCGCCGACCCCGCCGGGATCGGGCGGCTCGTCTTCTACGCCGCCAACCTGGACGAGTTCGACGCCGCGACGCGCGCCCGCATGGTCGCCACCATCAAGACCAAGACGTGCTTGATGGTGTACTGGAAGACGGTGCTCTGCATGGCGTGCCACACGTTGTTTGTGTGCAGCTGGATGGTGGGGTTGGCCAACGAGGAGCGCCTCGGCCAGCTCGCCAACGGCACGTGGTGGTTCATTTCGTTTCTCGGCGAGGAGGCGCCGCAGGTGAGTCCGCAGGCCGGGTTCTGGCGCAAGGCGGCGGTGTTGGGGTTGCCGGAGTTGGTGCTATCGGACTTGGTGATTCTCT
Source organism: Suhomyces caryicola (assembly GCA_030568635.1). NCBI lineage: Eukaryota > Fungi > Ascomycota > Pichiomycetes > Serinales > Debaryomycetaceae > Suhomyces > Suhomyces caryicola. The sequence continues at coordinate 306,215 of JAJMGG010000014.1, read as the reverse complement.
TGATCCAGTTGGTGATGTTCCAGTGTATCTACAAGCAGTCTACGGTGATGCAGGCGGGGGCGCGCTTGGACGACCCCGAGGTGTACGTCGTGCGCACCAACACCGAGGGCGTCGCCGTGGACGCCAGCCTCAGCTTGACCGACGAGGTGCCGTGCGTGCTCAAGGTGCGGTTGTACGAGACGTTCGCCACCGATGCGTATATAGAGTAGAGGCAATAAACGGGAGGGCCGAGCAGCGTAGCGAGCGCAGCGGGCGACTGCGTGCAGCGAGAGACGGCGCGAGCGAGAGACTGCGTGCAGCGAGAGACTGCGTGCAGCGAGAGACGGCGCGAAAGTCAGCGCCAGCGGGAAGTCAGCGAACGCAGCGACCGCCCACACCACGCCCACCGCCCATGCTACGAATACAGACCCGCTTCGGGTCCCACTACCTCAGCACGCGGTGGAGCAAGGAGCCGTTCGCGGTGGGCTACCCGCGGCCCGACGACGCGACGGCGGCCGAGGCCGCCCGAGTCCGCGAGCTCGTGCTGCGCTCGAGCCCCATCCGCCCGCCGCCGCAGCCCTTGACGGGGTTCGACTTGTTCGTGCGGCGCAGCGGGCTCGGGACGCGGGCCCACGCCAAGCGCTTGTGGCTCGAGCTCGACCCCGCCGCCCGCGCCAACATGACGGCGGGGCCGCGCTTGGCGGCCATCCACCGCGAGAACACGCGCGTGTGGCGCGGCTACGAGGTCGTCGAGCACTTGAAGCGCCACCTGGCCGCGCACCGCTGGAACCCGTACCCGTTGCTGGGGCTCTTCCCGTGGGAGGTGGTCAAGGACAAGTTGCGGCGCGGCGCCAGCGCGTACGAGTTCGAGCGCGACTACTACGACGTGCTCATCAAGGAGGCGTTTGGCTGGAACTCCAAGCGCCGGGCCGCCCACATCTTCTACACCGACCTCGCGCTGGCGAACCCGGGCGCGCGCTACACCTGGGCCGGCGTCCAGCGCGAGTTCCTGCGGTTGCCGCCGGCCCGCGCCGCGTACTACGCCCGCAAGGAGGCCGAGCGCCAGAACCAGGCGCTCTTGCGGCGGTGCCCGTTCAGCGCGGGGCGCTTCCACCGCTTGGTCCAGCAGTACGACGCGCACCCGCGGCCGTTGCTCGCGGCGGCGCGCCGCTGGAGCGCCATGCCCGCGCCCGAGCGCGCGCTCCTCAAGCGCTTCGACCACGGCTACACCCTCACCCGCGCCCACAAGGAGACGACGCTCGACCTCAAGACCGCCGTCGTCTTGGACTACATGTACTACACCGGCGGGGTGATCGGCGCGGACGGCTTCGACTGGCGGAGCGACCGCCGCCGCCGCACCCCGGGCCTCCAGTACCTCGACCGAGAGTACGCCGACTACTGGGGAAGGTAGCAGCGGAGCACGCAAGGCAGCAGACACCGTCGCGGTCACCGGCTCCACCGCGGGCCCACTGGCTCCTCCACCGCGGCCACTGGCTCCTCCACCGCGGCCACTGGCTCCTCCACCGCGGCCACTGGCTCCTCCACCGCCCTGGCTCCCCGCCGCGCAGCATTGTAAATATTTTCATAGAATGTACCCTCGCTGGCACCCTCGCTGGCCCTCGCACCCTCGCTGGCACAATTTTCATACTTCGCGCCCTCGCGAACCAACGCGTCTGGCGTTTTTCTTCACTCTTCTTCCCATGACCACCGAAACCAAAAAACAGAAGCTCGACCAGTCCAGCACCTTGCAGGTGTTCCTCCGCTCGGAGAACGCCACGTTGCCCACCAAGGGCTCGGCGTTGGCCGCCGGCTACGACATCTACGCGTCCGAGGAAGGCTTGGTGCCCGCCCAGGGCCAGGCCATGATCGGCACCGAGATCTCGGTCATCGTCCCCTACGGCACCTACGGCAGAGTCGCCCCCAGATCCGGGTTGGCCGCCAAGCACGGCATCTCGTGCGGCGCCGGCGTGGTCGACGCAGACTACCGCGGCGAGTTGAAGGTGATTCTCTTCAACCACTCGGCGAAGGACTTTGCCATCGCCAAGGGCGACAGAATCGCCCAGTTGGTGTTGGAGAAGATCGTCAACGCCGACATCAAGCAGATCACCCAGGAAGAGTTGGTGGGCACCGACAGAGGCGACGGTGGCTTCGGTTCCACCGGCAAGTAGTCCCCCTGTATATTATCCAATAGAAGCACACCCCAAGTAATCAGGTCAGAACACCTCATCTAAACTAGACCAAGCTCGTGGCCACTCTCTACACTTTCTACACCTCCTCTAGAGATCATTTATCTCATAAATAACTTAACCTATTTTGACGTTTCCTTTTCCGACTCCCTTTCCGACTCAGCCTTCTTGTCAGGCTTGGATTCATCATACTCTATCTTCATACCTTCGTTGCTGGTGTCCTCATACTCGTCCAAATTGATGTTGTCCTTGATCTGGTTGACGGTGTGCTTCTCTCTCAAGTTTTCTTCGTTGATCATCTCGTCCTGCTCCTTCAAGATGTTCAACTTCAACTTGGAGTCGTCGGCCAACTCCAACTTGGCCACGTTGTAGACCTCGTCGGGAATGGACGATAACACGGCCAACAAAGCATCGTAATATGTTTCAATACTATGCGAATTGTCGCCGTAGGTGTAGGTGGAGGACAAAATCAACAAGGTGGACGGGATCTTTTGCCTCAACCTCAAGTCCAACCAGGTGTCCAAGTCTTCTCTCAACCGGGCAGGAGAAATGTCAATCGTCTTGATACCTCTCTGCGAGCAGGCAATCTGCAACTCTGGGATGGTGAGCGAGTCAACCCCCTCGTAGTCGATGGCCTTGTCGTCCTTGATGATGGTCAACAAACGGTGTCTAATCTGGTAGCGCAAGATGGAGTCTGTGCCGAACGGTCTCAAGGACATGTACTTGGCCATCGCCACCAACTGCGGACGCGACAAGTTGTCCAAGACCTGATCGTTTCTGAACATTCTAGCAACCTGGATCAAATGTTCTCTGGTGGGGTCCTTGCCCATGGAGATGGTGTGGAAAAAGGACACAAACGCCTCCTTCTCCTGTTCGGTGATCTTTTTCGACAACTTGAGCCCCGACTCCTCCATGGTCTTCTTGATGTACTCGGAGGCCGACACTCTGGCCTTCGAGAGCTTGGCTCTCTTCTTGACCTTGTCCTGCTTGGACTCGTAGGTGGAGGGCAACAAGTTGGGGAAGAGCTTCAACGCGATGGGAAGCAAGAGCTCGGCAAACGGAATGAGTATGAACATGGAGAACGGAACAAGTCTTATCACGTCCACGATGGTTCTCTGCAACTGCGACGACTCTCTTCTAGAGAGCCCGTAGCCGGCGACCAACTTGAAGAGCAACTTGGTCGACACCTTCATCTCGTAGCCCAACAACTTGGTGCCGTCCCAGTAGTGCTGGGCCTCGTGCTTGACTTTTTCCCATATGGTCAACTTGGGCTTCAGGTCCTTGCCGGACTCGCCGCCGGAGCTCTGGACGACCTGGGTGCTGGTGGGGCGGGCCACCTCGGTGGACTTTTTGGCGGCAAGGGGCTCGATTTTGGGCGCCGGGGGTTTCTCCCCGTCGGGGTGTTTTTTGCTGGCGGCGCCGGCGGCGCCGGCGGATGACTGGGCTCTGGCCAACGTCACCAATACCGGCCGGTGGAGATGCAAAGAGGGCCCAAAGGGGTATCGCATGGCGGCCCCGGGCCTGGCCTTACTCACTTGTCTGGCAGCTCTCAACATTACTAAAGGTGTGTGGCGAAAGAGGTGATGGCAAATAGTTGAACGGATTTGTAGAACACACTGGCTGGCGAAAATTTCCCGCACCTGCGAAAAAATTCCCCCGTGCGAGCCTGGCGCGACACACCTGGCGCGAACCGCTCGGACCGACAGACTGGGCGGCCGGTGGAAGCGGGCACGGGGAAAAGGGCACGGTAACAGCGGGCACCGAAACAGCGACGGTAGGCAGCGCCTCGGTAGGCAGCGCCTCGGTAGACTGCGGGCACCGTAGCGGGCCACGGCTAGAGACCCGCTGCCAGAGCCTCCCGCTCCACCAGCCACGCTCGGTGTCGCTGACTTGCCGTGCTACCTGCATGCTCGCCTGGCCACTCGCGCGGTGTTAGGCAGAGACGCTAAACCCCACCGCGGTGCTTCGGCGATGACTCCGGCGAGCACTCCGGCGAGCACTCCGCTGGAACACCCTGGAGCACCCGAGCGGCGTCTCTCGCTGCGGGCTCGTTCTACCGTCCGCGGTCGCTCGTGGCCACTTGTGACCGCTGTGGCCCTTACAGCCTCTCTCTATCTAGAATCTCCTTGCTATATCCGTCTGTCTACGCTGCCGGGCTAACGCACGGGGTCTGCGGTGGTGGCCGGCGGGCCCGCTAGTCCTCGTTGATCTTGCCCTGCTCTATGCTGTCGCCGTTGACTCCCACCACCAAGATCTTCTCCACCACGGTGTGCGAGTCCTCGTCCTGGCCGTCGAAGAAAATGTTCAAGCTCTGGACATTCTGGAAGCGCACAAACTTGACGCGGCACTCGTACCAGCCGTCGCCGACGGCGTCCGCCGCGATGTGCTCGACGTGCGCCGCGTCGCCGTCCACGTCGTCGAACGACAAGATGCGCGTCTGGTTGGGCCAGATCTTGACCACGCTGGGCGGCTGGGTCTCGTTGGCCAACTCGTCGGCGTCGAGCGCGAGCTCGGTGTCGTCGCCGGCGGCGCGCGGCGTGCTGCCGAGCTTCAACAAGAGCGAGTACACCTTCAGGATCGCAAGCAACGGCACGTACACCAACATCTGCGCGTCGGCGTCCGACACCACGGCGGTGCGGGCGGCGGGGGCCACGCCGTCGACGCGGAACACGTCCTTGACGTCGCCGTTCCGCGCCAACGCCAACGCGTTCAACGCCTCGAACTCGCCAAAGTGCACCGTGGAGTTCAAGAGCTCGCAGCCCTTGGGCACGAGCGCCGCGACCTCCGCGGCGTAGCCCAGCGCGCCCGCGCTGCCGCTGCCGCCGTCGCCGCCGCCGCTCCGGCCCGCCACACTCTCGTCAGCTGCGGCCACCGCGTTAAGCGCGTCCAACTGCCCTACAAGCTGCTTGATGTTCACCCCCTGGACCCGCTGCTTCTCCAGCCCGTTCTCCATGAACACAAACGTAGGCACGCTCGTGATGGCGCCGCGCCGCGCCGCCTCCTGGTTCTCGTCGATGTCCACCTTGACCACCTCGATCTTGGCGTACGTGTCGTCGCCGTAGAGGCCCTCCAACACCGGGCGGACCGCCTGGCACGGCCCGCACCACGCGGCCGTGTAGTACACCACCAAGTACTTGTTGCGGGCGACGTACGCCGCAAGCTCGCTCTGCGTTTTCGCGGAAGGAATTGCCATGCTGCCTGTTGGATTCGTCGCTAGCTGTGTCGTGAACTGGCCAGCTGGTTGTGGCGAGCCGCCTCCGCACAAGGGCGCCCCCGCCAGAAAAACGCCGCCGGGTCCCCGTGCGTGCCGCCACCAATGGCGCCTACGCCGCGGCCGGTTGCACGGTCTACGCAGCCATTGTCCGGTCCGCCGTGCCCCTGCCAGCTTCCCAAGCACGATCCCCCCGCCGAGACCCCCAGCAGGCGCCCGTCCCACCGACCGCTCCGCCGCCGAAGTCCCCCCGTCCACTTTTTGCGCCCGCCAGGCTCTCCGTCCGGCCCCCGTCCTCCCCCAGCCCCCGCTCCGGCGCCTTCCACCACATGCTCCACCAGCCACCCAGGACACCCACGTCGCCGCTCAGCTCGCTTCGCTTGTCGAACCCCGACCGCCTGCTCACCCACGCCCCCAGGCGAAGACACCGCGCCTCGCGGGCGGCCCAGGACCCCGCCAGGGCCGACGGCTTCGACCTCGACTTCCCCCTCGACGTCTCCTACAAACCAACGGGCCCACAAGAGACCCGTGCCGCCGCCCCGGCCGTCTCCCGCGAGCCAGTGCCGTCCCCTCACACCAGACACCCGAGCGTGTCACGCATCGCCGAGGACGAGCCGCTGGAGTCGCGAGATGAGGAACCAAGCGCGAGCCTCGGGCCCCAGTCGGGCCTGCCGAACTCGCCGGGTCCAGCGGGCCCAGCCCCCGCGCTGCCCAGCGCGCTGCCCAGCCGGCCGCCCCTCACGTCGTCCGAGTCCAAGCTCACCAAGATCAACCACCTCGCCTCGATGTTCATCGCCACCCGCAAGTCGCTCCAGGTGGACTGCAACGTGATGGACCCCATCGCCGCCAACTCCGGCAACCGCGACTTGCCCGACGTGCCCGAGATCTCGCGCAAGACCCTCATTCGCGCCGAGCGCGTCAAGTCCATGTTCAGCGTCAAGTACTTGTACCTCCAGCGGGTGTTCGAGTCCAACGGAGGCGACCATCCGGGCGTCGAGGGCGTGTACAACCCGCTCCAGGTGATCCGGAACCGCAAGATCAGGTCCAGAAACAAAGAGTACCCCAAGCAGCTCAGCATCAAGACCCTCCCCTTGGCCTGCAATGCTTTCAGCAAGCACAACATCGCCGCCAAGAAACCCTGGAAAATGGTCTGGGCCGTCGAACTACCCGAGTTCATCAGCGACGTCACATGGCGCAGGGGCTACTGGCACGAGTTGAAGAACTCCAAGGGCGAGCTCTGGTTCCCCTTGCCGGACCAAAAACACCGTTTTTACGACAAAATATTCAACGACCGCCACGAAGACCTAGCGCCGACTAGCTCCAAAAATGAGTCGGTGGGACAGCGCAGGAAACTGTCCTCGGGCTCCAGCAGCACCGATAGCGACCATCTTCTTCGGATCACCGCCATCCGACCCAAACAAAAGATGAGTGCAAAGCTACTGCAGCGCGTCCGCAAGATCCATTCCAGTTCCAACTCCTCGTCCAATAACACCGGAGACGAAGACATCGAGCCAATAGATGATCACCTGAAAGACCTCCGGGCGCAGATGTTCAAGAGAGTGACCAAATCGCCGGACGAGATAGAAGAAGAGAGAGAGGAGGAGAACAGCGTGGTCTCAGAAGGCCCAGAGGGCAGGATACAGAGTCTGCGCGAGGAACAAGCATTGTTCGCGGAGTCGGAACCTGTGACGGAGTACAGCAAAGTGAACCCGAAGGTCCAGGTAATACTGCCCGGCGGCGAGCAGAGCGTCCACGATGTGGCTTTCAAGGCAGTAGAAAAGCCCAAAACAGTTGACACCGACACCAGTATCGTCATGAACATGTCCGATCTTCTCGAGGAAGACGACCACCAGCATAACGATACCATTCCCAGTGAGAGTGAGGAGGCTGCTCTGCTTGATGCAAAGTGCCTTGTGCATAGTTTGGAGTCGCACGAACAAGAGTTGTTGTACAGCCACTTCGACTACTTGGATCTGGAGATCAAGGTGCGGATGAACTACATGTTGTCTGTGTATCCCATCGTGACGGAGACCATCAACGACAAATTGGACGACATCATGCATGCGCAGTTGAATGGGATTTTCCACTCCACCATGCAGATCACCGACGTCCATCTTCCGATCTTCGACCAGCTTTACGGGGGGTTTTTGCGGGAGATCCGGGCCGTGCTCCATTTGATCAACGATGACTATTCCGTCAAGATCGACAACTTGCTCAGCAGCAGCGACCGAAGCATTGGAGAAATCAACACGTCGTTGTCGTTGGAGCTCCGCAAGATCAACGAGCGCATCGACAAGTTGAACACCTCCTTGTTCAGCAACAATCTTGTCACCGAGACGTTCCGCGACTCTGAGCTCAGCTTGAAGATCACCAGTGGCAACAACTACCGGTTGTTGTACTTGTGCTTGGAGAACTTGATTGTGGTGCTCTTGCGACTCGTGTGGGTTGTCGTGAACATATACAAGTTGTTTGCCAACTTGGTCAAGCTCGTGTGGAAGATCATCCTGTTTATAGTATTTTGAGACTGGCGATTTATAGAGAATACAGACAGTAGGCTGTGTGGTAAGGTACATGTGCGTGGAGTGCTAACGCCTCTGGAGGATGTTGTCTACGGTTCAACGGTCCCATTGGTAGCATTGTGTAAATTGTGTAGCCACAGCTTCTTGTTCCGTGTCTTATTAGTGTACCGTGCCCGGTTTTGTTAGCATTTGCACGATTTTCTCGGTATTCAGCAAATGTTGCGATTTTTTGCACCCAGCCGCGTAGTCGTCGCCGCTGTCGATGCGGATGCCCACGATCCTGTCGCGCACGGAGCTGCTCAACACGGACGACAAGAGCCCCGCCACCGTGTCGTAGCGGTCGTCGGTGACCCTGCCGACGTCGAGCATGATTTTCGGGGTGGTGAACATGCCGTCCGCGTACGAGTAGACCTGGCGCACCACGTCGTCGATCGCCGCGTGCAAGTGCACGATGACGAACGTCTCGTCGTTCCCCACGGTGCCCACCACCGCCACCGCGCCCGACTTGGTCACCGAGAGAAACTGGTGCGGGTGCGCCGCAGCGTACATGGAGTCCAAGCCCGGGGCGATTTTCAGCGCGGTGCCGGCGGCGCCCGCGGCGTCGAACCCCACCGCGTACGACAAGCCCAGGACCAACTCGCGGTGGCCCTGCGACTCCACCAAGGCCGGGCCCACCGTGCTGAGCGCGTACAAGTCGCCCCAGAACTGCGGCGTGAGCGAGTCGCACGTTTCGCCCACCACGGGGCACCTGGCCGCGAGCGCGAGCAAGAGCCGCCGCGTCGCCGCGATGCCCGTCGCGATCTCGAGCGTCTTCACCGGCCCCGCCGGGCGGTCGCGCTCGCCGTACGCGCTCAAGTTGGCCCGCAAGCACACGAGAACGCGCTCGCTGCGCGGCAACTCGCTGGCCCAGTCCGCGCAGCGGGAGATCTGCGCGGCGTCGGCCACCTGCGCCGGCCCCACCACCACGAGCAACGGCGCCCCGGCGGCGCCGGCGGGGCGGAGAGCGCGGGACACGGCCGCTCGCGCCCGCAACACTTTTCGGTGCACGTCGCTGGCGGCGGCGCCGGCGCGCTGCGTCTCGAACGGCGACGCCACGGGGCACTCGACCTCGACGCTCATGCCCAAGCCCGGCGCCGCCAGCGGGCGCTTTCGCGGCACCGTCGCGGCGCTGTCCGCGTGCTCTGCCGGCCCGCCGGTCGGTGGGCCGGCCGGCGCAACCGCCGTCTCACGTGCCTCGCTTCGTGTCTGTATTTGCGAGCCCATTTTCCTGTGGTCCTTCTCTGCTTGCTGTCAAGCGGCTCGGCCCCTCTATATACTTTGGTCTATACAGGAAGGTGAGTCAGTGGACCCCATGGGCTCGAGGCTTGAGTCACCGCGCGTGTCGCAAAATCGGGTCTGGGCGGTGTCGCGTCGCAAATCGGTTCTGGGCGGTGTCGCAAAACCGGCCGCTCTTTGACCATCGAGCTTCCACCACACCGCAATGCAGCCGACATCGATAGCGCTTCTTCGTAAGTCCCGCCCAGGCGCTCGCCGCCAGTGCCGCCCCGCCGCCGCCAGCACTAACCGCCAGAAAAAATCGACTCGAACGTCGAGCAGATCCTCCAGAAGTTCCAGGACATCTTCGAGGTCACCATCAACCAGGACAAGCCCAAGGAGTTGCTTGCGGTCGAGTCGTTGACGATCGAGTCCGACGCCTTGGTCATCATCCGCTTGTGCGAGGACCTCTTGACCATCTCGCGCACGCTCAAGGAGACGTGGTGTCTCGGCACCTTGAAGGTGAACCCGAGCCTGGGCCAGCCCCCAGACAAAAAAGACATCGACGCTGTGTTCAACCAGTTCAACCAGTTGACCGACCGCATCGCGGTGTTCGAAAAAAAGGCCCTTCCTATATGAGGGGGAGAGGAAAAAGTCGGACCGAAGCAGTTGGATACTCGCTTCGGTGCTACACTCTATCTGGGCATTAGGTTCATTAGTATTTGCGGGCAGTCGACCAAAGTTTTTCGGGCAGTCGACCAAAGTTTTTCGGGCAGTCGACCAAAGTTTTTCGGGCAGTCGACCTAAAAACAGTCGTGCAGTTGAGGGGAGCGTTTGAGGGCATCCCTTCCTTGTCACCGGCAGTTATTCTATAGTGTTTGTCGTTATCTTGTCCTTAGGCGGAATCTCTTTGGAAATAATACAGTCGGGTTTCATGGGCAGACTCAGTCTCGTAGGAGTCGACGACCGGGTCGGCTCCTTGTCCACAAGCTTCTCTTCGAACAAGTTGACAAACTTCTGGACCTTGCCCACCTTGATGAACTTGAACTTTTTGTCCTTCTTGATGTACGTCGGGACCAAGGGCGACTTGTTCTTGAACGCGTACTCGAGCCCGTAGTTGTCTTCGTGGTTGATCATGGAAAAAGACGCGCTGCTCATGCGTGACATTCGTCGGCTCTTCTTGCCGGGAGACACAAACGCCGACATCGACAGCCGGGTGGTGACCGACTCCTCGGCCTCGGAGGAGGCACAGGTGTCGGTGCCGGAGGTGAGGCGGATGGGGGAGCCCAAGTCGGACTCCTTGGCTTCCTCGTATTCGCAGTGCACCTCGGCCAACGCGTCGAGCTGGATGTACCCCTCGTCATCGCCATCATTGTGCCTCAAGTTGTCGATATTGGTAAGGAAGCCGTCCTTGGTGTCCGGACTGATGCTGGAGCTCGATTTCGGGCCGTCGTGGGACGAGTTTCTTCGCACCGGCTCGACAGGCAGGTCGCTGAGCTGCTGGTGTGTTTCGGTGTTCTGTACAGTGTACTCGGAGGAGCCCAGGCTTCGCACCATGTCGCCGTCGGAAATGGAGCAGGTGGTTTCCTGGGAGTTGAGGATGACCAAGTTGTCCATGGACGAGTTGTAGTCGTCGTCGTAGATGTCCGACTTGTCTTTGAAGTCTCTGTCGCTCTCGCTGACGTCCAACGTGCTCTCGTCGAGCGAGACGTCTTTTGGGAGGAGGTCTGTGGCGGAGGGGCTATTTTTGAGCGGGTACGGCGGCGGGTTCTGCGGTTCGCCGGGGCTGGCCGACGCCTCGCGGCTCTGGAGCTCGTGGATCGCCCTCATCTTGACGTAGCGGGCAATCTGCTCCACCATGTGCTGCCCACACACGCACAAAAGGGCGTACAGCTCGTCCTCCGCAAAGGCGACGGCCACACGCTCGACGTCGTCGTCGAGGGCGAGCTCCACGAGCCGGAGCCGCAAGCTCACCACGAAGATCTCGTCGCACGCCGGGGAGCGGAAGAGGGAGGAGCGCAGGAAGAGCACGGCCTCTAACGCCGGGGCGGGCGCGCGGCGGGCGTTGGGGCGCGCCAAGCAGATCAAGTTGTCGCGGATGAGCTGCGACGCCTTCAACGCCGGGTTGCGGAGGAGCATGGTGTTCAACTCGACGTTGACGTTGAGCTCGAGGTCGTGGGGGTCCGGTAGCGGCGCGGGCTCCGGGGGCGCCGGCGGCCGGGCCCGGTGCACGTGCCGCGCCACAAGCCGCTGCACCTTCGCCGGCACGTCCGAGCTGAAGATGAAGTTGGGCTTGTGCGGATCGTGGCTCTTGCGGCTGGCGTTCATGATGGCGGTCAGGAGTGGTGGTGGAGGATATCAAAACAAAAACACGAAAACAGCAGGCGGTTGCGGGTTGGCAAAGTGCAAAGCTCAACCTGCAAACGGCCGCGCGCCCGCTGCAGGTTGGGTGGGCCCGCACCGCGAACTTAGCGACACCTCTAGCGATAGCCCCAGCGGACGGCCCCAGCACACCTCCCATGTCGTCGTACTACTTCTCGATCGTCGGCACGCGCGACAACCCGCTCTACGAGCTCGAGTTCGCGTCGTTCAAGAACCACGTGGCGTCGGCGGTGCCCGGCAAGTCGCAGTTCCCGCCGGAGACGCGGGAGATCCTTCCCTTCATCGCCAACTCGTCGCTCGACGTGATCGAGGACGCCCAGTGGTCGACCAGCCAGTTGTACTTGGGCAAGATCGACTCCTTCTACGGGCTCAGCGTCAACGGCTTCATCACGCAGGGCAACATCAAGTTTGTCTTGTGCTACGACGCGCCCCAGAGCCAGAAGCAGGACGAGAACGCCATCAAGCAGTTCTTCTTTGAGTGCAACGACCTCTACGTCAAGTGTCTCTTGAGCCCGTTCTACGCCGTCAACGACGCGATCAAGTCGCCGGACTTCGACTTGCGCGTGAAGCAGCTCGCCAAGAAGTACTTGTAGGGATGGAGAGCCAGACGACCGGAGAGCCAGACGAGAGAGCCAGGCGACCGGAGAGCCAGACAACCGGCGAGTCAGACGAGAGAGCCAGACGACCGGAGAGTCAGACGACCAGACGTCCAAAAAACCCAATGGCAGCCTCAGCTGTGGTGTGAGAAACGTCCGACTCTCGCCTCTGTGACTGTCCAAATGTCACCGCTTTCCGCTTCTTTGAAATCTATATTGAAAGACTGCCGAGAGGCCGCTCGGCTGCTCTCGGACTAACTATGTACGTACGGCGCTAGCCGCTCGGAGCCGCTCCGTTACTCGGGGCCGCCCTCCGGTCCGCCCTCCAACGCCTTCTCGGCCTCGACCTTATAGTTGCCGAACTCGTCCTCGACAATGATGCCCTGCTCCTTCAAGGTCACAAACATGTCCTGGGGAATCCAGCCGCCGGTGGCGGCAAACGGACTTGACACGGTCTCCATCTGGAACTCCTGCAAGTCGGCCTGGTGCTGGTCCAAGAAGGCCTCGTCGTACGCGATGGGGAACTCGGGCTCCTTGCTGTTACACAACTGGTTAGCGACGTACGCCTCCCACATAGCCTGCAATTGCACAATCGACCCCTCCACGTACAAGTAGTCCTTCTCGTCCTTCAACTCCAACGCCTGCAAGTAGGGGCTCTTCAACACCTTGATGTGCGGCAGCGCGATGGCAATGAGCTCGTGTCTTCTCGCGTTGAGCTCCACCTCCCACATGCGCTCGTTCCGCGTCTTGTAGTACATGAACTGGAACTGCTGCTTCTCAACCTCGTCCAACTCGTTGTACCCGGTGATGTCCTCCTCTAAGTCGTACACCTTGGCGCCCTGGTACGCCACAAACGCTGGGTAGCTGCTCAAGATGAACGGCTTGATGGTGGAGTACTCAAAGTCGACAAAGTGCGTCTCGCCGTCCTTGACGATCACGTTCAACGGGTCCAAGTCGGGCACACTCAACTTGGCGCCAAACACCTCCTTGGCGTTCATGATCGACGTGCTCTCCGGGTTGATCAACACGGGCGCGATCGTCTTGAGATGCTCGAACGTGGCGATCTGCTTCTTGAGCAACGCCACGTCCTCGACCTGGCCGCCGGCGTCGGCCTGCGCCAACGCGAGCCTCGTCTTGGCGTTCTCCAACTCGATGCCGGCCACCGCGCTCACGAGCTCCATCGGCTTGCTGGTGGGCCACGGGCCGCTGAACTGCTTCACCTGCTTTTCCGAGAGCTTGGACTTGTTCTTGAAAAACGCCTTCTCGGTGCTGGGCCCGATTCTCCACCGGTTCTTCAACATGGCGTTGTCCTCGCCGTCGTAGGGCACGTCCGAGCGCTCGGTGACGTGCACGTCGTTGTAAAAGTACAACGAGCCGAACTTGTTGAACGTCACCAGGAGCAACTTGTCCTGGAAGTCGGCGATCGGCGTGATCACCGCCTTCAAGGCCGCGGCCGCCTCGTCGCTGTCGGCCACCAACGGGTTCCACTGCTTCATCAACAACTCGCCCTCAACGTGCTCCATCAAGATGTACGGACACCCCAACGCATTGGCACTCAGCGCGCCGTACCCCACCACCTTGGGCACGTTCAACCCGAGCTTCAAGTCGAGGAAGTCCATCGTGGCCACCTCGCTCTTGATCTTCTGCGACACGGCGTACTCGGACTCCAACTTGTACGGAATGCGAAGCACGAGCTCCTTGCCGCTGGTGAGACTCACCTTGTAGATGCGGTGGTGCTTCCCCTCGTGGATGCTGGCAATCGACTTGACGAGCATGGTCTCGCCCGGAGAAACGTCCCCGATCGTCTGCGAGCTCAAGTTGTGCGTCAACACGTAGCTGCCGTCCTTCAACTCGGTGGGCGCCTTCACCACCGGCACGCCGTTCTTGTCGACGTTCCGCGAGTCGGTCTTGGCCGTGTTGAGCTCCCCGACCACCTTGGTGATGCCCTCGATCGAGAACTTGGTCTCGCGCTGCGCCTTTTTCTGGCTGTCGTTCTTGAGCCACGAGCCCCAGGTGTACTGGAAGAACTGGTTTCTCTGCGGGTCTTTTTCGTCGGCGATCTTGGTGAAGACCTCGGTGGGCTGCGCCGTGCTGTACTGCACTCTTGGCCAGCGCGCGGCGACGGGCGCCACGCGCGCTCTTCTCAACACGCTGCTGGTGCTTCTGGAAACTCTGCTCAACATGGTGGTGATCAAACTGCCGAAGAGGTGCCCAAAAATGTTAAGTGGACCAAGTCGCACGTGATTAACATCACGTGACCCGCAGTAATGTGACTATCAGTCGCGTGACCCATAACGTGACCCGTATCCCGTGACCTACTACCGTCGGGCCTACACTCGTACTCGTAATTCATCTGTAAAGTCATACACACGGGCTCATTCTCTTCCGCTGAGCATCTCGATCTTCTCGTCAAGCGAGATCGGCGGCGGGATCGGCTTGTCGTGGGCAAAGGTGTTGGCAAAGTAGGTGGCCCTTTTTTCACTCGACAAGCCGGAGTCGCCGTCGCACTCGGCGTCGGTAGTCTTGAAAGAGATCTGGCTGAAGTTCTGGTCGGGGGGCAAGGCGGCAAACGGCGGCGACACCTGGGCCGGTCTGGGGGGCGTGGGGAACGCTCTGTGGTGCTGGCCCGCCAGCAGCGGCTCCGGGGTGGGCGAGGTGGCCAGGAAGTCCGGTGGGGAGAGCGCGCCGGGCGACACGGCGCTGGGGAGAGAGCCAGGGAGAGCGCCCGGGGAGAGCGCGCCTGGAAAAGGCGGGCTGGCGGCCGAGCCGCCCGAGTCCGTTCTCCGCGGCTTGGACGGAAACGCCAGGTTCTGCTGGTTCCACATCATGTTGGCGATGATCTTGGTGGAGTACGGGCTGGGGCCCGTGCGGTGGCACTTGTTGCCCTCGATCCCGTCCTTGGTCGCCGTCACCGAGAGGCACGACGTCGCCGAGCCCCGCGACACCGGCCGCGAGATCGACTCGCTGTGCACGAGCGCGCTCTCCTTGTCGTGGGCGCTCGCGAGCGCCTGGAACCGGCGGTGGTCGCTGACGCTGTCGCCGGCGATGCTGGCGTCGTCGCTGGCCGCGTCGCTGGCGGTTCTGCGGTCAAACAGCCCGTCGTGGTCGGAGTAGGTCTTGTAGTCGGCGCCGCCGCCGAACGCCCGCGAGCCCAAGCTGAAGTTGGAGTCGTGGCTGAAGCGCGACGACACGTCGTCCTCGAACTCGGCGCCGGCCATCTGGATCTTGTCGTCGAGTAGCTGGGTGAAGGTGTGGGGGGTGGCCCCGGGCGACCCCGCGTACGGGATCTGGTCGAACTCCTCCGGCGTGTCCAAGTTGGCTTTGCCGCTTTTGATCGACTTGACGCTGGCTGCTGGGTGGGACATGGCGGGTCTGGGTGAGCGGTGTGTTGTGATCTCCAGCAATTGTCACTTATGGGGTAATAATGTTTGGTTTGCAGCAGATTGCGGGTTACGTAAGCGGTATCGGTCATCCCGCGGGGCGCCTGCTTATGTAAGCCAACGCCAGCCTAAGCGGCCGCCACAAGTGGCGGCTCACCAGGGCAGGAGGCCGCCCGTCGCGTCACGGGCAGCTAAGAGAGCCGGTGGGGCAGACAGCGGCAGCCGGCCGACCTACCGGCTGCGCCTACCGGCCAGGCAATCGGCGCGTCTCTGCCTCACGTTTTCCGCCTGTCAATTCTGACGGCTCCGTGCAGCACAATGCGAATTTGCAGCCAGGCCGCGACTATAAGTACGAAGCCTCGTCGCCTGGCGCACTTTCTTCCGCACCATGATCCACGGCCTCCTTTCCTCCTCGCTATACTGCATAGCCTATCTCCGGAGCCTATTCGCCGAGAGCAACTTTGTAGACGCGAGCGTCGTCCAGGCGGGGCGGACGGTCAAGACCAAAGTGTTGGTCGCGGGAGTCTCGCCGCACGCCGACACGTTCATCCGCTGGATCGAGCAGGGGGTCTTCGAGGCGGTCGACCGCCAGTACTTGGCGGGTCTCCAGTTGTGCATCCATCTGGCCGAGCCGGGACCGGCGCCAGTGCTACTCGAGTCGTACTGCATCACCGTTGACTACGACCGTGGCCAGGTGACCAGCGACATCGGGAACGGCTCGCTTCTGTCGTTGATCGACAAGGTCCAGGCGTTTGGGGATCTCCCCGACCGCGTCGCGGTGTCCCTTCGACTTCGCTTCAACCACCTTTGTCCCCGGCCGTTCCAGCCAGAGCACTTTTTCTCGGATTCTTCACCGTTCAACGACACGCTCCCTGCCACGTTGCAAGGCACTGAGCCCGGTTCGAAACAACCATCGCCCAGTCCCACGCTGTGGCCCTCCAATTACGTCAACAACATTGTGTTTCCCGAGCACTCGTCTCTGCAGTCCTCTCATTTGTCTTTGGACTTTTCGTCCACGACCAAGTCGCCCCGGCCGGCATCCTCATCGACTCGGCCCTCAGCGCTCTCAAGTTGCTCACTGGGCAGTCCTGAAGCGGGGCAAGGGTCTCCCACCTTCGACCCGGTTCGGTCTTCGGACAAACATGCTCTGCTGGACAAACATTTTCTGGACAACAACGCTCTTCTGGACGTCACTTGCACCTGCCAGTTATGCAGCACACCGATCGCCGCCGTTTGCTACGGATATTACGAGGCCCAAGAGAACCTCACTTGTTTTGCCTGTATGTTTGGGCCTGAGCACTCCGAAGCTTGGAGCCTTTTGCTGAAAGTTCGCTCCTTCTACGTATTTTTGCTTAACCACGAGTCCTTTCCCACGACGGCAGAGATCTTTGCCCAATTGAGTCTCGATGAGTCTGTGTTCGAGCACGTATCATTGGCCAAGAGCATTATCCAGAAGCTTCTTTTCGATGGGTTTTTGGTGATCTCGTCGGACGATCGTATCCTTGATGCCAAAACATGGACTTCCGGCACGGGGATCTTCACCCCCTTTGCCCCCGGCATCATGGACTTCGAAGGGAATGTCGTCTTGGAGGATTCCGTCCCGTACAATGTGTTGTTCGTGCCATTGGCTATGAAAGTGTTGAAAGATTTGACGTTTCCGCAGGAGGCGGAGGAGATGTACTTCCCCAACTACAAGCGTGCTACCAGAAGAAAAATCGAGACCAACTTGGAGGTATTTGAGATGTCTCTCACCAGAATGAGACAGCAGGCCGACCAGTTCGAACTTGAGCATTCCAATGGGTGAGCTTTTTTGTTGCAGCCGTAAAATGTCGCGTGCGACATTCGGTCCTCTCTGATTTTTGACTGAGATGATGTTCTCATACCCAAAGCTGTTACCACACTCAAGCATGTCAGCTAACTTAATAATACCGGGGGACAGCCTTCAGCTAGCAAATGACGAAATAAAAACCAGCATAGGGCCCGGGATCTACAAGTACCCGAGGACGCAGGAGGTGATCCCAGTTTCTGCTGGGTTGTTGAATATCAAGAAGAACAAGGCCAACTCCAACCAGGTGGTCTACGTCGAAAGCAACTCCAAAAGATACATACCGCAGGCCAACGACTTGGTGATCGGGGTGGTTGTCGGGGTTATTGGAGAACAGTACAAGGTACAGCTCCAAGACTTTTCCAACGTTGTGTTGTTGTCGATGATGTCCTTTCCCAATGCCACCAAGAAGAACAGACCCAACTTGAAGATAGGGAACGTGGTTTACGCCCGGGTGTCGCAGTCGATTCCCGAGATCGAGACCGAAATAGAGTGCATCGATCCGCAGACCGGGAAAGACGGCGGGTTGGGGTTGCTCGACGAGACTGGATTCATATTCGAGGTGAACTTGAACTTTGCCCGGGAGCTCTTGTTCAACCCCAACTGCATATACTTGGAGAAGTTGGCGTCCAAGTGTCAGTTTGAGATTGCTATTGGCATCAACGGGAAGATCTGGATAAAGTGTGGGGACGGGTTGAGTGTTGCCAAGGAGAACAAGGAGAACGCGGGCGGCGACGTCGAGATGGGCGACAGTGGTACTTCGTATGTCAAGGACTTGAAGGCGACGATAGCCGCGTCGCGGTACTTGACCAAGTGCCAGAGTATCAGCAGCGAAGATGCAGACAAGGCGTTGCTTGAAGCTTTTAGAAGTTGAATAACAGAACCGTAAAAGAGAAACGTCCTGTAATTGTATGAGAAATGTAGAGATGCGGAGAAAGCGTCCTGTAGAGCATGTGAAGAAGCGTCTGTAGAGCATGTGGAGAAGCTTCCTGTAGAGTTTGTTGTGGGGAGGGAGGCATGGCAGCAGGCAGAGCGAGATATTTGAGATGAGTGAAAAATTCAATTTGCGAGCGACCAAGACCACAATGAGTTCCGCCCAGTTGGACGCCAACCAGCTCGCCAGACAGCGGAAGAAGATCGAGAAGGACAGAAGACGCAAGCAGTACGATGACCTCCAGGTGCAGGGAACCAACAACTCGTCGATCGTGTCGAAGCGGTCGGTGGAGATGTTGTACGGCAAGCTCACGCCGGAGGTGGGCGAGTGGTTCCAGCACTTTGTGAAGACGCCCAAGAGACGGTCGCCGGCCATCAACCGCGGGTACTGGATCCGGATGGAGGCGATCCGCCAGCTGGTGGTGCGGATCATCGCGCAGAACGCCGGCCGCCAGATCAACGTGGTGAACTTGGGGTGCGGGTTTGACCCGTTGCCGTTCCAGTTGTTGCAGTACTACGCGGGCAGCGGCGTGCGGGTCAAGTTCGTCGACGTGGACTATCCCGAGTTGGTGCAGAACAAGATGGCGATGATCCGCGGGTCGCCCGAGATCTCGGCGGCGATCGGCTACACGCCCGCCGAGGGCCCCACCGAGAGCGCCGTCCCCGGGCTCGTTTTGGCGACCGAGCGCTACCAGCTCGTCGGGTGCGACTTGAAGGACGCCGCGTTGTACCGGCGGCAGCTCGGCGGGCTCGTGGACGCGGGCTCGGTGACGATCTTCATCGCCGAGGTGTCGTTGGCGTACATGAAGCCCGAGTACGCCGACCCGATCATCGAGCACTCGAGCCGGGTGGCGCGGGCGCACTTTGTCATCCTCGAGCAGATCTTGCCCGACACGCGGGACCACGCGTTTGCGCAGAAGATGATGTACCACTTTGAGCACTTGCGGTCGCCGCTCCAGTGCGTGGAGACGTACCCGCGGGCGGCGGACCAGGAGGCGCGCTTCCGGCGGTACTTCCCGCAGGTGGAGATGCGCAACTTGCTCGAGAACTGGGCCGAGTTGGTGGCGCCCGAGATGAAGGCGCGCGTGGCCGCGGTCGAGGAGTTTGACGAGTGGGAGGAGTTCATCATCTTCTGCCAGCACTACATGGTGACGCACGCCACCAACACCGGCCAGATGGTGTACCGCGAGCGTGCCGCCAGCGCCGCGCGCGAGCTCCGGCGCGAGACCGGCGTGGCGTTTGCGGCGGCGGCGGACCGCGTCGACGTCAAGTTCCCGGCGGTGGCCTGCGTGGGCGGGCGCACCGTGGTGCACGGCGGGATGCACCAGACGCGGGGCACGCGGACGGTGGTGCTCGGCGGCGGCGAGGAGCCTGCCGCCGCGGGCGACGTGCCGGCGGCGCGGATGTGCCACACGCTCACCGGGGTGGGCGCGACGGCGGTGATGGTGGGCGGGCGCTCGCGGCCGGGGACGGTGTTCAGCGACGTGTGGCGGCTCGCGCTCGCGCCGCCGCGGTGGACGCGCAGCGCCGCCGCGCTCCCGCACGGGCGGTTCCGCCACAGCGCGGTGGCCGTCGGCAGCGAGGTGCTTCTCTTTGGCGGCGCGGGGCCCGGCGGCGACGTGTTCGGCATGTACGACCCCACGGGCGACCGGTACCGCGCGATGGCGGTGCGCGGGGCGGCGATCCCCAGCATGCTGAGCAGCGCGATGGCGTTCAACGGCGAGTACGGCGTGGTGTGCGGCGGGATGGAGGACGCGGCCGCGCCGCGGGTGAGCCGCGCGGTGTACCGGTTCACGGTGGACGCGGCGGCCAGCACGGTGGACGTGACGGAGGTGTGGTGCGACGAGATGGTGGAGCGGATCGGCGCGCAGTGTGCGTTTGTGGGGCCCGACAAGGTGGTGGTGGTCGGGGGCGCCAGTCCCTCGCGGCTCTGGACGCGCTTCGACAGCGTGGTGACGCTCGACGTGGCCACGCGCGAGGTGCGCGAGGTGGAGATTCCGCCGGCGGTGTACCGCGAGACGCCGCCGATGATGGTGGGCCACGGGCTCGCTGCGATCGACGGCGGCGTGGCCGTGGTGGGCGGCGGCGGCGTGTGCTACTCGTTCGGCAGCTACTACTCGGGAGGCTATGAGATAAAAGTGGTTGAGTAGAGACAATAGACACAATGAACGGAGACGGCAGAAGGTAGGGTGAGCTAGCGAGAGTAGTGAGAGCTAGTGAGAGTCAGTGAGAGCTAGTGAGAGCTAGTGAGAGCTAGCGAGAGTAGTGAGAGCTAGTGAGAGCTAGTGAGAGTTAGCGAAAGCTAGTGAGAGCTAGCGAGAGGTGTAGCAAATGTGTAGCAAAAGGTAGCGAGGGAAGAGAAAAAGGAACAGGCGGAGTTGCAGCCGCGGGCTGCGACTTCCGCCGGTGCTTAGAGCGGAGCCCGTTGCTTCTCTGCTTGCCACTCGGCTTATCTGCCAGGCCTACCGCCTGACTCCTGGCTGACTCCTGCCTGGCTCCTGCCTGGCTCCTGCTCTTGTGGCTCCACTCCGGCAAGCACGGCCCGTTCCGCGCGTCGCTCGCCCCACACTCCGCAGCCGTTCGATCGCCGCCCGCATGAATCTCAGCAAATCGGTTCGGACCCTTGCGACGCGTCGCGGAACTTTTCAGGGAGCCCAGCGAGAGCCGCCAGTTCCGCCGCCAGCAGAGCGAGCGCCGCTGCCGGGCACTGCTGCCGGGCACTGCTGCCGGGACCGCTGGATTTGCACCGCCGGCACACACCGCCGGCACCCGCCGCTTCCGCCCAGCTTCCGCCCGCCGCTCGTGCCCCCCACTGCTTCTCCGGCCCGGCTTCGCTCGCCCCAGCATTGGCCCATTTGTCCCAATGCGGAAGCCCAAAGTTGCTACCCGCAGCCCGCACCACTGCCTGCACCGCTCCCTGCACCGCTGCCTGCACCTCCCCACTGACCCTGGCAGCAACGATGGCCTGATGTTTTGGCCGATCTGATGTTTGGGCCGCCCTCTCCGTGTGTCGCCCCCCAGTCCCCCCGCCGCCTATAAGTACGTTGCATGCTCGGTGCCCTGCCATGCATCGGTTGGATCTTAGACACCCCGCCAGCGCCAGTCCCGCCAGCCACCCCCTAAATTGCAGCACCGCCGCGAGCCCTCCAGCATCGTCTCCCGCCGATGGCCCCCCGCCCCGCCAGCCCGCCGAATTGCCCAGCCAGGCCCCCGATCTCTCGCCGGCCATGACGGCGCCGCCGCTCCAGCTGCCGCCCCCGGACCCGCTGCTGCCGCTGCCGCCGCCGCCGCGCCGCCGCTCCCTCACCTACGACTCGCAGCCCCCGGGCCCGGTGCCCATGTCGCTCCGCTTCATCCACAAGCCCAGCCGCTCCAGCGAGCTTCTTCTCCAGGCCTCCGACCCCACCCGCAAAAACAGCCTCGTCAACGCGGCGCCGCCCGCCGGCGACCCGCCAAACGTGCAGCAGCCCGCGTCGCCGCCCTCCTCCGCCAGCAGCCCGCTCACCACGCCGCCCCACGACGACTACCGCCTCGTCCGCAAGAAGCTGGGCGAGATCCTCAAGCCGTCGCTCAAGGACCACCTCGGCTCGTACTTTGACGGCAAGCGCTCGCTCTCCCTCCCCACCACCCCCACGTACAAACAGGTGCACTTTGGCTGCGACACAGACGTGCGCTACTTCAAGAAGAAGGACAAGCCCAGCACCATCTCCGCGTCCAGCTCGCCCACCCTCGCGGCGTCCAGCGCCCGCGTGGGCCGTCTCCACTTGGACAGCGACGACGACGCGGACGACGACGACGATGAGGATGATGACGACGAGGACGACGACGACGACGACGACGACGCGGCCCGCTACGCCCGCCCGCCCGCCAGCTCCGACTACCACAACTTCGACTTGAACGACAGCAAGGACCCGCTCGTCGACTGGAAACTCAAGCTCCTCAACTTCCCGGCCATCCCCTACACCAGCCGCGTCCAGTCCGGGTGGCCCGTGTTCTTGGAGCGCCTCTACATCTCCATGGACCGCAAGTGCTTGCTCGGACACATCGCCGTCAAGAACTTGGCCTTCGAAAAGTACTTGACCGTGCGCTACTCGCTCGACGAGTGGCTCACCGTGATCGAAATCCCCACCGCCTACAACCCGGAGCTGCCCGGCATCTTGAAGGAGCACAACTACGACCGCTTCACCTTCCAGATCCCCCTCGACAGCTTGTTCAACAGCTTCAGGTTGAACGGCACCGCGTCGCGGGACCTGCGCAGCACCCAGGAGCGCACGTACGAGCTCTGTGTGCGCTACAACACAAACACCGAGGAGTTCTGGGACAACAACGGTGCCTCCAACTACATGATCAAGCTCCTGAAGACCGTCAAGACGACGTCGCCGGAAATGATCAAAGCACACGTCCAGAGACCCAAGTACTCGAGCTCGTTCCTCAAAAGAAGAGTCTCGGACTCCCAGATCGACCTCCCCAAGAGAAGCCCCGCGGCCTCCGAGTCGTCCTTCTACAACCACGACAACTCGTCGTCCGAAATCAACGACTTTGTCAAGAACAACTACTACCTCTCGTCGCCGTTGTTGTCGTCGCTTGACACCGCCCAAGAGAGGACGCCTCACGACTCCGCCAACGGCCGTGGAAACACGTTTGACACACGCACCTTCAACAGACCGGACTCCATCTTCAACGAAACAGGCGGCCCCAAGTCGCGGTACTCGACGGACTCCGGTGCCGACGCCCAGCTCCCCAGCTACAAGAAGAAACTCAACCCCACCAACGCGAACCTCCTCAACCCACGGTCGTCCTCGCCCAATCTGAACTCCTCGGTGAGAAGGGGCTTGGACCCCAAGTCCTACAAAGACCTTCTTGACAATTACTGTTTCTTTTCCCCCACCGAAAACAACGCAGCCTCCCTCAACGAGTCGTCCACAGAGAACAACCCCGCGGGAGGCTCGAATCCGTACCTGGTGTCCTCCTTCTTGGACTGCCAGTAGTCGACACCACCCCACCCCCACCACGCCAAACTTCACGCCTGTACAAACTCGCTGTCATAATTTGCACCGCTTCACTTCTGCCTGGCTACTAATATTCGTCCCCGTCCCCGCTCCTGGCCCAGGACCACTAGTCTTTTACAGTTATATACAAAACCTTGTCTGGAGAATACACGAAAAGAGAAAACTACGAGCCCACCCACGCCTCTACTAGCTTTATAATACATTCCATTGCGCTTTTCCCAGTAATATACAAAACTCTACTCAAAACAGTACATCTTGACCGACCCGTTCTCCATGCCAGCAGCAAACCTCGAGTCGCTCAAGCCAACACAGCTCACGCTCGAGCTGTTTCCAAACGTGTGGAGACACTTGCCGTTCTGCAAGTCCCACACCTTGATCAAGCGATCATGGGCGCCGCTGATAATTCTAAAAGTGTCGGCGTTGATCGACCAGACCCCCTCGATGTGCCCAAACTGCGTGCGGATGCACTTCCCGGTGCGGACGTCCCACAACTTGATGGTGTTGTCCAAGGACGACGTCAACAAGTGGGTCGGGTAGTTTGGGTTTTCGGCAAACGTGCCGCCAACGTCGAATCCCGTCGAGTCGGCTCCCGTTTCCTCGTTGACGTTGTCGAGCAGCGGCACGCCTGGGCGCGCCGTGGCGCTCGACTCGCCGTCGCTTTCGCTCACGTCCTCGATCAAGTCCTCCTTGTAGATGAACGGAATCACACACTGCACCTGGCCAATGTGGCCGTTGTTGTCCAACCCGCCAAACACCTTTAAGCACTGGTTGTTCTGCAAGTCCCACATGCGGATGGTGGTGTCGTCGGACGCGCTGAAGACGGTGTTGGACAACGGGTGGATCTTGACGCAGTTGACCCAGTCGGTGTGGCCGCGCAAGGTGTAGCAGGTGCGCGAGTCGACGTGCCACACCTTGACGGTGTGGTCGGCCGAGCCCGACACGATCGACTTGTTGCAGAAGTCGACCGAGACCACGGCGTCCTCGTGGCCGCGGTACGTGGCGATGCACTGGCCGCTGTGGTAGTTCCAGACCTTGATGGTGGAGTCGAGCCCGCCCGTGATCAACTTCTGCGAGTCGAACACCAACGAGCGCACGCCCTTGGTGTGCCCGCTGAGCGTCTTGATGCACTCGCCCGTGTCGACCTTCCAGATCTTGATAGTCGTGTCGTATGAACCGGTCATAAGAAACTTTCTGTTGAACTGCAAGCACGTGACGCCGTCGGTGTGGCCCGTGAACGTCTTGACGGTGTGGATGCCCTTGCGCCAGTTCTTTTCCAACTTGAAGCGCTCGGAGTAGACTGACTTCCAGGGTCGCTTGCGGAGGTGCTTTGGCGGAGGGGCGGCGGAGGAGCCAGCGGGCGGAGGGGCGGCGGAGGAGCCAGCGGGCGGCGCGCCGGCGGACAGCGAGCCCGCGGACGCACCCAACGATGCGCCAGGCGCCGTGCCCGACGCCGTGCCCGGAGCCGTGCCCGCGTCGGTCCGGGGGCGCTTCTCCTGGCCGGCGCCCGCCGCCCCAGCGTCCTCGATCGCGCGCTTGGCCGGCTTGGGGTCCTCGTCGGACATCTCGCGCGCGCGCTTCATGTGCATCAACGGCAAGCCCCAGCCGCAGTTGGGGCACTTGCGGTCGATGTGCTGCTCGCACATGTGGTGCCACACGCGGTCGTCGTCGGCCAAGGCCTTCCACTTGCGCGAGACCTGCGCCGCGTTGCACAAGGACTTGCAGTCCAAGTAGCAGAGGATCTTGAGGGCGATTTCCGTGGGCAAGGTGCCGATGAAGTCGATGCGGATGAGCGACGAGACCTCCTGGGCGATGAAGGACAACTGCGGGAAGCAGCACTGGCTCAACAAGCCCTGGAGGATGAGCTGGCGGTGGTAGCCCGGCGCGGCGGAGAAGATGGACCACACGTGGGTCAACGCCTCCTGGTCGCGCGACGGGAGCTTCTCGAGGCGCGACTGGATCTTCTTCATCTTGGACTCGTCGGTGCTCTTGTTGCACGTGATGTCGGGGTTGTGGCGGTAGCAGTACATGTGGAAGTTGTCCTTGGGGATCATCGCCTGGTCGCTGATGTGCTTGACCAAGAACGGCGTGACCACCGAGACGTCGTGGTCCGCCGGGAGCGGCGTGCGGGCTTGCCCGCCGCCGGCGGGGCGCTCGCCCCGCGGGCCGGGCTTGTCGCCCAGCTCGGTGTTGTTGACCAAGCTGGAGCGGGTCGCCGTGCCGAGCGGGCGGCGCTCGCCGTCGGGCGGCCCCGCGGGCGCGTCGGCCGCGGCGGCCGCCGCCAAGAGCGGGCTGAAGCCCGCCGGCTCGTCCTTGGGAACGCAACTGTCCTGCAAATTCATCCTGCGAGTGGTGGGTGAAATCTCTGGGTGGAGGAGCGGCGGTATTTATAAAGCGTCACCGGGCCACACTTTTTTCGTCAGGGACTGTGTGCAGGATGGCGGCGATCCACCTGGTGGCTCCGCTGGCGGGGGCGGTGGCCCTGGCACGCGGCGGGCCCGCTGCCCTGCCGGCCTGCCTGCTGCCCGCCGGCCTGCTGCCTCCGTGCCGCCGCCTGCGTCGCTGCTCCGTTGCTCCTGGCGATGCGGCCCCTGCGCACCGTCGTCTTTTGCCTATCTGGGCTCCACAGTTGCGGAGACGCACAAAGAGCGGCTGCAATCGAGCCACGCACGCCGAGCATGGCGCCACTGAGGAACACGCCCAGCGACACAGCGACACAGCGACACGGCCAGCGAGACCTGGCGGTGGCCCGCGGCACGGCACCGGCGATGCCCGTGGCGATGCCCGGCACGCGGCGATGCTTGTGGCTGCGATGGGGCGCCTGCGCTGACGTAAGCGGGGCTCGGCCCCAGGCCGTCCCGAGGACCACGCCGCCCGGCCGCCAGGGCCGTTAGCGGCAGCCCCGGTGGCAAAACCGTCTAGGCGGGCAGCCTGTCCAGGGGGCCAGGCCGCCAGGCACCGCCCGTCCCGCCGTCGTTTCTTTTTCTTCTCTGCTTCCCTTCTCTTCTTTCTTCGTTCTTCTTTCTTTTGCACCCACCGCACGTGACCGCCTGCTCATGTCGCAAATTTTGACCGCCGCTGCTCTTCGCCACCAATGGACGCCCACATCGACAAGAAGCCCAAGACCATGAGCGAAAAGGAAGTGTTTGCCAGCGTCGGCGACCAGGCCGCGGACGTCGCCACCGAGAGCAGCGCCGGCGTGCGCCAGACCGGCGCCGCCGACGCCCAGGGCCACCCCATCCAGGAGATCGAGTCCTTGTGCATGAACTGCCACGAGAACGGCACCACCCGTCTCTTGTTGACCAAGATCCCGTTCTTCCGCGAGGTGATCTTGATGTCGTTCGAGTGCCCGCACTGCCACCTCAAGAACAGCGAGATCCAGCCGGCGGCGCAGATCGCCGAGAAGGGCTCGCGCTACAAGCTCGCCATCGAGTCCGTCGCCGACTTCAGCCGCCAGGTGGTCAAGTCCGAGACCGCCACCGTGCGCTTCGCCGAGCTCGACATCGAGATCCCCCCCAAGCGCGGCCAGCTCACCAACGTCGAGGGCCTCTTGGAGGAGATGGTCGCCGACCTCGAGTCCGACCAGCCCGCGCGCTTGGACCTCCAGCCCGAGATCCACGCCAAGATCGCCGCCGTCGTGGCGCGCGTGCGCAGCTACTTGGCGGCGGAGCCGGGCACCTTGCCGCTCAGCTTCCTGGTCGACGACCCCGCCGGCAACTCGTGGATCGAATACCAGCCGGGCGAGCCGGCGCACAAGTGGTCCATGTACGAGTACCAGCGCACCGCCGAGCAGAACGTCTTCTTGGGGCTCATCTCCGCCGACGACGTCGCCCAGCACCAGCAGCAGGAGATCGAAAACAAGAAGAACGCCACCCGCGACAACGTGTCGGCGCTGTTGCACGCCAACCCGCGCTCGACCGGCTTCATCTCCGACGCCACCGACATCGAGAACATGGCCAACGAGGTCCAGTCGTTCTCCGCCACCTGCTCGTCGTGCTACAAAACCTGCGAGACCAACATGAAGTCCGTCGACATCCCGCACTTCAAGGAGGTCATCATCATGTCCACCGTGTGCGACTCGTGCGGCTACAAGTCCAACGAGGTCAAGACCGGCGGCGCCATCCCGGACAGGGGCAGCAAGGTCACCCTCAAGGTGTCCGACCCGGAGGACCTCGCCAGAGACATCTTGAAGAGCGAGACCTGCGGCTTGTCCATCCCCGAGCTCAACTTGGACTTGACCCCGGGCACCTTGGGCGGCCGCTTCACCACCATCGAGGGCTTGTTGTCCCAGGTCTTGGAGGAGTTGCACTCGCGCGTCTTCACCCAGACCTCCGACTCCATGGACCCCGCCACCAAGACCAGGTGGACCACCTTCTTCGCCCGCCTCCAGGACGCCGTGGACGGGAAGATCCCCTTCACCATCATCATGGAGGACCCGCTCGCTGCATCGTACATCCAGAACGTGTACGCTCCCGACAACGACCCCAACATGGTCATCGAGGAGTTCGAGCGCTCCCACGAACAGAACGAGGACTTGGGCTTGAACGACATGAAGACCGACTAGTATAGACGAATAGAAAAGTTGAAACGAATTGCTCATAATGTATTGTCTATAAATGCCATATCTAATGCAGGGGGTCGAGCCGCCCGTGGAGCCGCCTAGTGGTCCAAGAACGGCGACACGTGCACGTCGTCGTCCGTGTCCCCTCCAGAGAGCAACGGCGACGACTCCTCCGACCGGCCCTTGGGTATCTCGATGAACAACTTGGGCGTTCGAGGAGACTCGCGTGTCTTGTAGATGTTCAACGGCGACCGCGGCACGTAGATGCTGCTGGGGGCGATCTCGGGGCTCTCGCCCGTCTTGAGCTTGTCCTCCAAGTCCTCCAAGTACCCGTCCACGTGGTCCTTTCCGTACTCGTTGGTGTCCGTGACGTAGATGGACGGCGCGTTCTTCGCCAAGTTCTCGTTGGCCAAGTAGCTGTTCCTCTTCATCTGCGAGTCAAACGCAATCTCGGTGGTGCGGATTCCCTCCATCTGGTTGTTCTTGTACTTCCACCGGCACGCGTACGCGGCAATGGTCTCGTAGACCCGCTTCGAATTCATCCGCTTCTCCACCTTCTGCACCAACAACCGCCGCTCCAAAAAGTCGATCAAGTTGAGGCACTGGCCCGCCTCAAACGAGTTGTACAACGGAATCTGGAGCAAGATCCGCGTGAACGAAATCCCCGGGTCGTTGTTGAGCTCCATGTTCATCAAGGCCTCCTCGATGAACCGCTCGTACTCCTTTCTCCGCTCTCGGATCTTGGGCACGTTCATGTCGCTGAGCGTGGCTTCGATGGCGTCGTAGTTCACCAGAATGTCGTACGGGTCCTTCGAATGCCGCGTGAACCACCGTTTGCAGAGCTCGGGGATCTCCAACTCGCCGGTGTAGAAATGAAACGAAAGCGCCCCTTCGAGCGAGTGCAAGAGCTTGGGTAGCTCGATCGGCTTGATGTGCCCCGTACCCTTGGGGTCGAACTTCTGCCACGCGCGCTTGAACTTGCGGATTTCCTCTCTCTCAATCAACTTGACGTACGTCGATCGCGTCTTGATGTAGCTGAAGCTGTTCAAGATCAACGAAACAAACATGTTCAAGAAAATATACATGGAAATCAAGTTCCACGCAATAAACAAGATGTACGCGTACGGCTTGCTGCCGCAGTCCGAATCGTCGATGCTCCTTCCGGTGGTGCAGAAGGGCTCCTCCAACTTGTAGTCGTCCATGATGTAGTTCCAGCCTTCACCAAAACTGCACCGGAACAAGAGAATCAACGCCTTCGGCACAGACCGCACGTTGATGTTGCCCGACCCGTTTTCGCCCACTTTGGTCAAGCCAAAGATCTGGTTCATGGCAATGGCAAAAACCATGAACAAAACGATCCACGTGAACGCCAACGAGAGCAACGACGGCAAACTTGCCGAGGCAAACCGCAACAACTGGCTCAACCGGTTGCTTCTCGGAATCGCAAACGCCAAGAAACTCACCAAGAACAACTTGTTGATATTGATGAACACACTGTCCTGGTTGAGGAACATACTGATGATGGTGGTGATGGTGGCTCCGATCGAAATGCAAAGATTGAACACATTCCACTTGTAGTGCACAAACGTCCGCCATCCTTGGCCGATCAAGAGCATGAGCGAGTTCACCAAAAACGACACCAGCGCAATCATGTAGATGGACTGTCTGAAAGTGTCAAGCTGGTCAAACGACGGATAGCACTCCAAGAGAAGCGACAACATATGGAGACACAACACCCCGGTGATGTACCGATACCAGTACTTGTTTTTCTCGACCGTCATCTTGTAGCAAAACTTTTTGAACCACGACAACTGGTGGAAGTCCTTCCGCTTTGACGGCTTGACCTGCACCAAGTACTTCTTCACCTCGTACCATGCGATCTGCTCACTCGTCATGTAAGCCGAGCCGGTCGTCTTGGAGTAGTTGCTGATGATGACCGAGACAAACAAGGTCAAGATGAAAATGGTACTCATAAAGTTGAACAAAACGATGAACACGCCGTTGAAGGGAGAAGCATTGGTCTGCGGAACGGTGCCCTTGCCGGTGCTCAGCATCACGGTGGTCAAAAGATCGGTCCAGCCTTCCAAGGAGACGATTTCGAACAAGCTCAACAAGGAGTCGGCGTACTTATCAAAGTGAAGCTTGGGTTGCGTGTAGGCATTGGGGCTCAAAATGTCCCAGTCAAAGACCTGAGCGGAGTACTCGAACACACAGTCAGCCTCGGTGGAGACCCCGTCAGTGCACGAGGACAATCTCCCGTTGAAAATGTTGAGCCCCCAAATCGAAAAGGGAAACAACAAACAGAGCGAGATCACGCCCGCGTTGATGATCTTCCAGAATCCAGAAATCATCGAGTGGTGGAAGTTGTTTTTGGCGGTCTCACTGATGGTAAGGAGCCGGAGTGCTCTCAAGGCCTTGAGCCCCCGGATGGTCTTGGATAGCGTGACGTCGTTCCTCAAGAAGGCAAAGAACTCGATCCACAACGCAAGCAACACGCACAAGTCAATGAGATTCCACGACGACCGAACATACGCATTGGGGGTCAAGATTAGCCCGTCGGCAAAGATCTTGATGAGAAACTCCAACGTGAACAAAATGACAAAGAAGATCTCGGAGTAGAACGACCAGTCGTACTTGAACAGGTGAGTCAAGGTTCTCCGGAAGAGCGGGGTGACATAACACGCCGTGACCACCAACCCGATGGTGGCGAAGAACATGATCACGACTATGGCTTCCGAGATTATCTTGTTGGGCTCCACCCCGTCGATTCTTTCTCCGTAACTGGACTTGACCAACCTTTGACAAGCGCGTCTGACCCCATGGCGTGGGTTCATGATGTAGAACACCTTGTTGAAGTTGGGGTTTTCCTCCAAGAACTTGTTCTGCTTGGAGATCAAGACATTGCGCTCATTGATGATTTTGCGGGCAAAGTGGGCCGGGTCAAAGTTCTCCACCACCAACTTCTTGCGGCTGCTGTTGGTCAGGTAGAAGGGGTTTCTGAAGGCATTCCTGGCCCGCTGGAAGTTGACCTGAAACCACCGTTTCCAACTGGACGACTCCAACGTCCTCACGGTGTCGTCTTCGAAATCCAGATCCGGGAGCTCTCCGTCAACGTCTTCGTCCAAGAAGTCATTGACGGCGGTCCCACTCAAAAGCAAGTTGACCACCGCTTTTTCAAGCTCGTCTCGGATTCCCTTCGATCTGAAGATCTTGTTCTTGAGTTTGGAGAGCACCCCTGATTCGGTTTCCATGTAATGGAGCCTGTCGGTCATGCTGTCTATGAACTGGAGCAACTGCTGCTTTCTCTTGCCGGCCTCCGACACTTCCAATGTGCTTGCAATAACGGCAATAAAAGTGTTCAAGATGACGGAATTGGAGATCACGAACCAACTGATCAAAAACACCGCCCCGAACGACCGATAGGACGTCGTGGTGGCATACTGCTGGAGACTGTACAAGATTTCCGTCCAATTTTCCGTCGACGTGATGATGTAGAGCGCAATGAAGGAGCTGGGCAACGTTTGCATTGGGAATGCCACGCCGTCCACCTCGTCCGGTGGAATTCCTCCTTCAAAGTACCGCGCGAGGATGATACTTACCAAGAAGGTCAAAATGAAGTAGAACAAGGTAAGATCGAACAAGGCGCGGATGTTTCCAATAATCTTCAACCAGAGCCGGCTGGTGATGCTGGTGGCCAAAACCACCCGGTAGAACCTCATGATCTGGAACACAGTGAGCCAGTAGTATGCGTGTTGGAGTTTCTGGCGAATGGGGTGCGAGATGATGATCGTCGTGATCACCGCCAAAAACAAGTCGAAGCAGTTTCTCTTCGACCGGAGGAACAAGCGCCAGTTGGGGAAGTGGAAGATGGCCCGGAGAACAATCTCGACGAGGAAAATGATGGTGAACACGAGCTCGGTGCGGTGCAAGATCTCGCCCGTGGCGTCGGACATTTTCGAGTTGCGGATGCACTGGGCCATCAAGTCGACCATGATCATGATGGGGAACACCATCTCGATCTTGTAGTACCAGCGCAAGAACACATTCTGGGAGCGGGTCGCGCGGGCGACCTCGGGGTCCATGGACTGGAAGAGGCCCCAGCCGCTGGCGGCCCACTTGGACGCCTCGTCCCTCTTCTTGACGTTCTTCTGGGCCTCCAGGGTGGTGTAGTTGAACGACGCGACGATCACCGCCACGAAGATGTTGATGAGCCACACCGTCAAGATGAAGATGCCAAAGATGAAGAACAAGCACGCCGCCATGTTGTCGGAGTCCATGGTGTCGTACATGATGTCGCTGAACGTGTTGGCGCTCATCACCACGAAGACGAGCTCCATGGACTGAAGAATGTTGTCAAAGTTGACGGTCCCGCCGTACGGGTTGTCGCCGCTGATGCACTTGGAGTTCTGTGGGCAGCGGAAGCCCTTGATGACGCCGGACGACGTCCCGTCGCGGCGGAGGTACGGCATGGCGTTGCCGTCCGCGCCGATGTACGACCCGCAGTACTGGTCGCTGTTGACGTACGTGTCGTTGGGGTCGTTGGGGTTCTCCCACACACAGTGTCTGGTGAGCGACGACTTGAACGACTGGACGCCGATGATGCCGAAGAAGATCCAAAAGAAGGAGATGAAGATCGACACGTCCACCAACTTGGGGATCGCCGCCTGGCACGACATGAGGATGGTACTGGTTCCCGTGGTCAAGTTGCACAACCGCAAGATACGGAGGCAGCTCAAGGCGCGAAAGAACATGATGTGGTGGGTGGCGTCGTAGTGGTCGATCGAGAGCACCATCAGGATCCAGAAGAAGACCATGGACAAGAAGTCGATCTTGTGCCAGCTGTTGCGGAGGTAGGCCCGCTTCAAGTCGAGCTGGTCGATGTTGGCCGGCACGTGCGACGCCCCCAAGAAGGTGTTGGCGTGGTTGAGCGCCTGCGGGGGCGGCGGCGGGTGCGGCGGCAGCTCGCTGTGGTCCTCGCTGGCGTCGCGGCTGGTGTTCGGGGTGTCGTCCTGGTAGTGGACGTGGCGCGGGGTGCGGGGCGCTTCCGGCAGCGCCGCGGCGGGCGGCGTCGGGGCGGGCGAGTGGTGGTGGGAGCTCAAGTTGCGGTACTTGCGCCGGAGCTCGGAGCCCGGCGCGTGGCGGTCGTCGTTGAGGTCGACCTCCTTGGCGTCGAAGTCGTCGCGCTGGACGCCGGTGGCGGTGGCCGGCTCCTTGAGCGGCGCCGCCTTTGCTCGGGCGCGCGGGTCGGGGAACAACTTGGTGAGGCCCAAGAAGCGGAGCGCCATCTGGACGTACTCCATGCGCGGGTTGAAGATCTGGATGTCGCTGACCGGGTACGGGAGGCCGAGGTCGACGAACATCTGGCGGTCGTCGACGAGGCCGTAGGCCACGATCTTGGCGCACACCTCGATGGTGTAGGCCAAGTTGATGAACATGAGCATGACGTCGGCCCAGTTGTAGCCGGCGTAGAAGTAGCCGCCGAGCGCCGCCGGGTTCCACTGGCGGTACGAGAGAAGCACGACTTGCGTGATGAGGAGCCCCAAGAGCACGAAGTTGGTGACGTTCAACGACATGATGTGGAAGCACAACTGGCGGAAGCGCGACCGGGGCGAGAACACCTTGAGCGACTTGCCGAACAAGCGGAGCGAGCGCGTGGGCGCGTAGCTGGCGGTGGACGGATGCGAGGTGGCCGGCGCGAGCGCGGCGGCCGGGTTGAGCTGCTGGAGGATGCTGGGCTCGGGCGGGGCGAACGCGCTGGCCTGGGGGTGGATGCTGAGGAGGGTGCCGTCTGCGGACGGCAGCGCGGGCGCGCGCTCGGAGTGGGCGCTGCGGTGGGACGCCGAGCGGCTCTGGAACGTGGGGCGGTCGACCGGGGTCTGGGGCCGGCTGGCGGGGGTGACCAAGCGCGGGTCCTTGGGCGAGTACGGCGGGATGTAGAGCCCCAAGCCGTCGGAGACGCCGCCGGCGCCAAAGTCCAACTTCTGGACGTTGGTGTTGTTTTCGTCGACGACGGTGACGTTGGGCACGCTCATGCTGGCGTTGGCGTTGGAGCCCATGAAGGACGGCGGCATCGCCGTGACGTCGGGGTCGGTGTAGTCCATGTCGCGGAACAGGAACGCGCCGCTGACCGGGGACGGGAGCGTGCTGTTGTTGGCGGAGTCCGCGACCTTGAGGTGGCCCAGCTTGCGCGGCGAGTCGTCGGACGGCGTGGCGGTGGGCACGGCACCGGTCCCGGCGATCCGCTCGGACATCTTGGCGAGGATGTGCGAGAGCTTCTTGGGCGACGGCGGCGCGGCGTCGACGTACGACGCGGTGCGCGCGAGCGAGCCGGCCTCGAGGTCTATGGACGCGCTGGCGTGGGCCAGCGCCGCCGAGCGGAGGTCGCTGTGCGGGCTCGCGGGCCGGTGGTGGAGGTCGCTGAGCGAGTACGGGCTGTGGTCGGCGAACGGCGAGAGCCCGCCGCCGGCGCCCTCGCTGGCCGACGAGCTGAAGTGGCTGCTGACGCGCGGGCTGCGCATGTCCTGCAACGGGATGTTGTCGGAGTAGCCGCCGTAGGCGGGCGGCGGGTCCGCGGCGTCGGAGGTGGCCAGCGGCTCGCGCGAGCGCTCCAGCGCCACCGGCTCGCCCATGGGGAACCAGTTGGCCAGGTGGGTGTTGTTGCCCAACGCGAAGTTGAGGCCCTCGCGGATGGCCTCGAAGTCGTTGGTGTCGGTGGCGTCCTCGAGGAAGGAGCGCTCGATGGGGGTGCCCGGCACCGACGCCTCGCCGTGGTCGCGGGCGGGGAGCCCGCTGAGGTTGGGAAGATGGAACGAGTGGTCGCGGAACGGGTTGGACAGGCGCTTGCGGGTGGCCAGGGCGCGCCGCGAGCGCGGGCCCAGCTCGTGGGCGCCCGCTGGCGTGGCGGGAGCCGTCACGGCCGGCGACGATGTGGCGGCGGGCGACGGCGCCTCGTACGTCTTGTCCGGGTCGTACTCCTCTGCAAAGCCGGCCGTGAAGGCGGCGCCGTGGCTGCCGGTCGAGGAGCCTTCCTCTGTTTCCGGGGGGAAGGAGGTGAAGGAGGTGCGCCGGTTCATTGCAGAAGGATGCACATGTGGATGGCGTGAACTTTTGATGATCCAGGTGGTGCCTGTAAGCCCGCGCGAGGCTTAGGGCGGTCAGCGGGAGCGTGGGGCGAGCTCTCCCTGGAAGCGCAGGGGCGCGGGGGGGCTGTGTCGGTGCGGGCGTGGCAGGCGCACGCGCCGCGCCCGCGGGGTGGGGGAGCTGCCGGCGGGAGCTGCCGGCGGGAGCTCGCGCTGGGTGCCTGGCCGGGTACTCTGGGCGCGCGCACGACTGCTGCGATTCCGCGCCGTGAAAATTTCCAGCGCCCGGGTCGACCACCCGCCAGTGTCCTTGCCCGCCATGTCGTCCGTATTGAAGAGCTTGCCGTCGAAAGAGAGACTCAGCCAGGTCAAGAAGATGAGCGCCGCCATCTTCGGCCACACGTGGAACCCCTCCAGCGTGAGAAACGGCGCCAAGATCCTCCGCGCTCCGTTGAAGGGCCCCGACGTGGTCAAGTACTACGGCGTCAACTCCGACATGCCCACCTTCCAGGACTTCAAGCTGTGGTTCCCCGAGCTCAAGCTCACCGACCCGCGTGAGGAGTACCGCTTGCACATGGTGCAGGACCGGAAGAAGAGAAACAAGGGTGCCCCCAAGAAGAAGAGCGAGTAGGCAGTCACGACAGATGACCGAAGGGAGAAGAGTGACGAGAAGAAGTGACGGGAAGGAGTAATGGGAAGAAGTGATGAGAAGGAGTGACGAGAAGAAGTCACCAGAAGGAAGTCACCAGAAGGAAGTCACGAGAAGAAGTCACGAGAAGCCACGAGAAGACTGTGACGAGAAGACCTCACCGGCGAGACGTCGGAAGAGAACGTGGCAAGATGAGCTGGCTCTGCCAGCAGACTGCGTCACTCCAAGACTTGATGAGAAAACAAATCGCACTACGCAGACGGGCAGCATCGGCTCGTGTTTTCGCCCTCGTCCTTTCGTTTGCGTCTGCCGTCGCTCTTCGTCTGCCGTTGCTCCTTCGTCTGCCGTCGCTCCTACGTCTACTCTTATTCGGCTCGTTGTCTACTGTCGTCCGCCTTTGCGCCTTCACCTCATGTATATATCACGCCCGCGGTCTTTTCCGCATATTAAACGTATCTGTAACCTCTTCTGTATGGCTGGAGTTTGCTGCCGTGAGCCGGGCCTCCGTGCGGGTTCTGTTTCTGCTGATCAACCGCGCGAGCTCGGGGACCTTGCTGGGCGAGTCGGCGGGCGGCGCCGGGGCCCAGGGAACACGGCGCCAGTCGCGGATCAGCGGCTCGCCCGCCGGCTCGTGCTGCACCACCACCGTGGTCTCACCGCGCGCCTCGTCCTCCACCGCGTACGCCGCCCGCACCGCCGGCGCCGCGTGCACCACGCGCACGGTGCCGCGCGCAAGGCTGTACACCGCCACATGGTCGCGGGCCACCACCATCACCAGCACGTCGTCGCCGGAGGCGAACATCTTGACGCCGCGGAGGCCGTCGTCGACCGCCACGCACGCCGCCCACGCCGCGCCCGCGGGCGAGAGCCGCGCCACCGCCAACACGGAGCCAAACTCCACGCACACGGCGCCGCCGGCCACATGCACCTGGCGCGGCCCGCGCGGGCGCACCGAGCCGGGGAGCGGCGCCTGGCGGTACCGCACGCCGCCGTCGCCGCCGCGCACGGGGCGGAACCACGGCGGGAGCGCCGCGAGCGCCAACACCAGCCGCGGCGTGGTGCGGAGCAAGCGCATCGACACCACGCCAAGCTCGACGTGGGCGTCGCGCACCGCCGTCACGACAAACACGTCGCTGGCGTCGCCGGGGTACTGCGTCCACGCGCCAAAGTACGCTGCCGGCGCCGCGCTGCCCAGCGACGTCTCCACCACCGGGCGCGCGAGCCCCACGCGCGCCAGCACCAGCAAGTGGTACCCCGCGAGCGGGTCGCCGGTGTCGAACACCGCCATCCAGCGGCCCAGCGCCGACCACGCCACGCCCGGCTCGCGCAAGCAGTGCCGCGCGAGCCGCTCGCGCGCCACCAACACACTCACCGGCCCGCGGTTGTGGAAGTGGTACGCCTGCGGGCGCGCGTTGTACTCCATGGTGGCGGCCACCACCGTCCAGGCGTCGCGGCGCGCCGCCAGCTCGGCGATCCGCGTGACCACCGGCTTGACCACCGTCATCAACACATGCGTGCAGTCGAGCGAGTACAACCGCATGTGGAGGTAGTTGGCGGTGAACACGACGAGCTGGCGGGAGTTGGCGTACGCGCCGCCGCCGCCGCCGCCGCCACCCGCCGCGGGCACGGGCGCGATCCACTCGACCCGCGCCACGCCGTCCTCGGCCGGCTGCTGGATCACCACCGGCGTGTCGCTGTGGAAGTCAAACACCACCACGAGCACGCCCACCACGAGCGCGACTTTGGTCGAGTCGCGCCCGTCCTCCACCTTTTCCCACGCGAGCTGGCGCGGGCTCTCGCGGGCGCCGCCGCCCAAATGCTGCCGCACCGCCGCGGGCCAGTCGTACTCGCGGTACACCAGCGAGTCCGCCGCGTGCACCCGCAACCGGGTGGCGGTCTGCACCGCGATGAAGTTGCCGCACTGCGAAAGCGCGCTGTCCATGTAGTCGTAAGTTGGGAGTGCGAGTCGGGAGAGCCTGATTGGCCTGTTGTCGGGAGCCAGACGAGTCAGATGTCGGAAGACGTCGATCAGATGTCGGTCAGATCGATCAGATGTCGGGTCAATGTCGGGTGGCTGTCAGTCTCAGTAGCTGACGGCGTCGCTGGTTGCTGCTCGCTGGTCTTCTGTTTCTGCTTTGCGGTTCGCTTCTGGTGCGTGTTCGTTGCCACGCTCCTCGCTCTCGCTGCTTCGTCCAGCGCTTTTCTCGATGCTTCTCGCTACGTGCTGTCGCTGGGATCTCATTATTTGTGTGCGCGCGCACAATCAAAACAAACAAACACAAACATCATCACCTCAGCGAGCCAACGCACCACCACG
Source organism: Suhomyces caryicola (assembly GCA_030568635.1). Taxonomy (NCBI): domain Eukaryota; kingdom Fungi; phylum Ascomycota; class Pichiomycetes; order Serinales; family Debaryomycetaceae; genus Suhomyces; species Suhomyces caryicola. Next base: position 268,338 of record JAJMGG010000014.1, on the reverse strand, counting down.
TCCACTCGTCCCCCCCTCGCAGCCAGCACCCGTCCCGCCAGGCACCCACTCCGCCGCATCCCCCGCATGCCCCCCAAAAAGAAAGGGCCCGCCCGGCCGGCCAGGTCCTCCACCGCCTTGCGGTCCCAGTTCCCGTCGCTCTCGCCGCCCGCCAGCGCACCCCGCCGGCCCCTGGACGACTCCAGCGGGCTGTCGCCGACGCAGAGCAGCCAGTTGTTGGGCCGCAAGAACAAACTCACCCACATTTTGCAGGGCAGCGACAAAAACCGCTCGTCCACCCCGAAGAACACCACCGCAGCCACCACCACCCGCCGGCCCGCCAACAGACGCCTGGCGCCGTTCGAAGAGGACGACGGCTTCATCTACAAGCGCAGCCAGACCGCCGACGACCGCCGCAAGAAGCCCGTGGTCTCGACGCCCATCGCACAGCTCAACGAGCAGCTCGCCAGCATCGCCCGCGACGACGACGACCTCCACTTGATGGATGTCCACCAGCGCGCGCGGCCCAGCGCCGCCAAGAGCGCACCAAAGCCGCGGAAGCACGACTTCCTCGACGAGTCGTCGCTCCAGCTCTCCTCGCCGGAACACCGCGACGCAAACGACTCGGAGGGCTACTTGGAGCAGGTGTCGCACCACCGGCTCACGTTGGCGGACGGCGACGGCAAGCCACCGGGCGCCGGCACCAGCACGCGCGGCACCCGCTCCACGCGGCGGCCGTCGTACAGCAACAGAGGCAAGCGCGTACTGTCGATCGGCAACGGGTTTGTGGGCGAGCCGCACGCCGACGTCCAGCCGGCGGACTACTACAAGTTGCTCGACACGTCGCTTCCAGAGCCCGACCGCATGCGGCAGCTCTTGGTGTGGTGCCTCAAGAAGAAGCTCGAGCAGGAGGAGAAGGAGGCGCGCCAGACCGCCGCCGGGAGCTCCGAGTACCAGACGGTGGCCAACATCGCCAAGGTGATCAAGGAGGAGATTCTCCGCGACCTCATGGACAAGCAGATCTCGACCAGCTGGTACAGCAGCGCTCCGCAGGCGGCGTCGCCGGGCGAGCTCGCGGGCAAGGAGGTCGCGGTGCAGAACCCGCTCAACGTGGTCAACAGCGAGAACATCGCGCGGTACTCGGACAAGCTCCGCAGCTTGCTCCGCGAGAAGAAGCAGTGGCAGCAGGTGTACGCCGAGTGCACGGCGCCCGCCGCCGCCGGGAGCGCGCCGGGTGTGGACGACACCGCCATCCAGCAGTACCAGAGCGAGCACGGCGCCGCCAAGCCGTACGTGCACCCGCAGCCGCAGCTCGCGCAAATAGAGACCAACTACCAGGCCATCAGCGGCCAGGTCAAGCACGGCTTGCGCCCGGCGATCACGCGCTTGTACCACACAGCGTACCAGTTGGAAAAGTCGTCGCAGATGGTGGAGACGATCCAGAAGACGCGCTTCCACACCAAGGTGGCCACGCTTCTCCGAGACTTTATGACCAAGAACAACCCCGACAAGTACCGGGTGCTCAAGAAGAACCGCACTCGCACGTTCTGGCCGCTTCCGGCCCGCACCATCGACACCCGCGAGCTTCTCCGGGGCCTCACGCGGGTGGAGCAGCCCCAGTGACCTGTAGACTATGTAATATACGACAAATAAGGAAGCTGTAGGTGGAGAGTGGTCGAAAGCGGACGAGAAGCACCAAGCGACACCAAAGCGAGCACGGGCGACCCCAAGGTGCGAGCGTAACAAGTTCGGCTCCCGCTCGACTCATTGCGCAAACGTTCGTATCTGACTCACCGCCGCGGAAACTTCTGCCGGCCATCAGATGGCTGTAACGGCGATAGCGCTCAACGCTTTTCGGAACCGTCGGTTGCGCCACCAGTCCGATAGAGGTCGCGCATTATAAATACAGGAGAACCCCGCGAATCCAGCTGAACAAACCAGCAGACCAAATGACTCCTATTCAGTACAAACGTTTGGGCAGCTCCGGGCTCCAGATCGCGCCATTGATCGTCGGGTGTATGTCGTACGGTGACAAGCGGTGGGCCAAATGGGTCTTGGAGGACGAGGACACTATTTTCAAGATTTTGAAGAAGTGCTACGACTCGGGCTTGCGCACGTTCGACACCGCCGACGTGTATTCCAACGGACGGTCCGAGGAGTTGGTGGGCCGCTTCTTGAAAAAGTACGCCATTCCGCGTGACAAGGTGGTCATCTTGTCCAAGTTGTTCATGGTGGTCAACAAGGACCCGTCGTGTGAGTGGATCCGGGACGACGACCCCAAGTTCCCGGCGTTCGAGTTTGCCAACTCGCGCGGGTTGTCGCGCAAGCACATCTTGGACGCGGTGCAAGACACCGTCAAGCGCTTGGGCACGTACGTGGACGTGATCCAGATCCACCGTCTCGACCGGACAACCCCGAAAGCGGAGATCATGCGGGCGCTCAACGACGTGGTGACACAGGGCCACGCGCGGTACATTGGCGCTTCGTCGATGAAGGCGGTCGAGTTTGCGCAATTGCAGTTCATTGCCGAGAAGCACGGCTGGGTCAAGTTCATCAGCATGCAGAACTACTACAACTTGCTCTACCGCGAGGAGGAGCGCGAGATGATTCCGTTCTGCAACGACAGTGAGCTCGGCGAGGTGGGGCTCATTCCGTACTCGCCCATCGCCCGAGGCTTGTTGGCGCGTCCGTTGGACACCGAGTCGGAGTACGGGCGGGACGCGGCCTCCGATGCGACCCGCAAGGTGGTGGGGTTGTCGCTGTTTTCTGCCGCGGACGAGGAGATCATCCGCAGAGTGGAGGAGGTGGCCAAGAAGCACGGCCTCAGCATGGCGGTCGTGGCGACAAGCTGGACGATCAGCAAGGGCGCGGCGCCGATTGTCGGGCTCAACTCGGTGGAGCGTGTCGACGACATTCTCAAGGCGACCACCTTCAAGTTGACCGACGAGGAGTTGCAGTATTTGGAAGAGCCGTATGTGGCGAAGGCGTCGTTGACGTAGCCGTGCGGGTCAGCCAGACGTGTTGGATCGGGAAGGCTGTCGCAGAGCACCAGCGAGCTGCCATTGCTGTAGTTTATTTAGTTCAATCTCACGTCGTCCAAACCGTTGTCCAGACAGCTCTCCAGGCAGTCGTCCAGACCCTGGCCGTCCTTCCGAGCAAGGAGACGTGGCCAGAGAAACCGGAGTTGTAGAAAGCACGTTTGTGGTGGTGGCTGCCGCCGCCGCTTGCACTTGCACAGCGACAGAGCACATGAGCCGTCCGCTCCATTGCAGCAGCCGCTCCTTTACTGCCAAGCCGCTCTTTGCAGCCACTGCTACTTTGCAGCCCGAACCGTGCAATTACGCCAGTCGGTTTTCGCACGCCCGCGTTTGCAACCAAGCACATGAATTCGAAATTCTCCCCACGTACCACACCGCCAACTAAACTCTTCTTTGCAAATGGCGCCTCTTCAGTACAAGCGCTTGGGCAGCTCCGGGCTCCAGATCGCGCCTTTGATTGTCGGATGTATGTCGTACGGCGATAAGCGGTGGGCCGACTGGGTGTTGGAGGACGAGGAGACCGTCTTTCGGATCTTGAAGAAGTGCTACGACTCGGGCTTGCGCACGTTCGACACCGCCAACGCGTACTCCAACGGGCGGTCCGAGGAGTTGGTGGGCCGCTTCTTGCAGAAGTACGCCATTCCGCGTGACAAGGTGGTCATCTTGTCCAAGGTGTACTTTGCCGTGAACCCCGACCCGTCGTGTGAACGGATCCGGGACGACGACCCCAAGTTCCCGGCGTTCGAGTTTGCCAACTCGCGCGGGTTGTCGCGCAAGCACATCTTGGACGCGGTGCAAGACACCGTCAAGCGCTTGGGCACGTACGTGGACGTGATCCAGATCCACCGTCTCGACCGGACAACCCCGAAAGCGGAGATCATGCGGGCGCTCAACGACGTGGTGACACAGGGCCACGCGCGGTACATTGGCGCTTCGTCGATGAAGGCGGTCGAGTTTGCGCAATTGCAGTTCATTGCCGAGAAGCACGGCTGGGTCAAGTTCATCAGCATGCAGAACTACTACAACTTGCTCTACCGCGAGGAGGAGCGCGAGATGATTCCGTTCTGCAACGACAGCGAGTTTGGCGAGGTGGGGCTCATTCCGTACTCGCCCATTGCGCGGGGCTTGTTGGCGCGCCCGTTGGCGTCGCAGTCGCAGTACGGGCGGGACGCGGCGTCCGACACCACGTACAAGCTTCTTGGGTTGTCGCTGTTGTCGTCTGCGGACGAGGAGATCATCCGCAGGGTGGAGGAGGTTGCGAAGAAGCACGGCCTCAGCATGGCGGTCGTGTCGTCGAGCTGGGCCATCAGCAAGGGCACGGCGCCGATCGTCGGGCTCAACTCGGTGGAGCGCGTGGACGACATCATCCAGGCGGCCACGTTCAAGTTGACCGACGAGGAGACGGCGTACTTGGAGGAGCCGTACGTTGCCAAGCTGTCGTTGACCTAGTGCATCGAGTGAGCGCGGGTGGGGCAAGAGTGGAGCAGGCTACGTCGTCGGCGAAGTTGTTCCTCCGTATGGCAATGCAGACTTTCCAAGTGAGCTTGTAGTGGCGTGTAGAGAGTGGAGAGCGGAGAGGCGAGAGATTACGAAAAGTCAAGGACGTCCTGAGTGGCTAGCGACAGCCAGGTAGCCTGGCCCGAGACTCCGCGATGGCGCCAGCGCGTGGCTCTGCACTTCCACCGCAGGCTCTTGCAGGTCTGTGGTGTTCTACAGCGTTGGTTCGCGGTGCGTCGGTGCTCTTTCGCGGGGTGCGTGTTTTTCCCGCTGGGCTCGTGGCTCTCTCGCTGCGTTGGTGTTTCTCTCGCTGCGTGCGTGCTTCTCCCGCGGCTTCTCTCGCGGCTTCCCCCGCGGCGCCTCTCGCTGGGTCTCACGTTTTCGCTTCCCGCTGTTTTTCCCGTGCACCGATCGCCTCGCTACGCATTCCGCCCTGCTTAGCTGCGCTGCTCCCCGGACGGCTGTTACGCCTTGCTGCACGTCGTCTAAGCGTACCATCTGCCAACATGCCCATAAGTATGTGGAGAACGCCGCGGATGTTGCCGATCAAGCGCAAACGGCTCCAGCTCAAGATCATGCTCCTCTTCAACCTCGCCATGCTCGTGGCGGTGCTCACGTTCTGGCTGAGCATCGACGCGCTTCCCGCCGCCGTCAAATGGGCGCTGGACGGCGGCGCCGGCGCTCTCGCGGCCAGCCGGACGCTTCTCGCCAGTCTCGTCGACGGCCCCGCCAACGCAGCGTTGTTCTCGCTGCTCCAGCACGCGGAGGGCGCGTTCTTCGACCCCGCCGCCAACGTGGTGGGCACCGCCCACTTCTCCCCCGCCAACCAGTACCAGCGCCAGCCGTACGTCAGCAACGGCTACATCGGCAGCCGCGTGCCCAACCTCGGCCAGGGCTTTTCCTACGACCAGCTCGGCGCCGGCGAGTCCCTCTCGAACGGCTGGCCGTTGTTCAACCGCCGCTACGCCGGCGCGTTCGTCGCGGGCTTCTTCGACCGCCAGCCCAACACCACCGGCACCAACTTCCCCGAGTTGCTCGCGGCGGGCGACGAGAGCGTCATCGCCGCGGTGCCGCAGTGGACGGCGCTCGAGCTCTCGCTAGACCTCGCCGGCGTCCGCTACGTGCTCGACCCGGCCACCCCCGCCACCCACGGCAAGGTCTCCAACTACGTCCAGAACATGTCGCTCGCCAACGGCATCGTCACCACGCAGTTCACGTGGTTGGACACCGTGCTCGTCACCGTCGAGGTCGCCGCCCACCGCGCCAACGCCAACTTGGGCCTCGTGGCGTTGGAGGTGCTCAACCTCGGCGCCGCGCCGCTCGAGTTGAACGTCTCCGACGTCCTCGACGCCGCCACCGCCCAGCGAGCCCGCGTCGACTCCACCGCCGCCGCCGCGGACGGCATCTCGCTCGCGTTCCACCCGGACGGGCTCCCGGACGTCCACGGCGCCGTGTTCTCCGCGCTCAACGCCAGCGGCGCCGCCGCCTCCGCCCGCGTCCACCGCGAGGCCTCCGCCACCGCCGCCCGCCAGAGCGTGCGGCTCACCGCGCGCCCGGGCGACCGCCTCCACGTCGCCAAGTTTGTCGGCATCGTCACCTCCGACTTGGCGCCCACCGCCTTGGACTCCGCTGAGAAGGTGATGCGCCTCGCCAGAGACGTCGCCCTCGCCCCCTCCGACATGCACGCCGAGCTCGCGTCGCACACCGCCGCGTGGGCCGCCCTCCTCCACGAGCAGCCCGCCGTCACCTTTGGCGGCGACCTCATGCTCACCCTCGCGGCGCGCGCGTCCGTCTTCCATCTCCTCGCCAACACCCGCGCCGACGCCACCGGCGTCTCGGCCGCCCTCGGCGTCTCCGGCTTGAGCTCCGACAGCTACGCCGGGATGGTGTTCTGGGACACCGACTTGTGGATGCTCAACGCCATCTTGCCGTTTGCCCCGGCCCACGCCCGCAGCTTGGTCAACTACCGCCTCCACACCCACCGGCAGGCGCTTGCAAACGCGCCCCCGGGCACCGCAGGCGCCGTGTACCCGTGGACGAGCGGCCGCTTCGGCAACTGCACCGCGACAGGACCGTGCTTGGACTACGAGTACCACATCAACATGGCCGTGGCCATGGCCGCGTGGGAGGTGTACGCCAGCGGCGCCGGCGACGACCGCTTTTTGGCGTCGGTGGCGTACCCGTTGATCACCGACGCCGCCACATTCTACAGCGATTACGTGGTCCACTACAACGACACGCTCGGCAAGTACACCACGCACAACTTGACCGACCCGGACGAGTTCGCCAACCACGTCGACAACGGCTCGTACACCAACGCGGCCATCTCGTTGGTGATGAAGTGGGCGATCGCGGTCGCCAACCACTTGGGCAAGAAGCCCCCGGCCCGGTTCGCCCACATTGCCGACAACATGTACCTTCCGACGTCGCAGACCACCGACAACATCACCTTGGAGTACTCGGGCATGAACTCCTCGGTGGGCATCAAGCAGGCCGACGTCATCATGATCACGTACCCGCTCGACAACGAGTTGATCTCCCAGGCGCAGGCTCTCAAGAACATGGAGTTCTACTCCAAGAAGCAGGTGAGCTACGGGCCCGCCATGACGTTTCCCATCTTTTCCATCGTGGCCTCCAAGCTCTCCACCTCGGGGTGCGCGTCCCAGTCGTACCTCCACAAGGCGGTCCAGCCGTTCTTGCGCGGGCCGTTTGCCCAGTTCTCCGAGCAGAACAACGACGACTACGCCTCCAACGGCGGGACGCATCCTGCGTTCCCGTTCATGACCGCCCACGGCGGGTTTCTCCAGGCCATCCTCCAGGGCCTCACCGGCATGAAGTTTGACGTGGTGGCCCACGAAAACCTCCTTGAGCGGGTGTTGCGGTTCGACCCGGTCGCCATTCCCTGCTTGGGAGACAGCCTCCGCTTTGAAGGCATCCACTACATGAACCAGACGTTGGCCATAGAAATCGACCAGCAGGCCTTCTCGGTGACCAACAACGGAGACATTGCGCTTGTTGTCGTCATCGGCGACAGAAACCCCGAGAGCGGCAACTACACGGTGGCACCCAAGAGCACGTTGACCGTTCCTGTCTACACTCCGGCGATGAGCTTTCCGTCCAGCGTGTCGGAGTGTCGCTTGGCCACCGTCGCCAACCTCACCGAGGGCATGTACGGCGACTCGGCTCTCCTGATCAACGACGGAGACAACACCACCAGCTGGCAGACAAGGCACAACGACACCGCGGGCCGGGTCTTGTTTGACTTGCAACAGCAAACGAACATCACATCGGTGTGGGTCAACTGGGGGGACAAGCCGCCTTTGAGCTGGAAATTGAGCGCCGTGGTCGAGCCGCCCGAAGCTCTGCCGATCGACTGGGACACCCAGGAGCTCCGCACGATTATAGACGAGAGCGTGTCCATCACGGCCCCGTTCCTGGTGGACGAGTTCAAAGAGATCATCGTACCGGTCAGATTCAACACCACCTCCGCCAGTCTTCCGAACGTGCTGGCACGATACCTCGTGCTAGAGGTCAGCGGGGTCCACGACACGGTGCCGGTGGAGGACGACTACGGTGGAGCTAAGCTCTACGAGGTTGTCTTCTACTAGGCTGTGCTGGAAATTTAAACGCTTTAATGTAAAAAAGTTTAGCCTAACGATTTGTGCATGGCATGCATTTCTAAACACATACTTACTATTGTAGATTATCTTAGACAAGCGGTCCTAGTACATGGCTTCGGCCATGGTGATGAGACGCTTGACACCGGTGTGCCAGCTTCCAAGCTCGTCGGCATGGTTGGTGGCCAATTCCATGTTCAAGTGTGCAGCCAGGGCAAAGTCCTTGGCCTCCAAGCTGGAGCTCACGCCCTTCAACGACTCGATTGCTGCATCGGACAACAAGTCCTCGTTGTTCAAGTGGTCAAACAAGTAGTTGAGCCTGGTTTCCATGTCCTGGCCGTGTCTGGCGTACTTTTCTGGGATGCTGGGCTTGATGGCCTCTAACACCTTCGAAAGACTAGTGTAGATGGGCAACGACACTTGTGGAATGTGTTCTCTGTCGCCAGCCGGGTACTTTGGTTTAGAAGGCTCAGGGGCTGCAGTCACAGGCGGAGCGGCCGGTGGCTGGTTGCCGATGCTTGGAGCTCTAGGCACTGCTGGAACCGAGTTGAAAGCCGGTTGGAGGGCGGGCCGGTTTGCGCCAAATGAAGGTGGTGGTGGGGGGATGCCTCCTGCTCTGGGCACCGGTGGTGGTGGCACACCTCCGCCGGGAGAGGCGGTACCGAACTGAGGAGCCGCAGCACCAGGAGGAGGAGCATATGGATTCTTGGGAGGTGCGACCGCTGCCCCTCTTGGAGAGTTCACCGCTGGTGGAAAGACGTTCGCTGAAGGCGGAGGAGCGTATGCAACGCCAGGAGAGTCAAGAACCGGGCCGGTTGGGGCGTATGGGTTCTTCTTTGGAGGTCCGGATGGCGAGGCCACGGAAGGAGGGTTACCGAACGGAGTGGTTGGTGCCTCGACCGTTCCTGGTGGAGGTGCGTAACGCTTATTCAATTGGACGGGAGCTTGGCGAGGAGGAGACTTTACCAATGGCACGGCGGAGCGGGAGCTGGTGCGACTCGACCCCTTTGGAGGAGGCGGTGGCGCAGCACCCGTCGTTGGGATCGATGGGGTACCTGGACCTCTAGATGGAACCGCAGACTGAGGCTGAGGACTAGAGGCATACGGAGTTGCTGATGGGGAAATGGTTGCAGATGCAGCAGCCCGGCGAGGAGCTGCCTTGGGCTTGAATGTTTCCGGCAAGTCATTCCATCCATCCTTCTCCCTCTTAAATGTGGACGTAGGCAATGTAGGAGGAGGACCAACAACAGATCCAGGAGCTGAAGGAGTAGGAATTGGACCTGGGGCTGGAATTCCAGTTACTGCTGGCTTGTACGCATTGTTCGAGGCACTTGGAGCATACGGATTGCTAGATGGTGCTGCTCTGGCGTAAGGGTTGGAACTTGGCTGTGCTGCCTGGAAGCTTGGGTTGATCACTGGGGTTGGCAATGGTGGTTTCACAACTTGCGGAACTTGCCCAAAAGTAGGAGCACTGCCGATGCCCGGAGTCACCGGAGCTACAGCAGGCTTCGGTGGTATGTGTGCCTCCTGGTTGGCTGAGTAAGGGTTGCTAACACTCGATCTGCCATAAGCAGATTTGGCAGCAGACGCTCTTGTAGCGCCAGTAGACTTACCGTTGGCAGTGGCCTTGGTCGAAGTGCTCTTCAGCCCGGTGCTTGCACCGACAGCCTTGGCGATTCTCTCTTTTTCAGTGCCAGCGTACTCAGCAGGCAATATCTGCAAGAAAGACTCAGCCAACTCAAATTCACCGAAGCCGGTCACCAAGTTGACATACTCCAAGATAACCTTGGCGATTGGCTCAACTGAGGTTCCCGAAATCTCTCCCGAAATGTTCGAAATAGACCTATAGGTGGCAATTTTTTCGACAAAGTTCGACAAAGCTTCAAGGCGGACCTCTGATGGGGAGCTGATCTCTGAAGTTTCTGACTTGAGCAATTCTGCTTCAAAGTCGGGAAGTTCCTTGAGCCAAATAGCCGCAATTCTGTCCAACGCATTGCCTGTGATGTAGCAAGCAATTGCGTTGTCTCTCAGTTCTTTTGACTCGCTTGAACTCAAGATACGGTCACCCAACTTGGTAATCTTGTTATTGAGGTCATTGTCATCAGTGGAGAATGAAACAATACTGGAAGCAATCTCCTTCCAGTTGGCGACATCTGCATTGGCGACGATGTCAGAAATATTCTTGTTTGAGACACTGTAGAGAAGTCTGGACAACTCGACATCCTTGTTTTTCTTGAAGTATGCATTCTTGACCTTCTCCTTGACGGCATCAGAGCCATCCAAGGCCAAGACCAAGGCTTCAACAAGCTTATCTTGATCCAAACAAAGAGAAGCAGCCTCCTCGACCTTGTTGCTCAAAATCAACTTGGTGAGCTTTTTGTTTTCGTCAGTCTCCTTACCGCTCAAAAGTTTGAAGGATCCTGAAGGAACGTACAGTTCGTCAACCTTCTTGTTCGAGGTACCCAAGGTAGCGAAGAAAGTATCGTCGTTGTCGTCGTTGAGCTCCGGAAGGTCTAATTCCTTCCCGTTTTTCTTTTCACCATCCTCTTCGGTCTCCTTAATAGCCTTTTCTTCTGGTTCGCCGACGCTGAGTTTGAAGATTTCTTCCTTGCTTGACTCAGACAATTTTTTCAAGATTTCCCAGTCTGACTTGTTGTTTGCACTGATTGATGATGCACCCAACTTGTTGTCTATTATCGATTTGAAATCGTTAGACTTCAATGCCTCGGATAAACTCGAAGTAGAGCCTTGGCTTTTGGTGACGAACTTTTGAATGTTGACAACAGACTTGCCGTTCTGGTCCTTCTTGACCACTACCAACTTGGAGCCGAAGCCAAACGAGACGCTCGAAGGGCGGCTCAACCAGCTAGGAGCCTGCTTGGTTTCGAAAACAGGTTGCTGTGTTTCAGTAGTCGAGATCTGATTCCAAAAGGTGTCGTCGTCGTGAGAGGTGACTTTGGTCGACATGGGAGGAGAAGTGTCTTGGAGCGACTGGATGACGATTTTCCCGTCGAAAGAGGCCGTGGCGAGAATGTCCGGGGCGGACGGAGCAAATCTGGTCTGGAAGGCCCAGTTGGCGGTGGTGGGGTACTCACCTAACTTGGTGCCCTCGATGGGGTTCCATAACACGGTGCTGTTGTCTTTGCCACTTGAGATCAAGAGCTCGGGGTCCTGTTTACACCAGTCCAAGGACAAGACGCCCTTCTTGTGGCCGGTCAAGACTTTTTCCGGTTCGTTGGAGTTGCGCAAGTCCCAGGTCAATATCACCGGGCAAGCGTCGCTGTCGCTGGCGGTGACCAACTTGGTGGACTGGCTGGGGTGCCAGGCGACGTGGGAGAAGTTGGCTCTGCCCAAGGCGCCCGTGTAGGACAAGTGGAGAACCTCTCTTTTGGACTTCAAGTCCCAGACCGAAGTGTAGCCGCTGTTGCCGGTGCTGGCAAAGATGTGGCTGACGGAGTTGTTCCAGGCGACGCAGGTGACCTCGTCCATGGGGGTCATGGCCTGGCCCGGCGAGAAGGGCTCGGAGAACTTCTTGGTGTCCCAGACAAAGATCTGGCCGTTGGAGCCCCCCGTGACCAAGACGTGGGTCTGCAACGGGTTGAACTGCAACGACTTGACGGGGCCCGAGTGCTTGGTGGAGCGGTGGACCGACGCCTTGGCGAGGTCCTTCGTCTTGATCAAGATGTCGGCGTCCCAGAACTCGACCACGCCGGTCTCGAACGCGCCGGCAAGCAACCCCTTGGGTCTGCCGTCGAACGGCTTGGACCACGCCAAGGCGTAGAAGCGGTTGTCGACGGGCGCCGAGAAGATGGGCTCGTTTTTGTTGGTGGCCAGGAACGTGTCCCAGACGTCCAACGACGCCAGGGCGCTGAAGTTGGCGTCCACGGCCCCGGCAACGGTGCCGGTGGCTAGTAGCGGCAAGCTGTCCAGACTCCACGCAAACGTCGACGTCCGGACGATTTCATTGATCTTGACCATGCTGCGAAAGTGTGGTGCGGGCTAGTACGGTCGGATGGGGCTAGTGCTGAGGGTCGCGATCGATTGGTGTCGAAGATGCTGCGCTGGGGTCAATGTCCAATGGTGGTGGGTGTTGTAAAAGGTGTTGACAAGTTGATTTGGCCAACACACCGAGTGTCCACGCGTGAGGTCACGTGACTCGGCGGCCGGCGCTGGCGAGCAGCGGCGGGGACGACGGGCAGCGCCCGCAGCGGGCCCGCTGGAGCCATTGGGCCCGGCCACAGTGCCGCCGGCAGCCACCGGAACCGCTGGAGGGCCTCGGCTACGTTGTTGGTGCCCGCGGTGGTGGTGGTTGTGGTGGTGGTACTCGGCGTCGCTTTGGCTCTGTCGCATTCGGACTCTGTCGCATTTGGTCTCTGTCGCACTGGCAGCGTTTGTCGCGTATCGTCGACCGTCTGTCGCAGCGTCTGTCGCAGCGTCTGTCGCATCTTGTGTCGCCCTTTTTCTCTGTCGCTTCTGGCGCTCACTTCTGTCGCTTCAATTCTGTCGCGTTCTCTTCTTCTTCCACCATCACACATCGTGCTTGAAATGATATGCTGGACATCGACGATGATACCGAACAACAGGTCATGGAATTCAATTTCCCCCTCCCCGTCACCGCCAAGCCGCGGAACCTCCTCCAGGAACACGCGGAGATCGCCAAGATGATCGACTTGCCGTCAGACGACCCGCTCCTCAACTACATCTACAGCGTTGCCGCTTCGCTCTGCGACCCCTTCACGCAGCCCGAGGAGTCCGGCGCCACCATCTTGAGCTTGGACTGCATCTCCGACCTCCTCATCGCCCTCACATACCCCAAGAGCCTCGGCTTCTGCCGCCGCGTCCAGATCGACTCGCAGGTGGAGTCCGTCAAGTTCGACATGTCCGTCAGCTTCTTCAGCCTCCTCCAGATCTTGCATCTGGCCATGAACGCGGACGACGAGATCCGCACCCGCTACGTCAACAACGACGAGGAGCACTACCTCGAGAACTTGCGCCTCTGGACCCCGCGCCCGCCCCTCGAGGAAGGACCCTTGAAGTTGGTCCAGTCCATGTCGTGTGTGCTCATCATGTGTCTCTACAAGCTCTTCCGCCCCAAGGACAACCCGGACAACTACAACTTGGTGCTCAACCCGTACCTCCATTTTTTCCTCAAGCTCTGGAAGTGCCACACCAACATCATCTTGTTGGGGTTGGAGATCGACCGCCGCATCGAGTTCAACAACCACGAAAAGAAGCTCAAGCTCGCCACCCCGGAGATCGTCAAACAGACCCTCGTGGGCTCCAGCTCCATACGATACGTCTTGTCGTGGATCATCAACCAGAACCCGTCGCTGTTCTACGACGAGGAAACGGACCAGATCATCCCGACAGACGACCACGACATCAAGGACGAGACCTTGTTCAACTTTTTCCATCCCTTGGCCCGCGAAAAGGCCAACTGCGGCTCGCTTCTGATCGACATGAGGTTGGTCATCGTATCGCTCTTGATTCTCAACACCGGGGTGTCCTTCAACACCGGCATGTTCCAGCCACTGGGCCCGTCGAGCTCCGAAGAAGAAGCCCTCAGGCGACTCAACCGCTCGAAAGGATACACAGAGTTGGGCGACATATTGATCGACTTGGAGTACGACGATCGGTTCGACGAAGACATCCGGTACATATTCGAGCACGAACTCGACAGCGAGGACGAGTGGCTGGATCTCGACGACGGCGGCTCGGACGAAGCTGCAAGCGGCGGCGAAGCCGGCGGCGCCGGCAGGACGTTGGCGGAGCTTGGCGATTCATCGCCGCCTGCCAAGGAAAGCTCGTCGGCGGTGCGAACCATGGATGACTCCACGTCCATTGAGTTTGACGAGTACGGCCGTGATTGGCGAGATTTGCCTCGAGGAGAGAACGAACAGTACACCGACAAATTCCTCAAGTCTTGGCAAGAGTTCGAGCGGTTGGAAAACAAAGAAGACTCTTATGACTTCTTGGGCACCTGGGACGAGCTACACAAAACGATGGAGTTCTTCAGCCTCAACAGCATCGAGGGAGAGTTGGAGTCGGAGAAGATGATTGGCCAAGTTGTGTTGAACACCATCTCAAAGGCCATAAAGGATGAAGCGGACAAGGAACACAAGGAGGGAGCCCAAAAAGACGTTGATCGATCAAAAGAGTCCTCCACAGGTGCTGCGAAAGGGCACGCCGCGGACCCGCAGCACATCACCCCAGACAGAATATACCAGTACTGGTCGTCATACGCCTCGGAGTCGGACATTCAGAAAACACAGGAGAACAGCAAGCTCATTGTGCCTATTTTCAAGATCACCAAGTTCGAGCTCTTGCTCCACAACAACAGCAAGATGGCACGGTGTCTCATGGACGAGATGTTGATGTGCAAGGGGTACCGCAGGGTGTTGATCTGGTTCCTCACCCACAACATCAACCTCTCGGCGGTGGTGATTGACTACGTGTTCGAGTTATTGGCGGGGCTTCGGGGAGACAAGAATAGGCAGCTGCCGTACGAGTTCACCCGCAAGGGGGACCGCTTGGTTCTCAGCGAGGTCGAGCAGCTGATGCTCTTGCACGAGTTTCTCGCCAACAGCACAGGCTACTTGTTGGTGTCTGATGGTGTTGTTGTGGACGACGGGTACCAGGTGCTTTTGGCCGACTCGATAGCCAAGAAGTACGTGGTGTTGTTGTGTTTGATGATCAACCAGTTGATCAATCTCGGCATAATAGACTTGAACCGAGTCAGTCCCGAGGTTAGGGTCAAGCAAGAGGCCAAGGAGCTCAACAAGAAGCTGGGAGAAGAGAAACCGGACGACGACGACGACGAGGAGGCGGACGACGATGACGACATACACAACTACACCAACAGTATCCAGGGGCTTCTTTTCCATTGGATAGGCAAGATCCCGGAGGCCAGACAGCTTTTCTTCAAGGTGAAGGACTCCGTGTATGTTGAGAGCAAGCCTGCCGAAGACCCGGTCGATCCCGCGGAGCACCAGAGGCTCCAGAAGGAGCTTTTGGAAAAGTACAGCCATCTCTCGACCAACGAGATCGCCCAGGATATGGAAACGGATGCGAAGAATCGCTCCATCATCCACAAGTTTGCCCGCAACGTGGAGGTCTGTCTCAAGCTGGTGATCCAGCTGCAGCGCGAGGGAGGGGGCGTAGAGAGAGTGGAGTTGAGCGACATCAGCACGCTGTTCTACGACTTTTTCGACAACTTCAACACCTTGTGCAAGATCGAGTTTGTCGCGGAGTACTTGTACGACAAGTTTGAGCTCGTCGTTTCCACGGGGAAGCTCGAGGCCTCGGGGTACTCGGCCGACACGTCCCGGAGCGAGGCCAAGCAGTGCGATCCGGAAATCAACCCGGACTTGCTCGACGCGGCCATCGACTCCAGCTCGAAGAGCAAGAAGAAGAGCCGCAAGAAGAAGAAGAACAAGAGAAAGTAGCATTTATAGAAAAGAACACGTGCCGGGGACTCCCAGCACTAGATGCAAACACAGCACCGAACGTACCGAACAGTAGCCGGGCGGGAGCTCGACTCTCGGGCCACGTCCGGCCTCCACGTCTGGAGTCGGTAGTAGTGCCCGCCACAACGACCGGTGAGTCACCACGCAATCGCACGAGCAAGCCTTGTCAAAAGTGGAGCCCACCCTAAAACGCCAAACCTTAGAATGTACTCCCGCCAATTACGGTCCAACTTGTTGAGAAGCTCCAAGAGAATGTCGTCCACCATCACTCCAGTACGTTGCTTTGGCGGCCCGCCCAAACCGCGCACGTGATACTAACACGCAGGTCAAAACCGCCAACGCCCCTCCTCCCGCCGCCTCGTACTCGCAGGCCATCAAGGTCAACGGTAAGTCACTCCGCTGAGCAGCAGCAGCCCCCGCGCCCGCGTCCCCGCTACTAACCACGCAGGCTTCATCTACGTCTCCGGCCAGATTCCGTACACGCCCCAGAACAAGCCGTTGGAAGGCAACCCCACCATCGAGGAGCAGACCGAACAGGTGATCCAGAACGTGTCCAACGTCTTGGAGGCGGCCAACTCGTCCTTGAGACACATCGTCAAGGCCAACATCTTCTTGACCGACATGAAGACCCAATTCGCTCCGTTCAACTCGGTCTACGGCAAGTACTTCAGCGAGCACAAGCCCGCCAGATCGTGTGTGGCCGTCAAGCAGTTGCCATTGGACTGCCAGATCGAGATGGAGGTTGTTGCCATCGAAAAGGACGACTCCAAGTTGTAAGCCCTGCGCCGCAGCTGCCTCCGGCGGGTCCTCCTTCTACATAGGTGTTTATGCCACGTCCGCGTCCCCAGTCCGTAGCTAGTAGGGTCGAGCGCCAGAGTGCCGCTCCGGCCGCAATTGCGGTCTGAGCAGCCGGCCGTACTGTTCACAGTAAGAGACGGTCTTTTAAGTTTTGTCTTCTGGCTTCGTCTTCTGACTCGTCTTCTGTCTTGTCTTCTGACTCGTCTTGTGTCTCCCTCTTCAGTCTTCAGTCTGCCCCTTATCGTTACTGCTAACGCGGAGCCGCGTTCTAGGGCACCCGCCCTCGCCAAACACCTTTTCCACGTGACCCGTTTTGAGCTTCGCACCCCCGAGAAAATTTTCGCTCGTCCATAGTTAACCAAACGTGAGCCTCGCTGCACTCTCGGTCTCGCTAGGAAAATTTGATATACATTTTTCAGTATTCGTTTCTTAGAACTCTTTTTCGAAGTCTACCTTATAGCATAATATCATCAAAATGGCTCAACGTGTTACCTTCAGAAGAAGAAATCCATGTATGTTTCAGCGATAGAACCCGGTCAGACCACTGCAGCCGTGAGCAGGAGGGCCCCGTACAGAAACTTGGGATCGATTTCGTCCCCGTCCTGGATGACTAGGACCACACCAGTTCCCAGCCAGGGGAGGCAAGCGGGCCCGACCAAAGCGAGTGCTCTGCCACCACTGCACCCGCCACCCCGAACGAACCCTGTGCCCGGCCCCCCTTGTGTCCGGCTGCCGGTTGGAATAGACCACACTACCGTTTTCCCGAACCTTGTATACTAACAATTATAGACAACACCAAATCTAACACTATCAAGGTTGTTAAGACCCCAGGTGGAAAGTTGGTCGCTCAACACGTCAAGAAGATTGCTTCTAGAGTCAAGTGTGGTGACTGTGGTATTGCTTTGCCAGGTATCTGTACCTTGAGACCAAGAGAATACGCTCAAGTCTCCAAGACCCACAAGACCGTCCAAAGATCCTACGGTGGATCCAGATGTGCCAACTGTGTCAAAGAAAGAATTGTTAGAGCTTTCTTGATTGAAGAACAAAAGATTGTCAAGAGAGTCTTGAAGGAACAACAAGACAAGGAAAAGAAGGCTTCCACTAAGAAGACCAGCAAGAAATAAGCTGTCTGACTAGTGATACTGTAATTTAGTCTGGTTATTTCTTTCCTAATACACATACGATTGTACAAGCTCCGTAGAGGCAGCGCAGTGTTCTGCGGCTCGGGTCTTTTGCGATGGTTGCGGATCATCGGGCGACGTCTGCTTGTAGGCCAGCAGGGACGTGCCCTCCGTTCTTCCGTCCCTTTTCTCTGGCGTCCTTCCACCACGTCCATCCTTGCATCACTTTCATCCCTTCGGGATTCCCTTCCGGGCTCGCTTCCGTATTCTCTCCTGTCTTGTTGTCAGGCGGCATGCATCTGGCTGGTCGGCTTTTTGTAGTCGCAGGTGCGGAGCTCCAATTCCGTTTTTCGCGACAAGCTTTCCAGGGACGGTAGGCGCCTTTTTCGTGCGATAAGCGGCGTGACACATTGCTTCGATAAGCAGTGTGTTGTGGTGTTTCAGGGTTGCCTGCTTGGGAAGGCGCCTGCCGGTGCCTGCTGGCGGAGCGAGAGCAGCGACGGGGTGCGGCCAGCCCTTATCTCTGGAACAATCAAATGCGCAAAGCCCCATTCGATCTGATATAAATAACCCGGTCGCTGTAGAACGGCCACCAGTAGACCACCACTAGGACCACCACTAGGACCACCACCACACCACCACACACCAACACCACAGCATGGATTCGGTCCGATTATCGTACTCGGTGGAAAACACGTACATCCCCCCCAGCAAGCAGGTCGCCAAGCAGGAGGTGCCGGCGTACCATCCGTGCTTGATAGTCCAGGACAAACAGACCGACGTGGGCAAGCTCAAGCCGTGCGGGTGCGCCGACGCCTACTGCGTGAAGAACGCCCCGGCGTGGATCCCGAGGGCAAAGAACTAGTGCGGCTGCCGTCGGCTGAGCCGGCGTGTTACGAGATGGCTTAGAAGGTAATAAATTATTGAGTGAAAGAGCGTAGATGGCAGTAGACGGGAGGCGCGGCAGTACGGCAGTACATGCCTATATGTACAGACGGCCTCACATAGAGTTGACAAAGTGGTCGGACGCCGCGTGCTCGACGTCGTAGTCGTCGTCGTCCGACGAGTTGAGGGCCTTGGTGTCGTCGTGCACGGGGGTCTCGCCCGAGTGGATGACGTCGCTGAAGGTCAAGTTGTGCTTCAACCCGAACAAGCCCACCGGGTTGAAGATGACGTACAACGCCGACGTGAGGAACACCATGGCGCCGTCCAAGGTGAATGCGAAGATCTCGTGCGTGATGAGGTAGCCGCGCCAGCCCTGGGCCAACTCGGCCACGCGGTACGCACACCGCACGTAGATGAGCACCGTCGACACCAACAAGAGCAAGGGCACCCACTTGAAGAGCGGTCTCTGGCGGATGTGGCGGAAGTTGGGGTCGAAGTGGCGGTCCAGTCTCGATTTCATTTCGCAGCCGGTCGTCGTGTTGAGCAAAAGGTGGAAAAAGTTGCAAAATCCGGGCGCAATGTCGGGGTTGGCCGCGAAGAAGCTGCGGTAGTAGAAGTCGAACAAGAACACCACGAACAAGGTCATCGAGACCACCTGGAACACGATGCCCGCCAACATCACGTGGGTGCCCGGGTCGGTGTCCTGGTGGGACACGAGCGCCTGGGCGGCCAACCCGCCGCCACACGCCTGGATGATCAAGCTGGTGCAGTCGCAAAACACAAAGATGTACGAGAACCACAACGGCTTGAGCATGGAGCAGTTGCGCCCGTAGATGACGATCACCTGCGCCAACAAGAAGTAGATGGCCGCCATCATGAACGCCGGCGCCATCGTGAGGCAGATGATCTGGCAGATGAACTTGTCGGTGTCGGACTCGTGCTTGAAGGACAAGATGCGCGCCAAGTACCCGGCGAACTCGACGCCGGACCCCAAGACGAAGCCGAGCGTGAAGTAGTGCTGGCGCGACCAGTAGCCGATCGCGAGATGCAACACGGCCGCTAGCCCGAACACCGCGGTGTACAAGATGTTGGCGGCGCGGTTGGGCGCGAAGCCGTAGATGTTGTTTTCCTTGGCCAACTCGATCAAGTTG
The DNA here is from genome assembly GCA_030568635.1 of Suhomyces caryicola. Classification (NCBI taxonomy): domain Eukaryota; kingdom Fungi; phylum Ascomycota; class Pichiomycetes; order Serinales; family Debaryomycetaceae; genus Suhomyces; species Suhomyces caryicola. The sequence continues at coordinate 248,786 of JAJMGG010000014.1, read as the reverse complement.
AGGGTGGTGTTGAGCATCTGCGCCGTGACCTGCGGGAATTCCTGCGTGGCGGTGGCGGTGGCCAAGAACTGCTGCTCGTGGATCATGGTCAACGACGCGAGCGCTCCGCGCATGCCCTGCGAGATGTAGTAGAGCGACGTGATGTCGGTTTCGGTTGCAGCCACCAGCGAGGCGGCGCTGATCTCGGACATAAGCTTCGAGGCGTGGCTGGGGTTGATCGACGTCAAGGCGAGCGACGTGGTGGGCAACGCGGACGGCATCCACGGCCCGGTGGCCGTGCTGATCAGTGGGAGAGTCATCGTGGAGAGGAGAGCGAAATCCGGTGCTGAGATTGCCGTCGATGCTCCCGCCGCTAGTTATACTCTCGTGCGCTCCGGGTTCTGGCCAAGATGTCAGAGAGGCTTAGGAAAACCTTGATTACACAATATTCCACCGAGTCTCATTCGGGCATCCGAAGCAACCGTTCGGGGCAGGAATATGGCCGCGAAAACCGGTGGAATTCCACATCACCTTATCGCCACAACACGGTCCCCAGCCCGGCGCTCGGGCGGGTGCCGCCGGCCGCCCGCGCTACCCCAGGCGCCCGCCGCAAAGGGTCCCGCCGGCTGCAGCAGGCGGCGGGTCTTCTGCCATCGCCATCGGGCGCTCCCATCGCCATCTGCCACCTCCCAGGGCAGTCTCACAAGACAATCGCTATTGTGCCGATAATTTTCGCAGCCCGTTTAGGCAATGGCAGTTCTAGGACTGGAAGCCGTCTGTTTAAGCCGTCTTTGCCCCGATGTCCTTGGCAAGCGAAAGGCAATGTGCTCTTCGCAGCAACCCACGGCCGGGCCCGCCGAGCCCGCCGCCGCCGTGCCTGCGCCGGTGGCCGGGTCCTGGTGCTCTGGCAGCGTGCCGCGAATCGTCCCACCGCCGCGCCCGGTGCTTCCGGCCCTCACAAAATAGAACGTCGTGCCAAAATCCGGCCCCGGGTGAGGAAATGTGTCGCGGACACTTTGGCGCGCTTGGGGTCTACTAACCACGGCAACCCAACTCGACAATACATGTTTTCTTTTTGGATTGTCTTGTCTGGTACGGGGGACCTTTTTATTTTTAATTCTACTACGTAGCCGGACGGGCCTGTTCGCCCTGACGCTTATTGTCCCGGAGAGGTACAGCACGATCTGTGCCCGGGCCGCGGCTCGCGCCGTTGCCCCAAAACATTGCTCAAGTACGGTCCTTCGGTGGGGGGGAGTGTCTTGGAAGCCACCTCTAGTTCGCGGTGGGGCCCGGGCTCGACAACTCACTCGTGATCTGCTCCCGCTTCCAGAACCGTAGCAACAAATCACCATAGTTTTGCAAGTCCTCCACGCTGATCATCAACTTGAAGTCCAACAAGAGAAGAAACTGCAACTCCAAGTAGTTCAACTCCTCCAACGGTAGTCCGCCAACCTTGGCGTACCGCAAGTTCTTGTAGAAAATGTCGGAAAAGAACTTGGACGAAACCGTTATCCCCGAGATTATCAACCGGTGGATGTTGTACGAGTCCATCACAAACAACTGCTCCGATTCACTTTCGGAATTGCCTTCTCCGTCGCCTTGTTTTCGTTTCTGTTTCAAGTTGTTGGCCTTTTTGGCGATCCGGTCAAAGTACACCAAGAGCGAGAGAAACACCTCGTTGGTCACGGGACAGTACTTCAACACTCTCGCCAAGTACGCGTGCAACGATATTCCCGGAACATTCGTGCCATGGAACGCCAAAACATTGGCCAAGTACTTGTTTTTCATCTCGTCGTCTTCGTCTTCTTTATCCATGATCTCTTCTTCTTCTTCGTCGTCGTCGCCTTCGTCTTCCTCCTCGTCTACTTCGATCGTGTTACTCTGAGTGTCCTCGATGTCGACATCGATTTTGTCCTCTTCGTACTCGGCTCGTCTGGCTTCTCTGTCTTTTTGTCTTTGTGCTTTTCTTGCATCTCTGGAACGAGATCGGTCTAGTTTTTTCACCCGCTTCTCCTCTTTCATTCTTTGTCTAATGGCTATCGTATTGTCAAAGTGATTCGGGTGCAATTTGTCGTTGGCTTCTATGATCTTGGTGAGCAAACATGACAACATCATGATGAGATCATTCACCGGAAAATCCACGATGTTCAAATGCTCCTCATATATGGAGCCTGTCTCTTTGTTTTTGCTCGAGTTCTCGTCTTCGGTCGCAGACTGCTCCTTCGCCGACAAGTTCTGCAAGAATTCCTTGTACGACATGTAATGATCTGGTTCTACCGGGAACTGAGATTGTGGTGCAGGGAAAGAAGCCTTGTTCAAGTCATGCTGGTGGTCATTTTCATTCGGATGAACACCCTGCTTGATGTTTCCCTGCGATAGACTTCCTGCTGCAGGGCCACCATCTACGCTCTGAGGGCCCCCGAGCGGGTTGGGTCTACTGAAGCTGTTGGAAAATGCATTGTGGTGGTGGACTGGGGCTGAGCCAAACCCGTTGACCGGAAACGAGTTGGGGACTCTGTGGTGCTGGTTGTACGGCTGCGGGATGAACATGCTCGAGTTGGAGGAGGTGTCGTGCGCGGTGTGGTCCCTGGACACCGTAGCCGAGTCCATGGATATGTTGGTCGTGGGGATGGAGTGGGGCACGATTCCCTTGTAGCTGGAGCTCGCGGGGTGCATTGGCTGGAACTTGTTGGCGGCGAAGTGGCTCGAGCTCGACGGGGTGTACGAGTGGTTGGAGGTGTACGAGCTACTGACCACCGTCGGGGTGTTGTGGCTGGCGGGAATGTAGTTGGCCGAGTCGTTGACCGGGGTGCTGTACTGGTTGAAGCTGGAGTGGTTGCTGCGAAACGAGTTGGACGCCGACGAGCCCGCGTTGTTCTGGAACGGGATGCTGTTGTGGTGGTAGTCGGGCTGGGACGGCACTTGCTTGGCAGGGTCCGAGACGGAGGATGCTGGGATTGCGGCGGCGTGCTGGGGGGCGGCAGCCTGCTGGGGCGCGGCCTCGAAGGATGACGAGGTCATCAAGTTCTTGGTCAAGTTGGAGATCTGGGTGGGCGGCTTGCCGAACAGCGGCGTCGAGCTCACCAGGGTGGGGTTGGGCGGCACGGCGGAGCCGATTGTGGAGGAGGAGAGCCCCGCGGCGGTGCCCGAGGGGCGGGCGTCCTGCGGGATGTCCATGTGTCGAGACGGGTCGGACTCGGAGGCGCTGCCCACGGCGGCGGGGTCGGCGGCGGTGTCGGCGGCCGAGCTGGGGCGGGCGCCGAACGGCTCCAGGTGTAGGCGGGTGGAAGAATCGCTAAATTGGCTCATCTGGTGCTACTGGCATGTGTTGGTGTTGGGATGGACGTGGCGGGTGGCCCGAGAAATTGCGGGTCGAATTGCGCCAGGCGGACTGCGAGGACGGCGGGGCGGGAGGGGCGGGAGTAAGGGGATTCGGAGAGCGCCAGCGGGGTAGGGAGACGTGGCCGGGGCGGGTTGGGTGGTGGTGCTAAAAAAAAGTCGTGGTGTTATTGCTTGTATTCTGTCTGGCGTAGACAAATGCACTTTCGACCATCCCTGAATTTGTGTTGCCGGCGTAATTTGGTGCTACGATTTTTTCCGTGGTGGGTGCGCTCCCGCCAGAATTGGAATGTACAGCTGGGAGAGGCAGAGGGAGGAGAGCGAAGGAGCGGCGGGGCAGCGGGGCAGCGGCGGCGGCGGAGGCGTGGTGCTGCTGGCGGTGTTCCCGGGAGACGGGCCGCCGCGTGTCCAGCCTGGCGGGAGCGGCTGGAGCAGAACCGCCTGCACTCATTGGCTCGCGAGCCTCGCCCGGCTGCAACCGTAGACGAAATAGCAGTGCGTGGGCCCGGGACGCTCGCGGCGGTGTGGGGAGACGTCCAGTGAGGCCGGTGCCCGGGGCGCACACTCCCACCGCCGCTGGCGCCGCGCGGGCCCGCGACCCTAGCGCCGCGGCGAAATGCGGACGGCGGCGGGAGCGGCGCCAGCGGCACCCGCGGCCAGCGGGCCGTCCACCCTGCGAGCCCTCGGCTGCTGCCCAGCACGTCATGCCGTGCAGCGACCGTGGACGACGCCCCGTCGCTGGTGGCGGGCGTGTCACTGCCCACGGAGGTAGTCGCCGCGACCGCCCGCGGGTGCGTGCTGGCGTGTGTGCAGGACAGTGCTCCCGGCGTGTGATTTGCACTGCGTGTGATTTGCACAGCGAGCCTCCACCGACCCCAGCCGCCCACCACCACCTGCTCACCATGTCGACCACCCTGAAAGTCACGTTTGCGCTCACGTGCGTGTCCGCCGTCGGGGCGTTTGCGTTCGTCAACTACTCCCAGCGGTTGGAGAGAGAGGCCTTGAGGCAGGGCCCCATCAAGGACGCTGCCCGCGTCAAGGCCAAGCGGGAGTTGAGCGGAAAGCTATTGGCCAACGAGCGGGAGCACGAGGAGCAGATCCAGTTGAGAGAAAAGTACGCCAAGCTCCAGCCGTTGAGCGACGAGGTCATCCGCGGCGAGAAGTAAGCAGGCCAGAGGATGTCGAGGGGCCCAGGGAGCTTCCAAGAGGAGACACCGAGCACAGGCTGAAAGGAGTGCTGACAGCAGCTGGCTGACAGGAGCTGGCTGAGAGGAGCTGACTGACGGGAGCTGACTGACGGGAGCTGGTCGCGGCGCTCTGCGCTTGCTCGAGTCCAAAGCTTGCTCGAGTCCAAAGCTGATGCCGTCGCTCACCGGCAGTCTCTCCGTCCGGCCACAATGTATATAGTCCTCGAAACTACATCGGGCTCACCTTGTAAATACAAATGAACAGTAAGTCTGGTGCCGGAGCACTGCGGCCACGGCCTTCTCTACAATTGTTTGTGTTCTTGGAGACACCAGAGAGTGAACAAAAGCCTCTGATGTACTATGATGCACTATACGTTGTTCTGTGAGGTGGTCGTTCATTTCTTCGCCACTGCGTCCTGCCTCAATTGACTTGCCAATACGGTTCGTCGCCGGCTTGCACCGAGAGAAGATGTCGGGCCGTTTGAGCGAGTCACACGGACTCTGGCCCCGCCAAAACTTCGTGGGTAGAACGACCACATCTCATGGATGCCGAAAAAAAAGTCGGGCACCCCGCCGGCCTTATATAGCGAGGCCGGGGTCACGTGACGCGATGCCCTTTGCTCTGTGTGCCGGAAACATGCCTCTCCACGCAGCCCTACGATACGTCAATCCTACCGGTGCCAATTGTCTTAGACTAGCTCAGTCGTTATATACATCCCAGTGTTATTTTATGAGGAGTCGTGGACCATGCAGTTGCTGCATGCAGCATGGGGCGGCGGCAGTCGAGACCTTCGCTGTTGGCCGAAGACCCGGCCTTCAAACCCGCGTACGCTCCTCAAGAGCTTCTGTACGGACAACACCTGGTTGGTGGACAGGCTCTTCTTTTTCTGTTTTTGTGCTGCAGATTTTGGTGGTTGTTGCTCCTCTAGTCGTCCATCTTTCCTAACACGCCCTCGTCGTCGTCGTGCTCCACGTCGGAGGTTTCTCTCGGGGACATCAACTTCGGCGACGAGAGGTAGCTGGTGTTGCCGGCGGACGAGACGGCGTGGAGCGTGTTGCTGACGTAGGAGCTGGGAGGCGACCTCAAGCGGGCCGTGTCGTCGTCATCGTCCTCGACGGCGTGGCTCGTCGCCACGGCGATCGAGTGGGACCGGGCGCCGTGGCGGTCTCTTCGTGGTGGGTCCAAGTATCCGCCAATGGTGGAAGGCGACTCGGAGACCGAGCTGCGGGTGTGGTCGTCGGGCGGGTATTGCGAAATGGAGTGTGATCTGCGGTACTGGCCCTTGTAGGTGTCGGGCACCTCGAAGTGGAGGCTCCGGGGGCCGTGCTCGCTCATGGTCTCGCCGATGGAGTTTCTGCGCGAGGTGGGGCCGTCGTTCATCCCCACCAATATGCTGGCGGCCTCGAGAAGCTGCACCTGCTGGTGTTTGGAGATGAGGAGCTTTTTGGTCACGTTCCACTCCGGGGTGTGTTCCCAGAGATGCTTCGCCAACGACGATATGTGCTTGTATCCCTTGCCGCAGGCCTCGCAGCGGAGCTCCTCCTTCAAGCGGCCCGTCTCGCCTTCACTGATCCGTCTCACGACAAACTCCCGCGACAACGTGGGAACCGATTGCGGAGACGTCACCTGCGGGTGCGCGTCGTGCTGTCGGTGCTTGGACGGGATGACGTACGGCAAGGTCTGTGAGTTGCGTCTGCTGTAGTTGACGTGGGCGCTGGCAGTCATGTTGTTACTGCTGTCGAGAATCGGAGTGTGCTATATGCCCATGTGACTCTTGAGGGTCGATCTCGGGGACGCGGCTACTGGAACTCGGGTCTCAAACTCAGGGTGGGGTCCGGCTGGTTGTTGCGCCTGCTATGGTCGTTTCGTGGTGCAAAGACCCTCCGACGGTGTAGCTGAATGAAAAATTCAGACGCTGCTGGTGGGAGCTCTCAGGTGGTCAGCTCTTCGTTTCCAGGATGCAAGCTCGGCGGGGTGCTTGGTCTGCGTGGTGTCTTGGGGTCTGTGTTGCTGCTTGCTTCGGTGGCCGTTTTCTGACACTGGGGGGTGGTGATTCTTGGCCGATTGTCTATACCTTCAGGGTCTTTACAATTTTTCTTTTCCTTATTTTTTTTGGGCCAGATGTCTCATCCGTGCAGGGTGGCCTGCACAGAACGCGGTCTCCGGAGGCCGCTGTGGGGTAGAAAAAGACCCCTGGCTGCCCAAAAAAGACCAAAAAAACGGGCGCGTTGCGACGGCCGTAGCGCTGGCCAGGGCGGTGTTGCTCCCTGGCTGTATATTTCTACAGACACGCGCCCGGCGTGGGCCCACTGTGGGCTCCACCGGCAATTAGAGTTGCAAATTTATTTATCAGAGGGCGTCGCGCGAGTGGTTGAGCTGTGGCACGTGACCTGCCTTGCGAGGCATAATTAGGGAGAACGGGGAGAGGCCGGGGCCGTGGAGGGGACGCTCGGGCGGCTGGCGGCCTGCGGGCGGTTGCACCTTGTAGTGTACAGACGAACCATTGTCTAGCATTTGTGGGCGTGCTCTTGTGGGCCCGGCATTGTTTCAGGTTGTGGTGGTGGTGTTTCAGTGTTCGGAACCGGGCGCGCTCTAGAATGATTCGTCGTAGATGTCGTCTTGCAACACCAAGTCCTCGTACTCCCCGTTGCTGGCGCGGTAGGGCTCGGCGGAGTCGGCGGGGGGCTCTTCTTCGTTGGACGGCTGGAATCCCTCCTCGGTGGAGTAGAGGATCGACTGGATCTTCTTGGTGAGGTCCATCACCGTGAGCTCCTTCAACTGGGCAAAGTCGTTGGTCTCTATGAGGTCGTTGATGTTCTGCATCAAGATCTCGATTTCGCGGAGCTTGTTGAAGTAGAAGTTGCGTTCTGTCTCAAGCGTCTCGGCCGAGAGCTTGTAGTCCTGGAGCTCTTGCTGGAGGCTCGAGATCTCCGAGGTGGCGTCGCCCAACTCCCTGCTCAACTGGGTGATCTTGGAGTTCTGCGGCACCGCCTGCTGCTGCTGCTGTGGTGGTGCGATGGTCTTGCTGTGGGTGCCCGAGCCGGGGGTCGTGGTGCGGGCGGGGTACTGGGTGCCGGGGGTCACCGCTCGGGGTACGTGGTGCGGCCCCGAGGAAACCCTCCTGGCGGCCACCGGCGGCTGTGGGGTGCTCCCCGTGAGGGTGGCTCTGCGCGAGTTGGGGTTGGAGGCGCTCTTGGTGGACGACACCGAGGACGTCCTCGAGCCGAGGCTGGAGGCCGTGCCCGAGCCCGAGCCCGTCGCGCTGATCCCAGGCCGGATCTTCGGGGTGGTGGTCCCCGAGCCCGCGCCGTTCGATCGTCTGTGGGCGCGGGCGTCGTAGGTGTCGTTGTACCCCTTGTTCTCGGTCCACAACTTCTTGAACCACTGGAGCAACTCCAAATTGTCCTGCAATCGACACTTCATCAAGCGCTCCACGTCGATGATCTTGCTGATGCGGTGCTTGGTGAACGCCGCCTGCAACACCTTCCAGTTCTGGCGGTAGTCGTACTCGGACTTGGCGGTCTCGAACTTGACCTTGCCCATGGGCACCCCTCCGTATATGCTATCGATCAACTGGCAGAACGCCGCTCCGGTCCCGCACTCCTCTATTCGCTTGTAGTTGAGATCAAGCGTGCTGTTCACCCATTGCAACAATTCTGACCTGCTTTCGCCGACCGCCATTCCGTAGTCTGCTGTGGGGAGAAAAAGAATCGTGTTCGATCAGGCCCACCGATGTTTGTTTTGTAAATATACAATCGGGGTACTGCACACTGTCCCGGGTGCTGGTGTCAAGCGCTCGGGGGAGGCCGCGCGATGTGCTCTCGCTAACGCGGGCCGTGGGCGGCACCGCCGCAAGAGAGAGCGCGGAAGAAACAGCGAGAGAGACAGCGAGAGAAACGAGAGAAACAGCGGGGGAAACGAGAGAGACGGCCACAGCGTGAGAGTGTGCCGGGAGCGGGCCGGGCTAGAGCTCGAAAGCTGCCAGTTGTTCTTAGGCGCTCTGGCGATGCGCCCGGCCAGCTCGTGGATAGCGACTGCTGTCTGCTCGCTAGAGCGCTGTGCCAGGCCACTCTCCCTGCGACTGCTCCCTACAACTCTCTCCCTGCGACTGCTCCCTGCGGCTCTCGTCTACTGTCACGTGCGCAGCCTGGCTGGGTCGCAGCTGGGTTACCCGGCCCAGATCGCGCCCCGTCGCGCAGGCGCCGGTCAGCATTTTTCAGGCGCGCGCACGACCTCTCGCTGCCTCGACAAACCAAAAAAGAATTTGCAAAAGATTTGACCTCCACCCTCCACTCGACAGTTATCGCCAATTATTTCATCATGGACACCAAAACCCCAGTCACATTAGCTAAAGTCATCAAGGTCTTAGGAAGAACCGGTTCCAGAGGTGGTGTCACCCAGGTCAGAGTCGAGTTTTTGGAAGACGCCTCCAGAACCATCGTCAGAAACGTCAAGGGCCCCGTCAGAGAAAACGACATTCTCTGCTTGATGGAATCCGAAAGAGAAGCCAGAAGATTGCGTTAAGTTGCTGGGCTTTTTCGCGGTGCCTGCCGCCTCCTCGGGGAGCGACGCCCAAGAACCCATCTCATACGCAACTGGCTCTGATGACGATTTTGTAAACTAGTCTATGAGACGCATCATTGCTCATGGGGTATGTTTTTATCTACGTATAGAACATAATAAACATTAATGATAGAGCAAATGCCCGAAACATGGTTGACGGAACGTCGATCCAGTAGCGAGAAAAGGCCCTCGCCGCAGCGCCTCCCCCGCGCCCTGACCAGTTGCCAGCCTACGTGTGATGTTGCTCCAAAAACTTGTGATATTTCATAGATACCGTATGCGGGTACTCTTTCTAAAACGTTGGCGCTGACGCCCATGGTACTGTGCCCACGGCGATTTCAGCTCATTCTTTCTCTTGCTATTTGATACTTCTTCTACCCACGGCGATATCAGCTCTTTCTTTTTCTTGCTATTTGATACTTCTCCTGCTCTCTCCGCACCTCGTTCACCTTGTCATCCACTTGCTTGATGAATTGCTTTCTCACCTTCTCCACAGTCTCATCTTTTCCATCGAGGATCTGCTGTTCTGCGGAGGTTCGCGTCTGCAATTGCAAGTCGTCCTTGTCCTGGGTTCCGTCATCTTCCTCGGGGTCGGGAGACGCCGATTGTGAACACAATCTCTGAACCTGTTTGGTGACGTTCTTCGCTACTTGTTCTCTGACTGGCTCGAGGTCGTTGTCGTCCGAAAGATCTTGCGAGGACTTGTTGGAGTGTCCCCTGTGGTTGTGTTGGAGGTGATGGGTGTGGCCAATCTCGTTGACTTTGGCAATGAACTGTTTGGTGACCTCTTCTCCCACGTCTTGGATGACCTTGAGGTTCGATGACTTGTTGCTGGCCCTCTTTTCCAGCTGCTTGGTGGCAATGGGGTCTGGGGCCGCGGGAAGGATCTGGTGCTTGAGATACTCTAGCTGGTTGATTGTTGAGTCGAGCTTGCTGTCGAGTGCCACCACCTGTGCTTCGCTGTGTATTTCATGCATTGCGTCCACCACGTTGTTCGCTATTACTGACGTCTTTTCTTGTGTTTTATCTTCCTCGAGGGTGTCACTTGGCAGGTTGTCTTGTTTTGCTGCCACGGGGTCCTTTGAATGTGTTTCTTCCTCTTCCTCCTCCTCGTCTTTTTCTACTCTCGTCGTTTCCTTGTGTTCTGCGTCAATGGCTTTTTCGCCACTGGGTAGTCTTACCATGTCGGGGCTGTGAAATGCGTTGGTTTTCCAGATGTTGTACTGCACTACGCTTTCGAACGCTACTTTGTCGAATCGGAATAAGTTGGCCAGGTCTATGTTTAGTGGGGAGTCTGGCTCGGGGTCGTCCAAGAGCATCAATATGGCCACCACCAAATGTTCCAAGTTCCACGCGGGGGACCAGTTGTCTTGTTTGAGGATGTCTAGGCAGATCTCTCCGGTCTGCGGGTGGATGTTGGGGTGGACGATGGGGGTGCTGAAGGAGATGCTGGGGGGCTGGATGGGGTACTTATCGGCGACGGCGATCCTCAACTTCCATTGGCCGTTGTAGTAGTAGGGGGAGTCCTGCTTGGTGGGCTTGGCGATTACCGCGGTCCACAGGAGAATGTCGATGTTACTTTGCGAGTCGGTCTCCGGCTCGAGCGACACAATCTGGTGGTTTGATTGATGAGGCGGGGATTTTTTGTACTGGTTGTATTCTTTAAATAACCGTCTTTCAGCCATCGAAAAAGATCAAAAAACTTTTATGTCTGTTGCAAAGATTAGTCGACCGGTTTTCAGAGGAGGCCTGAGTGAGAAGAAGTTTTATATGTATACGATTGTGGGATAATGTGCACTCTCCTCGGTTGTGTTCCTGATGCAGAATTAGTAACCGTAGGCGTCTTCCAGCCAATACGCATGGCGGGCGAAAAGGAGTGCAGACAGCACATGCACCCAGCGAAGTCATTCGCTCCGGGTTGGTCTGCATGCGGTGTTGCTTTTCTTCCGAATGGGGAGGCCGGCAAGACCAGGCGGTGGCACCGAGCGAGACCCCGCCGGAGACGGTGAGCAATCACCGGCCGGGATGACCAGCCTACAATGCCCAGCCTGCAATGCCCAGCCGCAGCGGCGCCTTCTCCTCGCTTTCTCGCCGTTCTCGCCAATCTTCTCGCCAATCTCATTCCTCGCTTTCTTCTCAGCCCAATGTGGCATCGCAGAGTGCGATCGAAATTACGTCAACGTGCAGCAACCCCGTACTTCATAATTCCGCGATAGTTGGGCCATCCCGTGCATGCCATCACGCAACCGTGGGATTTGGGTGATGCTGCTGGGGCTCGGGGCCGGCCGACTTCTCGGCATCTCGGTACGGCTGCCTATTGTTATACGTGGAGGCCATCGCCCATGACATCATCAGAGCAAAAATTCAACGGTATACCAATACGGTGTGCATGCATGGAGTAGCGATATGGTGGCGATACTGTAGCGATACCGGTAGCGATACCGGCAGCCTGCTGGATGGCCAGCCAAGTAGCCTCCCCGTGTGCGAGCTACGCAAAAAGAAAAAAATAGTGACTCCTACGCGGTTCGAACGCGTGCATCTTTACGATAGTAGAACTTGAGTCTACCGCCTTAACCACTCGGCCAAAGAGCCCTATCTTGAAGAGAGGAGCGCAGCGAATACTCTAGTGAGTCCTACCAGCAAAATGAATGAAGAGTCACAGACCAAGGCTATCATTCCGAGACTTACATACCGTTCAGGACTGACATCTTGTTCAAGACTTGCGACCGGCCAGTTCCACTCCGCTCCAACCACGCTACACCGCAGACAGAGTAACAAGCCTCAGAAATGGCAACTTGTCCGAGTGGTTAAGGAGAAAGATTAGAAATCTTTTGGGCTTTGCCCGCGCAGGTTCGAATCCTGCAGTTGTCGATATGTCTCTTGCCCGCAGGGCACTCTTTTTGTTCCGCCGACCGGCGACGCGGCCGGCCGTCCGGCCCGACACCGCAGCTTAGTTATGGACACCTACTCATTGGTGGAAAAAACGCCGGAACAGGACCGATGCGGTCACGTGACCCGGCGCCCGCGCACGACCATGAAAAATTTGGAGGTATGAATCATACCCCAGGCGCCCGGTGAATATTCCTACACCACGTACTTCTTCCAGCAGCAACAAAATGGTGCTTTCGATTCTTCCCAAAGGACGTGTCCAGAAGTCAATGGCCAGATGCTTCACGCAGTCGGCCGCTCTTGCGCAGGAGAAGAAGTTGAACAAGTACTCGTCGATCGTGACCCAGTCGCCGTCGCAGGGCGCCTCCCAGGCCATGCTCTACGCCACCGGGTTCAGTGAGGCCGACATGGACAAGGCGCAGGTCGGCGTTGGGTCCGTGTGGTGGTCCGGAAACCCGTGCAACATGCACTTGATGGAGTTGAACCACAAGTGTAACGACTCGGTCAACAAGGCCGGGTTGAGAGGCATGCAGTTCAACTCGATCGGGGTGTCCGACGGGATCACCAACGGGACCGTTGGGATGAAGTACTCGTTGCAGTCGAGAGAAATCATCGCGGACTCGTTCGAGACCATGATCGTCGCCCAGCTGTACGACGGGAACATTGCCATTCCGTCGTGCGACAAGAACATGCCTGGTGTTCTCATGGCCATGGGAAGACACAACAGACCGTCCATCATGGTGTACGGGGGCACCATCATGCCCGGCTCGCCCACGTGCGGTGTCAGCGAGGCCATTCCCGAGAAGATTGACATCATCTCGGCGTTCCAGTCGTACGGCCAGTACTTGTCCAAGATCATCACCAACGACGAGAGAAAGGACATTGTCAAGCACGCGTGCCCCGGTCCGGGCGCGTGCGGCGGTATGTACACCGCCAACACCATGGCGTCCGCCGCCGAGGTGCTCGGAATGAGTTTGCCCTACTCGTCGTCGGCGCCCGCCATTTCTGCCGAGAAGGCCGAGGAGTGTGCCAACGTCGGCGAGGCCATGAAGCACTTGATGTCCTTGGACTTGAAGCCTAGAGACATCATGACCAAGAAGGCGTTCGAGAACGCCATCACCTACATCATCGCCACGGGGGGCTCCACCAACGCCGTTTTGCATCTCATTGCCATTGCCTCGTCGTGTGACGTGGACTTGACCGTGGACGACTTCCAGAGAATCTCCGACAGCACCCCGTTGTTGGCCGACTTCAGGCCCTCCGGTAAGTACGTCATGGCCGACTTGCAGAAGTTTGGAGGCACCCCCGCCGTCATGAAGTACTTGTTGGACGAAGGCTTGATCTGCGGCGACCAGATGACCGTCACCGGAAAGACCATCAGAGAGAACTTGGCCTCCTTGAAGCCGTTGGCCGACGGCCAGGACATTGTCAGAACCGTCGCCGACCCATTGAAGCCCACCGGGCACTTGCAGATCTTGAAGGGCACCTTGGCCCCGGGCTCGTCGGTCGGCAAGATCACCGGTAAGGAGGGTACCTACTTCAAGGGTACCGCGCGCGTGTTTGACAACGAGGGCGACTTCATTGTTGCGTTGGAAAAGAACGAGATCAAGAAGGGCGAAAAGACCGTGTGTGTCATCAGATACGAGGGCCCCAAGGGTGCCCCAGGTATGCCTGAGATGTTGAAGCCGTCGTCGGCCTTGATGGGCTACGGCTTGGGTAAGGACGTGGCGCTTTTGACGGACGGCCGGTTTTCCGGCGGCTCGCACGGCTTCTTGATCGGCCACATTGTGCCCGAGGCGGCGGTCGGCGGCCCCATCGCCTTGGTGGAGGACGGCGACGTCATTGTCATCGACGCCGAGGACAACCGCATCGACTTGTTGGTCGACGAGGCCACCATGGCCGACAGAAGGTCCCGGTGGACTGCGCCTGCGCCCAAGTACACCCGAGGCACTTTGGGCAAGTACATCAAGTTGGTCAGCGACGCCGCCAACGGCTGTGTCACCGACTTGCCATAGTGGCTCGCCACTGTGATTACCATGGTCATCCGAACGACCTCATTTGCCTTTAATTCTAGTAAATAATGTTATATATTGTATGTCCAGCGAACGGACCATAAATGTATTATTAATCTTTATGCAAGGGTGGTGCCGAGGCACCAGCGCTAGCCGGCGGCGCTAGCTGGTGGTGGCGCTAGCTGGTGGGGGCTCCGGCTGCCTCGCCGCCCTCGCTCGGCACCGGCTCCGCCAACCTCGCCGCGAGAAACTGGAGAAGGTGCTCCTGGTCGGCGCGGAGCCCCGGGTACGCGTACGCCGCGCTGGTGCAGAAGAAGGGCACCTCCCACTCGGCGAGCTTCTTCTGGGTCTCGGCGCCGAGCTGCTTGCACCCGGCGTGGATCTTGTCCACCAAGCGGTCCATGGCCCGCGTGTGCTCGAGCTCGACCGCCGCCGCCCGGGTCTGGGCGGACGCCATGACCGCCCGCAACTTGGCCGGGTGGTACCCCTCGGTGCGCTGGGGCGCGAGCGCCGCCACCTCGCGGCGGTGTGCGTTCTGGAGCTGCTGGCGCTCGAGGTGCCAGTGCTGCTGGGCCGCCTGCTGGCGGTGCACCAACGCCCGGAGGCGCCGGGCTCTGTCGCGGTCGGCCAAGAGCACCCGCGCCACGTACTGCTCCGCGTGGTGGCGGTTGGCGATGTGGTGCGGCTGCAAGAAGACCTCGGCCGCCGGCGTCTCGCCCGACACCCGCTGGTTCAAGTAGGTGTAGACGCGGTGGGTGTAGTGGTTGCGTTTGCGGATCATCTCGCGCAAGCTGGCGTCCCTGCTCTTGGCGATCTGGACGAGCTGCTGCTCATTCTTCTTGGTGATGTGCGGGTAGCTGGCGCTCGGGCGCTCGAGCCGCTTCTGCAACAAGTAGAGAAGCTGTTCTTCCTCGGCCATGGGCGGTGTCGTGGGTGGTGGGACGGCTCGCGGTGTTCTTCGCAGCTGAAAAGTTGGCCCGCGTTTTTGGTGTTCCATTTCTATCTATTTGTACGGCGTTATTTATGGTCGGTCTACGAGTGCGCGGTGGGGTATTGCTGGCGGGCGGTGGGCGACGTAGCGGGCGACGTGGTGCGATGTGGCGATGTGGCGAAGTGGGAGTTCGGAAGTGGTCTGGGACGGCGGGAGCGTCGCTGGGCTGCCAGCTACTACGCACTTCACTTTCGCACTTCACTTCACACTTCACTTCGCACTCGCACTCGCACTCGCACTGTCTCCTCCGCTGCTCTATTTAGTTCTCACCGTGTAGTCCTCACCACTCTGGGTAATGTACCGCACCCAGGGGTACGACTGGTACTGCAACTTGGGCTCGGTGATCCGCAAGTATCTCACCTGGATCCCGCTGGTGGTGAAGTACGGGATGGAAAAGTTGACCTTGATCGGCTTCTTGTTGGCCGCCAAGATCTCCTCCGGGTCGGTCACCGCAGGCAACCCCAACTCGGCTCGCATGTGGAATTGTTTGCCACCAGGGAATGTTTTCAATTTCCACACCAAGTGGGACTTTTCGGGGATCCACTTTATGGTGCCGTACTCGGGCGTGAACTTGGGGGTGTCGGCGTCCTCCGGAATCGGAATGATCACCTCGACGTTGTTGGCGGTGGACTTCTTCTTGATCTGCGCCTTGACCGAACAGAGAATCTCGATTCTCGAATGCTTGTGGATCTTGGTCTTGCACTGCACCAAGATGAGTGGTTTCATGAGAAACTGCGCCGACGACAACCGGTACGACATCACCGTGAACTCGCCGTCGGGGGGGATGAAGGTGATGATCCGCTCGTTCTCAAACTTGGACAAACGCACGCACTGGTGGAACTTGATGTCCTCCATCTCGATGCCCTTCGAGTTGGTGGTGGCCGGCTGGCTCGACTCGTTCTCGTCGGTGGGCGACGTGAAAATGCCCTTGTCGTTCAACCCCAACCGGAGATCGGGCATGCCGCTCAAGTGGGACTTGACCTTGACCTCCCCCAAGATCTCCGAGTTGAGCACCTGGCCGTTGGCGTTGATCAACATGTTGATCGACTCCACCACGTCCAAGAACGCCTCGTTCTTCTTGTAGCTTATGCCGTCCTTTCTCCACGACACGGCGTTCGTCACGGCCTGCGGGGGCTGCACCAAGTGGTTGGCCGACTTCTTGACCAACTTGTAGTAGTCCTGGGTGATGTACTCCTTCAAGATCTTGGTGTCGGTGGTCTGGGGCACGCCGTAGTCCATCATCTCGTCTAGAAGCTCGTAGATGACGACAAAGTTGTCTCTTATCGACTCCTCCTCCAAGCTCTTGAAGTACTGGGTGAAGACCTCGATGAGCTTGGACAAGAAAATGATGATGGCCATGATGTTTTCGTTTTTCCTCGACAAGGCACAGAGGTACAAGTTGTTGTGGTTGATGTAGATGTAGTTGATGCCCTGGCTGTTGATGAAGGGCTTGTACTCGCCATCCTCCAAGTTGTTTTCGAGGTCGAGCAACAAGAGCGGGAACTTCTCGATTGTGTTCGAGGGTATGTCGCCCTTGTAGTCCCGGGAGAGAAGCGGCTTGCCCTTTATGTCTAAGAAGTGGATTTGTGAAGCCATGGCGCCGGTGCTGAGAGAAAGGCCGAAGTGATACGGTTGCCTTTTCATTGAACAACAAATAGAGGTGGTGTGTGCAGGAAATAGTGAGGAGCGAGGAGGAGACGACAGAGTGGGTGGGCGGAGAGCAACAGCGAGAGCAGCGGGCGAAGAGACGGTGGCGAGAAAGAGAAGATGGCGAGAGAGACAGAGACGTGGCGAGAGGGAAGAGAGGGGCGAGTCAGCTGGAGATCTTCCAAGAAATGTTGATCTGAGAAACATTCTCACCAGCACATTTTTCACAGATTTTGGCACATTTCTCCAGTTCTTTCGTTCTCGCGTTTGTTGATTTGGCGTACAAGAAAAAACAGTGGAATAATGACAAGAAAAGTCGGAGCGTTCGCTGACGAGGAGGCAGTGCTGATTGTTCAGCGTGTAGCTAAGAGAAAGAGGAGACGGGCGACGTGGCAGCGACGTGGCAGGCGACGTGGCCGGCGGCGTAGCCACTAGCGAGAGTATCTGGCAATGATCTAACTGGGGGGCCCGCAGTGGGGTGCCTGGGGAGGCCCGCGGCGGTGTGCCCCGGTAAAGTTCGCCGGCAGGCACACAGCAACGTTCAGATCGGTTCCAGATTTGAGACACCAACGACCAGCAGCAGCGTGCCGACGCGAACACCGAGCACGACGTGCCCGATGAGCTCGGACGTGCTGCCGGCCGCCGGTGTGAAATGTCAACAGTCGGCGGCCGCGGGTCCTGGGCGCTCCCCCCCACCTCGTCGAGAATCGCCTAACAAACGAAACCCATTAGTTGCCCAGACCCGAGCGGGCCTTATTTCCACGCCCAGGCCCCCAACTAGCGCACCCGGCATAGGCAATACACGAGCATTTGCGGCCGCTTGGCAAACGGGCAGTGCTAGCGAGAGCGACCGCGAGCGTGAGGGGCCGGCGGTGAGACTGGCGGTGGGTCTCCGGCGAGCCTGGCGGCGAGCTTCCGGTGAGCCTGGCGTGAATCTGGCGACTGCCGGCGCTACCGGCCGCACCTTCGATCTGGTCCCCCGCGCCGTACGGTTGCTGCTGGGCCCGGGGTGCCGTTTCCCAGTTGGGACGGCCCCCGGAATATTTTCTGCGCCGGCGCCCTCATCTGAGCTAAGTGCGGCTGTCTGCAGGCGGTGCTCGTGCCCCCTTTATGCTCGCCCCATGAGCCTTGTCCTTTGTTTATTTTTAACCCAGCGGTAGCACAATTTTCTGGACCGGTTGCAACTTTATAAAACGGCTGGGGCTCCCCAGGGAATTCCACCACCACCCACCCACACACTTTCTCCCATGTTGCACCAGCTCACCACACTCGCTTTGTTGGCCGCCGCCGCCGGGGCCTTGGACCCCGTCGAGGTCAAGGGCAACGCCCTCTTCGTCAAGGGCTCCACCAACCGCTTCTACATCCGCGGGGTCGACTACCAGCCCGGCGGGCTGTCCAAGTTGGTCGACCCGTTGGCCGACCCGGACACCTGCGAGCGCGACGTCAAGAACTTCAAGGACCTCGGCGTCAACACCATCCGCGTGTACTCGGTGGACAACACCGCCGACCACGACGAGTGCATGAAGAGCTTGGCCGACGCCGGCATCTACGTGATCCTCGACGTCAACATCCCCAACGCGCTGATCTCGCGCCTGGACGCCAAGTGCTCGTACAACACCATGTACTTGAACGAGGTGCTCGCCACCGTCAAGATGATGTCGGCGTACAACAACACCCTCGGCTTCTTTGCCGGCAACGAGGTGATCAACGACGACTCCAACACCGACGCCGCCACCTACGTCAAGGCCGTCGTGCGCGACATGAAGCAGTACATTGTCAACCAGAAGTTGCGCGCCATCCCCGTGGGGTACTCCGCCGCCGACGTGGAGGAGAACCGCTTGGAGACCGCGCAGTACTTCAACTGCGGCGACGACGCCATGGCGCGCTCCGACTGGTTCGGCTTCAACGACTACTCGTGGTGCGGCAAGTCTTCCTTCAAGACGTCGGGCTACGACCAGAAGGTCAAGGCGTACTCCAACTACTCCATCCCGTTGTTCTTCTCCGAGTTTGGCTGCAACAAGGTCACCCCAAGACCCTTCACCGAGATCGCCTCCATCTACTCCACCGACATGTCGTCAGTCTTCTCCGGCGGCTTGGTCTACGAGTACTCCGAGGAGTCCAACGAGTACGGCTTGGTCAAGATCTCCGGCGACAGCGCCACCCCAAACACAGACTTTGACAACTTGAAGCTGGCCTACGCCGGCACCAAGGACCCCTCCGGCGACGGCGGCTACCACAGCGACTTGGACCCCTCCGAGTGCCCGGCCCAGAGCTCGAGCTGGAACGCCACCAACGACCTCCCCGCCACCCCGAAGGGCGCCTACAAGTACATCAACGGCACCGCCGACCCAGAGGGCACCGGCTTGAACGCCTCGACCCAGTGGGCGTGTGTCGCCAAGGGCAACGACGTCGACGACTCCAAGTCGGGCACCAAGAGCTCCGGCGGCTCCAAGACCTCCAGCGGCTCGTCCTCGACCTCCTCGTCATCCGGCTCCGGCTCCAGCTCCAGCTCCACCTCCTCCAAGAAGAGCTCCGGAAACGTGGCCTCGTCCAGCCCGCTCAGCTATATGAGCTTGGCCGGTGTTATTGCTGCATTTGCTTTGATCTAGTTGGTTATGATTTGATATCTTTTGTTTATTAATACACGGGGGTTAAGGGAAGTGTAACTGTAGGTGGTGAGTGCTAGTGTATCTCGCTACATTGACTTGCCAGGTTGCTCTTTTTATTCTTCTATCTACCTACTTCAACTCACGGTGCTTGAGTCCGTACATCATCTCCTCCTTGTTGATCAAGTGTCCGATACTGTCAACCTCTTCCAACAACTTGTCAACATCGTAGGACCAATCGTTCAACAATTCGTTAATGTGACTATCGCCAACCCTGCTCTTGGCCTCGACATCCTTGGCGTCGGTGACCTTGTTGGCCTTCTCAAACTTGATTACTCCCTGTGGTCTGTTGATCTTGGCAGATATCATGCCCTTGTTGACCAACTCACTGACGTTTTCCTCGGCCTGTTCAACGTTCAACTGCAACAAGTATGCTAATCGGTCCAACTTGATACATTGGTAGTACTTGTTTATGATACGCAAGTTGTGTTCGACAATTCTCTTTTGCAAGTTTTTGTAGTTGGTTTCCAGCTGGAATATGGTCGACTTGCTGAAATAGTCAAGCTTGTACAAGGACTCGATGTTAGACCAATGTATCAATTCGTTCGCAGTGAAGATCTCCAACAACTCGTACACCTTGCCGGGAATGTTCTTGGGGAACACCGAGTTTTGCTTGATTTTGTTGATCAAGTCAAACTGATGTGGGTCATGTGGCGTCAATATAATGTAGTACACAATCGAGACCAAGTACTTGAGATAATCCTCCTTGGCCTCCTTGACCAACGGAATCTCAGTCAACAATAACATGTTTTTCACGATCGAAAGGTACTCATTCTCATAGACGCCGATTTCAACCAAGTACTTCAAGTACACCGACTTGTAGTAGTCAGCTTTTTCAAAGTTCTGTAACGATTTGAGCAAGATCTTACGACTCAAAATCTTGGCCTGAGAGTAGTCTCCCTTTTGTAACGTCAATCTGATCTGTTCCAATATGTACTCAATCTTGTCGCTGAATGGCATCAAGGAGTACGTCTCGACCTGCAAATCACACAAGATTTCCACGGCCTTCTCCAAATCGTTGTGCTTGTTCAAATAGATTTCGGCCAACTTCTTTGAGACTATGGCCCTTTCAACTTCAACAAAGATCTTCTTGTCGGTGACGGTTCTGATTGTTTCGATGATCTTCTTCTTGGTCTCCAACTCCTTCTTTCTGTCGTCGCTCAATTCGTCCAAGTTATCAATGACGCTCTTGATCAACGTTTGGATGGCAGACTTCAATTGCCCATGCTTCTTGGACAACGAGATGATCACCTCGTCCAAGTAGTCCCAGTCTTCGCTCTTGACGAGGGTCTGGACGATTTTCTCCAACACCCTCTTGGACGACGACACGTCCGAGGATTGTCTGGTTTGCTTCTCCAAGACCAACAACTTGTCGATCGCGGATTTGTGATCGGACAATTTCTCAATGATTGGAAACTGCTCATCCAAGGTGGCGGAGAAATCCTTTTCTGCCTTTAACGGGTCTTCTCTCGACATGATTGTGTGTGGTTGAGTAGTGCTGGCGGTAGAGTGTTCGTTAGCGTTCCAAGATTTGGTGGCAACGAGGGTAAGAGAGAGGTCGTGCGCGGACCAACAATGATATCACACAGACTGGCCGCCTTACTGCGAGCGAGAGCGAAGCGAGTCGTCCCGGTGCACAGGAAGACGCGCTTCCCCGAACGGCCGGCCACGAAGGACATCGAGAGGGGCCGCCTGTTGAAACGCCTGTATTACTTTCGTGCTGTACCGTCTATTCTACCCGCGGCGGATAACTCTCAACAGGTGGTTGTATAGTGTAGTGGTTATCACTGTCGGTTTTGATCCGACCAACCCCGGTTCGAATCCGGGTACGACCTGTATCTTCTTTTTTTTTTGGATGCCATAATCTCGAGGTGTGCATACAAGGCTCATCTGCTATAGGAGCTCTCAAGAACCAAACTTACGCTACTGATTGTATCATGGCTGCAGGCGGGAATGGACCAGAGTTGGGCGCGGAGCAGCGCTCGCGATTGAAGCAGGCCATTTCGAAGTACTTGGAGATTTCCGACGACGACTCACAAATCGCCGACTTCATCACCAGTCTATATCAGCAGGCATCGGACAATGACCACCAGGCCTCGCTAGCCAGCTTCAAGAAGGTGGTAGACGAGAACGGCGGCGAGGACTTTCCGCCGGAGTTTGTGCTGCAGTGCCATTCGATCATCAGCAGCAGCGCCACGGTTTCAGTCAAGGCGGAGCCACCAGCACATACGGAAGCGATCAAACAGGAGGCCCCCGACACGTACACGGGACTCAGTTTGCCCGACCGCGAGCCCTCGTGGCCCAAACAAGAGCCGCCGGTCAAAACCGAGAGGGAGACCAGGGTGAAGATAGAGACGGACGAGACCGAGGCGGTCAAAAAAGAGCCGATCAAGCGAGCGGCCAAAAGCGACGCCGTCAAAAAAGAGAAGGAAGGGCCGTTGCAGGAGGGGGTGGTGTACAAAGGGTTTGTCAGCAACTTGACGAGCTACGGGGCGTTCATACGGTTGAGGCATCCGCGGTCGTTCGAGTCGGGCTTGTGCCACGTCTCGCAGATTTCGTACGACGGCCAGACGAGGGTCGAGGAGCCGGCCGACGTGTTGAAGTTCAACCAGGAGGTGTTTGTCAAGGTGGTCAAGATGGAGGAGAGCGCCGCCAGCGGCCGGCACAGCCGGCCCAAGATCTCGCTCAGCATGCGGGGGGTCGACCAGGCGAGCGGGGCCGACCACTCGGCCGAGCTCCGGGAGCGGCAGGACGACGAGCCCCCGCGGTCGCGGCAGGCGCAACGACCGGAGAGCGGGACGAAGCGGCGGCTCACGTCGCCGGAGCGGTGGGAGATCAGCCAGCTCATCGCGTCCGGCGCGGTGCGGGCCGAGGACTACCCCGAGTTGCTGGGTTACGAGGACCCCAACCTGGCGTTCGAGGCCGACCCTGCCGGGGCGCGGCACGAGGAGGTGGAGGTGCACATCGAGTTGAACCGGCAGGAGCCCAAGTTTCTCAAGGGCCAGACGCAGGCCTCGGTGGAGTTGGCGCCGTTGAAGGTGTACAAGAACCCCGAGGGGTCGTTGAGCCGGTCGGCGATGGCCGGGTCCAAGTTCTCGCGCGAGTTCAAGGACGAGAAGGAGCGCGCGCGCAAGGAGAGCGAGCGGGCGGCGCGGCTCGAGAGCAGCCGCAGCGCGCGGACGAACGACCCGATGAAGGCGGCGGGCGGCGACGCGGCCGCGGAGCGGATCGCGGCGTGGAGGAGCACGCAGAAGGCGAGCGCGGCGGCGGCGTCCGCCGACCGTGCGCCAGCGTCGATCGCCGAGCAGCGGCGGGCGTTGCCGGTGTACGCGATGCGCGGGCAGTTGCTCGAGACGATCCGCCAGAACCAGTTTGTCGTGGTGGTGGGGGAGACCGGGTCCGGGAAAACCACGCAGATCGTGCAGTACTTGCACGAGGAAGGGTTCAACGCCGGGCCCGACGGGGCGACGCGGCTCATTGGGTGCACGCAGCCGCGGCGGGTGGCGGCGGTGTCGGTGGCCGAGCGCGTGGCGCACGAGATGGGGTGCGCCGTGGGCGGGGCGGTGGGGTACACGATCCGGTTCGAGGACGAGACCAGCCGCGACACGCGCATCAAGTACATGACGGACGGGATGCTCCAGCGCGAGGCGTTGAACGACCCGGCGATGAGCAAGTACGCGGTGGTGATGTTGGACGAGGCGCACGAGCGCACGATCGCCACCGACGTGCTCTTTGCGTTGCTCAAGCAGGCGGCGCGCAAGAACGCGGCGTTGAAGGTGATCGTGACGTCGGCGACGTTGGACCTGGCCAAGTTCTCGCGCTACTTTGGCGACTGCCCCGTGATGCGCATCCCTGGGCGCACGTACCCCGTCGACGTCTTGTACACGCGCGAGCCCGAGATGGACTACTTGCAGGCGGCGCTCGACTCGGTGGTGCAGATCCACATCCTGGAGGGCGCCGGGGACATTCTCGTGTTCCTCACGGGCCAGGAGGAGATCGACACCAGCTGCGAGGCGTTGCGCGAGCGCATGAAGGTGTTGGGGGACGCGGTGCCCGAGTTGGTCATCTTGCCGGTGTACGCGGCGCTCTCGCTGGAGATGCAGGGGCGCATCTTTGAGCGCGCGCCCGCGGGGCTGCGCAAGGTGGTGTTGGCGACCAACATCGCCGAGACGTCCATCACCATCGACGGGATCCGCTTCGTGGTGGACCCCGGGTTCGTCAAGATGAACGTGTACGACGCCAAGGTGGGGATGGACTCGTTGGTGGTGACGCCGATCTCGCAGGCGCAGGCCAACCAGCGCAGCGGGCGTGCCGGGCGCACGGGCCCGGGCAAGTGCTACCGCTTGTACACCGAGCGCGCGTTCCACCACGAGATGCTCGCCAACACCGTGCCCGAGATCCAGCGCCAGAACTTGTCGCACACCATCTTGATGTTGAAGGCGATGGGGATCAACGACCTCCTCCGCTTCGACTTCATGGACCCGCCGCCGGCCAGCACCATGTTGACGGCGTTGCAGGACTTGTACACGTTGGCGGCGTTGGACGACGACGGGTACTTGACGCAGCTCGGGCGCGAGATGGCGGACTTCCCCATGGAGCCGGCGTTGGCCAAGACGGTGTTGACGTCGGTGGCGTTCGGGTGCGCCGACGAGATCATCAGCATCGTGGCGATGCTCTCGGTGCAGACGGTGTTCGCGCGCCCCAAGGAGCGCCAGAACGCGGCTGACCAGCGCAAGGCGCGCTTCCACCACGCCAGCGGCGACCACTTGACGCTCCTCAACGTGTACCGCGCGTGGGTGGCCAACGGCCACAGCCGCCAGTGGTGCCAGGACCACTACGTCCACGAGCGCAGCATGCGGCGCGCGCACGAGGTGCGGCGCCAGCTCGTGCAGATCATGCGCGGGCGCCGGCTCGCCGTCGAGCTGTGTGGGCCGCACACCGACGCCGTGCGGCGGGCGCTCTGCGCCGGCTTCTTCAAGAACCTGGCGCGCCGCGACGCCCAGGAGGGCTACAAGACGGTGGTGGAGGAGACGCCGGTGTTTCTCCACCCGTCGTCGGCGGTGTTTGGCAAGAGCCCCGAGTACGTGGTGTACCACACGCTTCTCTTGACCACGCGCGAGTACATGCACTGCGTGACGGTGATCGACCCGCGGTGGCTCGCGGAGTTGGCGCCGGCGTTCTTCCGGGTGGGCGACGCCACGCGCAGCGCCCGCGAGCGCAGCAAGAAGATCGTGCCGTTGTACGACAAGTTCAGCGGCGAGGAGTCGTGGCGGTTGAGTGCGCAGAACACGGCGAAGCGGCGGGCGTTGGGCAAGTTGAACGAGCAGTAGCGAGAGCGACTAGCGAGAGCGACTAGCGAGAGCGACTAGCGAGAGCGACTAGCGAGAGCGACTAGCGAGAGCGACTAGCGAGAGCG
The DNA here is from genome assembly GCA_030568635.1 of Suhomyces caryicola. NCBI lineage: Eukaryota > Fungi > Ascomycota > Pichiomycetes > Serinales > Debaryomycetaceae > Suhomyces > Suhomyces caryicola. The sequence continues at coordinate 224,096 of JAJMGG010000014.1, read as the reverse complement.
TGAGGCCAGCGAGAGAGTGAGGCTAGCGAGAGCGCGAGAGAGCGCCAGCGAGGCTTGGCTGCAAAAGCTGGGCCCAGCACACCCGCAAACAATCGCGCGGCCCAACAATGCACTCCGAGATGACCACACGACCACCACCTCACAGCCGACACGACCGACTCACACACACCACCCGCCGACACGACCCACTCACGCAACCACAGCCCAACAATTGGTCAGCAGGACAGACGATGGAGACGTGCGCGGACAGATCGAAAATGCAACCGCTCGCCGCCAGTCGCGAGGACGAGGGGAGGCAGCGAGGCGTAGCGAGGCGGCGGCGATACGCCGATGTGGGGTACCGCGGCACTGACACGCATTGTTCCGGTGCGGAGGAGCCGTGCGGAAGCCGTAGGAGTGGGAGAGTGGTGGGAAGAGAGGAGAGGAGTAAGTAATAGAATGAAGGATGAGTGAAGGAGTGAGTGAGTAGAAAGTAGGAGGGTGGACGGTGGAGAGTGGAGAGTGGAGAGTGTGAGTGGACAGTGTGAGTGGACAGTGTGAGTGGAGAGTTGACAGTAGCGAGAGTAGCGAGAGCAGTGAGTAGAGAACGGAGACGCGAGCACAGCGGACAATGGCTGGAAGAATGAAGCGGAGACAGCGAGAGCCGCAAGGAAGCGCAGCACGTCAACGCAACGAAGGATGTCGCAGGACGGCGCAGGAGCAACCGGTGTCGCGCCCGGCCCCGGGCGCTCGTGAGGCCGTGGTTCTGTTCGGGAGCTCCGGCCGGTCTGGTGGATCTCGGCAGGCAGAAGGTCTGGTGGTGGAAGTCTGGTGGTGGAATTCTAGTGCTGGAGCTTAGTGCTGGAAGTCTGCTGACGGCCCCGCCGCCGGCCGTCTGCCGGCCGTCTGCCGTCAGCTGCCTCTCCCGACCGCTCCCTACCGCACCGCGGTGCCGCACCACGGAGAGCCGGCTTCTTTCTTTTCGTCTCGCTGCCTTCCTTTGGCCCCGCGAATCGCACATGTCTCGGTGGGGAAGCGGCGCGTACAAATTCCGAGACGAATCCCTGCCAGCGAGCCTCCAGCGTATGGACCTCTAGCGCTCTTCCTGCCACCCTCCTTGCCCGCCACGATGAGAAGCGCCAAGTACGCCCGCGACGCCATCACCGACCGCATCAACCTCTACAGCGCCGGCTCCAACGTGTCGCTATCGGGGCTCAAGCCGCTCCGCAACAAGTACCCGGGGCAGCACGAAATCACCCCGACCGACCACAGCATCACCTGCCGCACCATCCTCGAGTGCTGCCCGCTCGAGACCGACGGCCGCGGCAACTTTGTCGACGCCGCGGGCCGCAAGACGGTGCTCCGCGGCATCAACGTCGACGGCTCCATGAAGCTCCCCACGCGTCCCAACATGATCCTGCGCAAGGGCAACGCCAACGACCCGGACAACTTCTTCTTCGACGGCGACACCGTGTCGTTCGTGGGGCGCCCGTTCCCGCTCGACGAGGCCGAGCAGCACTTCCAGCGCATCAAGTCGTGGGGGTACAACACCGTGCGCTACCTCCTCACCTGGGAGGCCATCGAGCACGCCGGGCCGGGCGTCTACGACGACGACTTTGTCGCCTACACCGTCGACATCCTCCGCGTGTTGCACCGCGTCGGCGGCTTGTACGTGTTTCTCGAGATGCACCAGGACGTGTGGCTGCGCTTCTGCGGCGGCTCGGGCGCCCCCATGTGGACGCTCTACGCCGCCGGCCTCGAGCCGCGCCGCTTCGTCGACACCGAGGCCGCCGTGCTCCACAACGAGGAGCGCTTCCGCGAGCCCGTCCCCAACGACACCTACCACAAGATGATGTGGACCTCCAACTACAAGCGCTTGGCGTCGCTCGTCATGTTCACCTTGTTCTTCGCCGGCAAGACCTACTTCCCGTCGCTCACCATCAACCACAAGAACATCCAGGACTACCTCCAGGACCACTACTGCGGCGCCATCGCCCACCTCTGGCGCGCCGTCAACAAGCAGTTGCCCGACGCCGTGCGCGACGGCACCATCTTGGGCTTCGAGCTGATGAACGAGCCCAACATGGGCCTCGTCGGCCACCCGCACTTGGGCTACATCCCGCCCGAGCAGCAGCTCCGCGTCGGCACCACCCCGACGGTGTACCAGTGCCTCAAGATGGGCATGGGCTTCCCGTGCGAGCTCGACGAGTACCGCATCACCGTCACCGGCCCGCAGCGCTACGCCACCCGCGTGGTCGACCCCAAGGGCGTCAAGGCGTGGCTCTCGCCCGCCGAGGCCGCGCTCGTCGACGCCAAGTACGGCTGGAAGCGCGGCGCCAAGTGGAAAATGGGCGAGTGCATCTTTGTCCGCGAGGGCATCTGGGGCTGGGACAAGAGCATCGACTTTGACGTGTTCCCGCACCTCGACGTGGAGAAGCGCTTGGACATCAGCGCCGGCCGGTGCGAGCTCCGCTTCCCCAACTTCTTCAACCAGGTGTCCACCCGCCACGACATCCGCCCCTACGGCGGCGTGCCGCCCACCAAGGTCGACGCGGAGTACTTCACCAACGTGCTCTTCATCGACCACTACCTCAAGTTCAAGAAGACCGTCCGCGCCATCTCGCCCAACGTGTTTGTGTTGATCCAGCCGCCGGTGTTGCACACGCCGCCGCAGATCAAGACGGACCACCGCCACATCCTCGACTCCAAGACCGTCTACTGCCCGCACTACTACGACGGCATGACGCTCATGTTCAAGGCGTGGAACACCAAGTACAACGTCGACACCTTGGGCATCATGCGCGGCCGCTACTTGAACCCGGTGTTGGGCATCGTGTTCGGCGAGCGCGCCATCCGCAACTGCTTGAAGAAGCAGTTTGTCGAGATGAAGACCGAGGCCGCCGAGTACTTGGGTGCCATCCCGGTGTTGATGTCGGAAACCGGCGTTCCGTTCGACATGGACGGCAAGCGCTCGTACGCCAACGGCAAGTACATCTCGCAGACGGGCGCGTTGGACGCCATCAGCAACGCGTTGGAGGGCCTGAACATGTCGCACACCTACTGGTGCTACACCCACATCAACTCGCACAAGTTTGGCGACGGGTGGAACAACGAGGACTTTTCGTTCTGGCTGTCGGACGACCGCAACTTGGAGTTTGAGGACGAGAAGACCATCGCCGACGAGTCCAAGCGCCTCAGCAGAAGAGGCAGCTTGAAGAAGACGCTCGAGTCGGTCAAGACGCGCCGCGCCAGCGACGCAGCCGGGCTCTTCAAGAGCATGATCCACCAGGGCATCGCCAAGCCGCGCGCCGCGGGCGTCCACAAGCAGGACTCGCCGCCGTCGGACAGCTCCGACAAGGAGGGCGACCTCGAGGACGACGACGGGTGCTCGGACAGCGACATCTCGATCATCTCCAGCACCACCGAAAACATCCAGCTCGGGCACAGCAGAAAGTGCTACCCGTCGCCCGACGGCGTGCGTGCCGCCAACGCGGTGATCCGGCCGTACGTCATGGCCACCTTGGGCACCATACAGGCGATGGAGTTCGACATCAAGGCGATCCGCTTCTCCGTCTCGATCACCATCAAGGACGCCGACACCAAGCCCGCCAGCGCGCCCACGGTGATCTACGTTCCCAAGTGGCACTTTCCGTTCCTCAACTTTGGCGACATCTTCCTCACGTCGGGCCACGTCAAGTACAACGACAGCCTCGAGTTCTTGGAGTGGTACCACCACGACGAGGACGACGCCCGGCCCAGCGCCCCGGCCACCGACCGCGTCGAGAGCATGATCATCAAGAACAACAGCGGTGCCATGGACGAGCCCCAGCAGGGCGGCGTCCTCCCGTATCTCTCGGGGTTCAACTTCGGCTCGTCCTAGGGGGCCGGAGACGTGTAACTGCCGTTTGTCGTCGCTGCCGTTCGTCGTCACTGCCGTGTCGTCGTGCGCCCATCTACTGTAGCATATATTGCCCACCTATTTATTACCGATATATCCCAACTAGACCCACTAGAACTCCATGGGATCGTCGTCCCGCAGTCTCTTGGCCGTTCCGCGGAGCTCGTCCTGGACCAACAGGCTGACGAACTTGGCAAAGTAGTCGACGTACGGCTTCAAGCGCGTCTTCTCGTAGTCCAGCACCTTGGGGGCGTCGCCCGTGGTGGCGGCGTCCCACAGTTCGATGTCGTTCTGGATGCCGCGGATGTTGGGCGCCGTCATCGGGTTGAAGCCGTACTCGTCGTCGGAGCGGTCGTCCGAGATGTTGCGCTTGGGGTCGAACGGCACACACACGTTGCCGGTGCCCGGGTGGATGCAGAAGGGCGACTTCAACAAGTGGATCAACTGCCGCGACACCTCCACGTCCAAGCGCGGGTACATGTAGTAGAGGATGGCCTCCTTCTTGGCGTGGGCCAACTGGCTGAGCTGGAGGTTGGTCTTGAGCACGGTCTTGGCGACGCGGTTGATGTCCTCCCACTTGGCCTTGGACGACGACGCCCGCTGCTTCCACAAGGCGCGCAACTCGGGCTGCATCTTCTCCGGGACGAACTCCAAAAGCACCTCCACCTGCTCCCAGCTGCGGGTGTCGTGCGCCGCGTCGCCGGTGGTGCGCCACGGGTCCTGGTCCTCGAGAATGACGTCGACAAACGCGCCCTTGACGATGTCAAACGACCGCTGGACGTGCGGGTGGAACGGCTCGCGCAAGCTCAACGGCTTGCGGCCCTTGCTCTGGCGCGACAGAAGCACGTCCATGTACTCGACGATCGACTTGCGGGTGGCCTCGTCCATGGCGCGGGCGCGCGCGTCGCTGATCCAGCAGTGGGCGCCTCTGCGCCCCGAGAACACCCACACCATGTGCTGGAAGCCAAAGTCCTCCTTCAACGCGGCCTCGATGATGCGCGACCCCACCTGGATGAACTTCCAGCACTTGGTGCAGATGGCCGTCTTCTGGCAGCACGTGCGGATCTCGTCGTAGTCGGTCAAGTCGATGTCGAACACCAACTCCTTGGCCTCGGCCTTCATCGCCTGCTTGGGCAAGTTGCGCCGCTCCTTGGGGTTGACGGTGTACACCGCGCCGATCTCGAACCGCGTCGGGTTCGCCTTCACCACCGACTGCTTGAACTCTTCCTGCGTCAGGAACGAGTTGTACCGCTGGTACGCGCCCGAGCGGTGCTCGTAGGCGAACTCCCGCATGATGAAGTCCTTGGTCGGCTTGGGCGAGTGGCTCAACCACTGGAACACGAGGCGGAACGGCAAGATGCGCTGGTAGAAAAAGAGCATGTCCTCCGACGAGGGCGCGCTCGACTTGGCGGCGGCGCCGTCGGCGGGCACCACGCTGGCTTCTGTTTCGGTCATCGCTGGTGGTGGTGATGGTCTCCAGAGGCGCCGGCAAAGAAGACGCGTACTGTTTGGGCGGGACACGACCGGTGGCTGCAAATGCGGCTGGCCACCGGGGTGAGTGAAATGTAAGCTTACTGGGAGACTACGCTGCTGTCGTGTAGTATCGAAGTCGTCGCTTCCTCGTGTCTTCTTCGTGTTTTCCTCGTCCCTTCCTCTCTTGTCGTTCAAGCCTCCCCTCCTGTCGAAAATCTTGGGTCTTTTTTTTGTCTTCTGTCTCTTGTCGTCTTGTCTTCTTTTGCTATGTCATTTCTGGTACCTCTCTGTCATTTTTGTCAATTCTTGCAACTTTCTGTCCTTTTTCAAATCTTGTACTTCCTGTCCCTTTTCAAATCTTGTACTTTCTGTCTTTTGTCAAATCTTGTATTTTCTGTCTTTCTTCTTTCTTCTCTATTACTACTATACACCGCTACTCGTGGGCGAAGATCAAAGAGACCCCCTCGTCTCCCGCGGTCACGAGCTTCTTGCCGTTGTCCACAATGGCAAAGTCCAAGACCCCCATGTTGTGGCCCACGCCCGCAAAAAGCTCCTCGCCGGTTCTGGCGTCCCACTTGTAGATCTTGCCGTTCATGCTCGACCCCACCAACACGGTGGTGTCGTTGATGAACTCCAACTTGGTGATGGCGTCGTCGACCTTGATGTTCTTGCGCAATCTCCACTGCGCGGTCTCGAACAACAAGACGTCGCCCGACACTAAGCCCACGGCGAGGAAGTTGATCTGCGGCGACGTGCACCAGCTCAACGCCTCGATCGACAACTCGGCCACGTCCTCGACGTCGTCCAACGCCTTCAAGCTGTGCACGGGCTTGCCGGAATCGTTGTTGATGATGGTCAACTGCCCGTCGCGCGCGCCCACGGCCACGATGTTCTTGTGGATCTTGAGGGTGACCCACGGGCTCTCGACGCCCTTGAAGTCGAACGGCAGCAACTTGTAGTTGACGGCGCCGGTGAAGCAGTTCCAGCACACGATGGAGCCTTCTTCCGAGACCGTCACGAGCGACATCTCGTTCTCGTCCTGCGCCTCCACAAACACCCCGGCGTTGCACTCGAGCGTGTGCGAGAAGCCCGACATCACCTGCACCACGCCGCCGGCGGCCTCGTCGATCTGGTACACCCAGACCGACCCGTCGTTGGCGCCGAACGCAAAGTACGCGAGCGACGGGTGCGCGGCGATCCATAACACCTCCTCGACCTCGTCCAACTCGGCAAACTTGACCCACTTCTCGCCGCCCTTGGTGGCGCGGTGCACCTGGATGAACCCGGCCATGTCGCCGGTGACGACAAAGTCGCCCTTGGCGGTGAAGGTCCCCGCGATGACCGACTCCTTGTGGCCCTGCAACTCGCCCACAAACCGCGGCGGCTGGGTGTGCGTGGTCCACATGTACGCGGTGTCGTCGGCGCCGCCGGTCACCACCAACGGAAGCCGCGGGTGCTTGAAGATGGTGAAGATGCTGTCCTTGTGCTGGTCAAAGTAGCCCCACGAGTTGTTGGACATGTCGATCTCCAAGGCGTCCTGGTCCATGTCCTGGTCCGCGACCTCGTCCTCGTAGTCCTCGTCCTCCGGAACCGGGCCGTTGGGGTCGTCCTCGGGGACCTCTTCGGCGACCTCGTCTAGCTCCAAGAACTCTTCTTCGTTCTGGTACTCTTCTTCGTTGCGGTGTTCCGACATTTGCTGTGGAAAAGGATTGTGGATGGCGCTGACTTTTGCACCGCATCTGAGTAATCAGATGAGCCCGAAAAACGCCGCCGGCGCACGACCCAGTACGTACTGATGAGCGTCCCGCTGCCGCCGCCGCTGCCCGTCTGCCCATCACCCGCCGCCCATGTACCGTCTTCTCTGCTGCGGCTCGAACGGCAACTACCAGTTGGGCGTGGCGAGCCAGGACGACCAGGCGGCGCTCGTGCCCGCGCGGCTCGAGCTGGAGCGCGGGGTCGCCACCGTCTGGCCCGCGCGCCCCGCCGCCGTCGTCTGCGGCGGCAACCACACGTTGGTGCTTCTCGAGCTGGGCGACGTCTACTCGTGCGGCGACAACACGCACGGCCAGTGCGGCCACCCGCCGAGCGAGCGCCACGTCCCGGTGTTCCGCCGGATCGCCGGCCGCTGGGCCGCCGCGTCGTGCGGCTGGGACTTCTCCGTCTTGGTCGACGAGCACAACCGGCTCTTTGCGTGTGGCAGCGGCGCCAAGGGCGAGTTGGGCCTCGGCCGCGGCGTGCGCCTGTGCCCGCTCACCCCGCTCGACGTCGTCTTGCCGCTGCCGGTGAAACACATGCGGTCGTCGCTCAACCACACCGTGCTCCAGTTGCAGGGCGACTCGACGCTCTACGGCTGGGGCAGCTGCCGCAAGGGCCAGCTCGGCGAGACCGGCACCGCCAACGGCAAGCCCGAGACCGCGTTCTGGGCCCCGCGGCCGCTCTGCTTCGCCGCCGCCGGCGACGTCGCCGCGTTCAGCGTGGGCAGAGACTACACCGCGGTGCTCGCCGCGGGAAAGATCGAGGTTTTCGGCAAGCAGCTCGGCCAGACCGACCAGACCGGCCAGACCGACCAGACCGACCGGACCGGCCAGACCGGCCAGACCACACCGCCGCCGACACAGCTCAAGTCCATGTGGTCGTCGTACCACGCGTGGACGGACGCGGGCGTGGTCTCCGTGGGGAACAACTCGCACGGGCAGCACTTCCCGGGCTCCGGGGGCCGCGCCATCGACCAGTACGAGATCGGCAGCGAGCACGGGCTCGTGCTCTGCCAGAACAAGGTGTACGCGTGGGGGTGGGGCGAGCACGGCAACTGCGGCGAGCACAGCCGCGAGGCGGTCCGCGACGCCGTCACCTTCGACTACTTGAACGAGCTCTACGCCGGCGAGGCGCGCGTCGTCGGCCTTGGCTGCGGATGTGCAACCAGCTGGGTGGTCGTGGAGGAGAAAGAGTAGCACGGGGCCGCGTGGGCGAGCCGCCGGCACCTACAGCGCCCAGCCTGGAGCCTGGGGCAGAGAATGTCACGAAGTATCTTCCCCATATTCATCTAATGCACGAGATCGCTCTCAGCTCAAAAATGGAAAATATGTTCGACGTCGTTCTTATAGGACAAATGTATCAGCAACTAACCAATCGTCGAATATAGCCCTTGCTAGACTTCCGGTTGCCCGGAAAAAGAATCAGGAGTCTATAGACATGATTAACCACCTTCTTTGATTATCCACGGGCACGAAAAGGGCGCGTCCTCCCGGCGTGTGGCATCCCCAGGATGCACCTGCCCAGCGGCCACTCTTGTGGCCCGCCGTGGGCCCACTCTTGGAACATCACTCGTTCGGGGGACCGCCTTTTCGTGCTGTACTTTTGGGCAGAAACATGGCAGCGGGCTCATCTTTATATAGCGCCGAAAAGACTTTTCCGCGGCCGGGTAACCCCGGACCGGGCTCCCCAGTACCCTCCAAACTTGAAATCAGCCTTCAGCAAGCAGCCACAAGTAAACAATACACAAGCAAAAGTGTGTACGTGAACTGCAATTGTTCCAGCCGAGTCTGCCCCAAGCGCACCCCCTTGCCCGACGGCCCCCTGAACTCCCTTTATAGACCACTTTTTCCCCCCTCATGTTTGGCGCCGTGTGTTCAGGCAGACCCATCCAGTTGGCGGCCCAGATGGAGCCCACCAAGTACGTGCTCAACGTGCCCAACGCCACCAACGTCAACTTCATCACCGTGTTCTTGTTGCCGAACTCCGAGTTCATCGACCCGAACTTCACCGCATTGATCTACTTCCAGTTGCCCAACTCCCAGGAGTTCAAGCTCTTGGGGGGCATCAACCCCAACAAGCCGTCGGCCATCTACCGCTTGAACACCAAGCCCACAGACGCCTCCTCGGGGATCGACGACATGGAGATGATGGGCGGCGATCCCGTCGTCAACGCCAACGACACCACCACCATCAACATAGGCATCTCGATCGAGCCCACGCCCCAGGCCGAAATCCAGTTGGCGCAAGAGAAGGCCAAATCCTCGACCGCGTTGGTGGTCCCGAACCGAAACAAACAGCCGGCGAGCCCGGACTCCACAGCCGTGCTAGCCAACAAAATCGTGGGCCATGCATACAACTACTTGGGAAGCTTCATCGACGGCTCAGGCAAGGTGCCCATGAAGGCCTTCGACACATGGTGGGACAAGTTTCGGACCAAGCTTTCAAACAACCCCAGCTTTTTGGACGAGCTTCAGCAATAGAAGTCACAAAATCGATTTAAACAGTAGCATGCCATCCCGCTTCATCTCGGTAACGAGATGCAGCATCTTCAATCGACCAAACCAGCATAGGACAGCCAGCATAGGGAAACCAAACCAAACCAACACAGGAAAACAAGTAACTACAACTACTTTGCGCCACTATAGAACTACAATCAAAGTTGAAAGGTTGTCGGATTGTATTGAAAGGACTACTACTTGAAGAAACTCGCTTCGCAGTAGGGTATCATATCGGTCTATAGCCGACCATCGAATTGAATACTCAGGAATTGTTTCGGCAGAAAAACACTCAAGCTTGCCTGACGGGCAGTAGAATTAAAGAAAAAGGCACCTCAAGTCCATTCATCTAACTCATGATGGACTTAGGCGAGGTACTCCTCATGAACGGGAGTAGCTGGAGCAATGTTTTCACGCTTCCATGGGAAGGTGAAGTTCCCGTGTTTCCAATGCTTGTCTTCGATGTCCTTGCCATCACGCTTGAGGTTGATGGTGTTGCCGCTGAAAGGGAGAAGGTTGTGGTCAAAGCCGAGAATGTCAATGGTGTTACCGTCAATGGTTTCACGCTTTTCCTCTTCGCCACGCTTAAGGTTGACGTTGTTGCCGCTGAAAGGGAGAAGGTTGTGGTCAAAGCCGAGAAGTGTAACGGTGTCACCGTCAATGGTTTCACGCTTTTCCTCGTTGGCACGCTTAAGGTTGACGGAAACAGTGTCACCGCCGAATGGGAAGCTGTCGTTGGTAAAGTCCAAGAGCTTTTCTTGTTCAGCACGCTTCAAGTTGATGGTAACAGTGTCACCGCCGAATGGGAAGCTGACGTTGGTGAAGTCCAAGAGCTTCTCTTGTTCCTCACGCTTGACGTTGACGGAAACGCTGTCACCACCGAATGGGAAGCTGTCGCCAGTGAAGTCCAAGATTCTCTTTTCGTTTTGTTCTTCACGCTTAACGTTGATTGTGTCACCACCCAATGGGAAGTTGTCACCACCTAATGGAAAGTTGTTTCCGGTGAAGTCGAAGAGCTTCTCTTCGTCTTCACGCTTGACATTGACAGTGACAGAGTCACCACCCAATGGGAAGCTGTCGCCAGTGAAGTCCAAGTATCTCTTGTCCTTTTCTTCTTCACGCTTGACGTTGATAGTGTCACCACCGTAAGGGAAGTTGTCACCACCTAATGGGAAGTTGTTTCCGGTAAAGTCCAAGGTCTTTTCTTGTTCCTCACGCTTGACGTTGACAGTGACAGAGTCACCTCCAAATGGGAAGCTGTCGCCAGTGAAGTCCAAGATTCTCTTCTCATTTTGTTCTTCACGCTTCAAGGTTGGACCATTAATGGTGTCACCACCCAATGGGAAGTTGTCACCACCTAATGGAAAGTTGTTTCCGGTGAAGTCCAAGAGCTTTTCTTCATCTTCACGCTTGACATTGACAGTGGCAGAGTCACCACCAAATGGGAAGCTGTCGCCAGTGAAGTCCAAGATTCTCTTTTCGTTTTGTTCTTCACGCTTGACGTTGACAGTGACAGCGTCACCACCAAATGGGAAGCTGTCACCAGTGAAGTCCAAGATTCTCTTTTCGTTTTGTTCTTCACGCTTGACGTTGACAGTGACAGCGTCACCACCAAATGGGAAGCTGTCGCCAGTGAAGTCTAAGTCTCTAGCAGCAAGGTTGGCTCCTTCCTTTTGGTCACGAGCAGTGATGATAACGCTAGCATTAGCATCGATAGTGATGTCCAACTTATCGGACTTCTTGTCCAACTTTGGGATTGGAGAGGTGAAGGATGGGGCGACAAATGTCAAAGCAACGGCCAAGGCTTGGATTCTCATTTCGGAGTGAAGTGTTTGTGTGAGGATAGGGAAATGAAAAACTGGAAACGAGAGATTTGGGCTACCTTAAATAGCCGGTGAGCAAGACGGTATATGTCGATCGACAACCACAGCCAAAATTTCGAAGATTGTGAGAGATTAGGCGGCAAGTATGGCCCTGAAAGAAAGTTCTGACATGCATGTTTGAAAATTCTCCAGCCAACTTTAAATTAGTGGCAGAAATTTCAGGTACTATCGTACATTTAGAGCTCGATAAGGTGCTATAAGGAGGTATTGTGGATTTCGATTTGCAGGATTATCTAAATTATCTGGCTCCGAATCATAACCAACGCAGTGTAAGTGCTTTAATTTCGATCGAATAGAGTTTGAGCCGGGCGGTTTTTGTGGTTAATTAATGTGGATCCGAAATATGGCAAGCAATACTTGCGACCACGGGATGCACCGACAAGCAAGGTTTGGGCAGAAGCGTGTACCTGGCGTTCGAAAAGTTGGCGGCAGACTTGTCAGCAAGTGAAGGGGGAGGCGGCAAATATCCCATGACATTCGGGCTTCGAAAATACGGCTTTACCGAGCGGGATTCGATGGTTCGAACCACGGCATTTTCTGAATTGACATTGTTCATCCTTTCAACGCTGGACTGTTGCCGCAAGATGGCACCGGCGGATTATGCAAGCTGGAGCTGATTGTGTACACAGAGGTGTTCGTCCCAGGTCAATATGCTCGCTGAAGTGGGTCCAGATTGAGTTTATGCATAATGGATTAACGCTGTGCATGCATATATATTGATCTGTGAAACGGCGCCCACAGTGGTGAAATTGACGGAACATCCAATGCGATCTCGAACCCGGAGCCTGGTTCCACAAGGGACGGCCACAAGTCAGTAGCGCATGTTTAGGTGGCGAAGATTTGATCTCACTTGTCTGGCTCTAATTTTACGAAAGAAGAATGGGATAGTTTCAAGCTGAATTGAGAAAAGATAGCGGCCGCCCAGACGATAACACATGTAGGAGTTTTAGCCACCGGGCTGACACACACACACACCGGATTAACCTCTCCCGACGACCAAGAAAAAACAGCATCCACAGGCGAGACCACTTGCAAAATGATGGCAGCCTATGCACCTCACCGTCAGTTAACTGTCGCTCATGCACGAGCTGTGGAATAATTTTTTCGAGGATGAAGGTGCCAGCGAAGTTAAAATGGCGGCGGGCCGAAACAGGCCATCTTGAATTGTGGTGGTCGGCCACTTTCCCCTTCGCTAATTATTGTAGGTGCATATGCGACTTAAGCGAGGTGGTGCTCGGAGAAGCGCAAGCTTCGGGTGAAATTGAAGTTTGCGGGGGCCATACTGCAATCTGGAAAGTGGATTGGCAGAGCAAATCGATTACGCTCCCATGATTGGGAGGAGGCTTAAGCCAATTGTGCACCGAAATCACCAGTGCCCACCTGAATTCTAAATTCATTTAGTTCCACGTCCTGCCGGATCGTCAAACCTAATTCGTGACACTAAACGCTTATCGTGGCCACTTGGGGGCCCCGATAGTCTCCTGAACGCAATTTTAGACTTCCGTTGAACGGAATTGATCTGCCCTGGTCAGATGGGGGACCTGCCTGCACGGATAAGACGTCCTTATTTGCCTGAAATTCACCTCGAACGGTGGCCGGTCCTTGAATCTTAAACTGGGATTCGCAATCCACCCGCTCGAGCACGGAGGCCCCGGCCACCAGGGTCGGGTGTGTACCTGCTGCTCGAGACGCATATCGCAGCCGTGGGTGCCTTGACCGCCGTCACTTTAGGTTTGGGGAGGAGCCAACCCCCCCACTTAAGGTTACGCTGAGGTATTATCTATGCTTCCGGTTAAGTATTTTTCAGTATGTTCTACTCGATAATAAAGAGATGGAATCCGAGGGGTTTGTTTCAACAATCCGGCTGCAGGCTCGTTTAGTCGGGCTGCCCAATTGTTGAGCGAAAACGGGAGTGTCATTGACGAGAGGTGCGGCCATGCGCGATATACCGCTTTCAATTAGTCCGTGCGCAAAAATAACTTTGACAGTGTGCATGCCCCGTAACGTATCGAGAGGCACGGCGGGCCCGCGGCCATGTGCACGAGGCGTCACCTGACGAGTCACCTGACGCGGTCACATGATTTGTCAGGTGACCCGTCAGGTGACGAGCGCGCAACGGCCGTCGTGCAGCCGTCCTGCACCGCTGCTCCTCCCACACCGCGTCTTTGTCAGCACGCCTCACGTGGCCGGGGCAACCGGTCGCTTGCCATGCCCGCTGCCTCCTCCGTCACGTGCACCCGCCCGGGTGATGACCTCCGTCGCCGCGGAGGGTTTTTCTTGGACATTCGACAGCACTGTGGCGTCAAACTTTTCACCAACGGCGGGCCTTGACAGCGTTTTGTGTAGGAAACTGCATCGCGGTCGGGCCCAAAAGAAATTTTTCGGTGTGGCCCCAACCCCGTTTGGGCCCCATGGCAGAACACAAGTCATCCTACCACCACAGTTTATATACTGCAGTGGCGCCTCTGTTTGTAACAGCCTCTTCTTCATCTCAAAAGTCCAACCTTTTAGAAACTTCCAAACTCAAATAGTTCCAACAACTATTGCTTCTCTCCCCAAGCCCTCATTCCTCCCCATGACCTCCGACTCTACCACTCCGCAATACGGCTTTGGCACCAAGGCCATCCACGCCGGCGCTCCCATTGACCCGCACACCGGTGCCGTCATCGAGCCAATTTCGTTGTCCACCACGTTTGCCCAGTCCGAGCCCTCCAAGCCTCTCGGGATCTACGAGTATTCCAGATCAGCCAACCCCAACAGAGACAACTTTGAGACCGCCGTGGCTGCGTTGGAAAACGCCAAGTACGCCATCGCGTTGGGCTCCGGGTCCGCCACCACCGCCTTGATCATCCAGTCGTTGCCGGTCAACTCCCACATCATCTCCGGGGGCGACGTCTACGGCGGCACCCACCGCTACTTCACCAAGGTCGCCTCCACCCACGGGGTCGAGGCCACGTTTGTCGGCGACTTGGCCAAGGACTTGGAGGCCCAGCTCCGCGACAACACCCGCTTGGTCTGGTTGGAGACCCCCTCCAACCCCACCTTGTCGGTCACCGACATCGCCAAGGTCACCGCCATCTTGAAGAGCCACCACCAGAAGACCGGCAACCGCGTCTTGTTGGCCGTCGACAACACCTTCTTGTCGCCCTACATCTCGAACCCGTTGAGCCACGGCGCCGACGTGGTCGTCCACTCCGTGACCAAGTACATCAATGGCCACTCCGACGTGGTGATGGGGGTCTTGGCCACCAACGACGACGGCTTGCACGACCAGTACAGGTACTTGCAGAACGCCATCGGCTCCATTCCGTCGCCCTTCGACTCGTGGTTGGCCCACAGAGGGTTGAAGACGCTCCACTTGAGAGTCAAGCAGAGCGCCGTCACCGCCCAGAAGATCGCCGAGCTCTTGGCCGCGCACCCCTCGGTGTCCAGAGTCAACTACCCGGGCTTGAAGACCCACCCCAACCACGAGGTGGTCGTCAAGCAGCACAGAGACGCGTTGGGCGGGGGCATGATCTCGTTCAGAATCAACGGCGGTGCCGCCGCCGCCGCCAAGTTCACCTCGTCCACCAAGTTGTTCACCTTGGCCGAGTCCTTGGGGGGCATCGAGTCCTTGGTCGAGGTTCCCGCCATCATGACCCACGGAGGCATTCCAAAGGCCGAAAGAGAGTCCAACGGCGTGTTCGACGACTTGGTGAGAGTCTCGGTCGGTATCGAGGACACCGACGACTTGGTCGCCGACTTGAAGCAGGCCTTGGAAAAGGCTGCTGCTTAAGCAAGCTGAAAAATAGACGATTACGACTAGCGCAACGTAGACGAACTACAATGTAGACACGACCACGGCACTGTAGACGGTTGCCACCAAGCAGGTGGCCGCAAGTCTCAACGTCCACTTGTCATCTTTGAGTGCTGTCATTCTTGTGGCCGACGTGTCCAACTATTTGCAGCCGATGACGTGTACTTCTCAAAACACATATATTGCAACCCTTTTCCTCACGCAAATATAAAGTGCCAGAAACACCCCACAATGAAGCTCTCTCTTTTGTACTCAACCCTCTTGCTTATCACCGCCATCAATTCACAGGTGGTCGACACGGACGAGGACATAATCTGCGAAAGCTCACACGACTGCTACCCCAAGCTTTTCAAGCCTTCCACCGAGTGGCAAATCATACGAGAAGGACAAGACATTCCCCCGGGCTTGCACGTGAGACTCAACATAGACACGTTGACCAGAGAAGCCAAGATCATGGACCCGACAGAAGACGACTCGGCCAAGAAAGCGGTGCTCTTGACCGACAACGAAGCAGTGGACGTCCCGGTCCCGGTCGAAGATGAGTTGCACCACATACAACAAAAGATCGAGGAGGTCAACTTGAGCAAAGAGCACTTGCAACAGAAGATACAGGAGTTCAAGAAGAAGAACGGCGCCAAAGCCGGAAAGAAATCTGCGCAGGATCTCGGCAGCTACCAGGCAGCAGCTGCGGAGGTGGCCAACTTCAGTGGCGACAGGGAGAGACTCAACCAGGCCCTAGACACCTTGGAGGACCTTTCACACGACATCGAGTTTGGCGAGCAATTGACCTCGGACGGCTCTTTCGACAACTTGAACAAGTTGGTGGGCACTAGTGGTGGAGAGGCAGTGGAGGAAAAAGTGTACAGAATTATGGCGGCTTCGTTGAGAAATAACCCGGTGGCGATCAAAAACTTTTTGGACAGCTCGTCGGAAAGCTTCGTGCTTGGCTTGTTTGACAAGTTGTCGGCCAAGCCCGCCACAGACGTGATCCAAAAGAGGGTCTTGGGAATAATCCAAGCGTTGGCTCAAGAGAGCCACTTCAATAACAAGTATTTCAACGAAAACGCCAACAGTGTTGGTATCGACTCGTTGATCAGAAGCTACTCAAATCTCGGCAATGGTGCTAGGTTGAGAATGTTGAACCTTTTCGAGGATATCAACTTGATAAGTGTGAACAACAACGACAATGAGAGGAAGTCCCTTGAAAAATCGCAAGACCCAAACCATCAGATCTCGCAGTACTTGCAATACTCGTTGGTTGAAAACACCGGGTTGTCCCCTTCTCAATTCAAGTTGTACTTCAGTGAATTGAGTGAGCTCCACAAGAGCGACAAGGAATTGAAGCCAACGCCCGAGTTCTTGAGCTGGTTGGCCGAGGAGGCAGAAACCAGAAAAGAAAACAAAAAGAGAGACGACTATTCAAGCGAAGACCAGCAGTTTGACGCAGACATGTTGAGGGCAAGGCATGAGGTATTTGGAAATCCTCACGCCTCCAGAAAAGCATTTATAGATGAGTTGTAGAGAATGTCAACAATCTTCAAAGGACTACTACATTGAATTCTAAAACCTGGACGTTATAACGTTAATATGTATATTAATGGATTATGTTTGTGAACGATTTACAATTGCATTTAATCGAATAAACCGAATCCCATGTCGTCATCAGATTCTTCCTTTTCTTCTTCAGCGGCTTCTTCAGCAGCTGGAGCGTCGGAGGAACCAGCAGCGGCACCAGAAGCAGCAGCTGGAGCACCAGATGGAACGGAAGACAACTTTTCGTTACCTTCGGCGATCAATTCTTCGGCGTTCTTACCTTCGACTTCAGCCAACAACTTGGTGATCTTTTCTTCTTCAACTTCGATGGAGACAGATTCCAAGACGGACTTGATGTCGGAAGCAGATGGGGAAGTGTTACCGGCGTTAACCAATAATAAGTAGGCAGCTAAGTATTTCACTGAGTAATGTTAGTAAAGACGTTTTGAAAAATCGTGGGACTTGACAGGCTGAGTAGTATCGGGGACTTCCTCAGTATACGAAGCAATGTTGCTGAGCCGTTCTGCCGAGACCACCGCTACGCTGCCGAAGCCACTAGTCCGTCCAGCGTGGAAGATGACCCACGCTTTCCAGTAGGCTGTCCGTGGGCTCGGAGGTCGCTGGTGGTGATGTGGACGCAGAAAACCAACGGCGTGCTTCAGAGCGCAATCTTCATGCTCTGATTCTCTCAGAAATTATCATTACACTCGTGGACGGTCCCCGCCAAGTACCATTTCGTGACTTAACATACTTTTTGATATCTATGTGGTCAATTAGTGTAAAACAACGTTCAAATATATTTTACCTTGAAAATTTTGATGATACTGAGACTGGTTGGAGTGCGCGAGAAAACCAGGACTAGGGTTTGAGACCCGACACATCACGTGAATTAAGCACCGCGTCACGTGACACAACGCATTCTTGGGTGCCTCCATATTACCACCTCTACACCTTTACTAGACGGTATAGCAGCACGTCCTGCTATCCTCCGCCTGACGTCGAGTCGCTCCTTTGGGTCAGCACGCCTGGATACGGTCTGCCCGAGACTCCGCTTAACAGCGGGTCGCTAACCTTAGTTGCAAATCCGCAGAATATTAGGTTCAGGGCAATAAATAATATTCTCCGAATAAGAATTCACTTTAACATATTTATCGATGCCGATATCGACAATATTCTCTGTAGCCCGGCTAATTCTCAAACAAGGCGACCCTTGGTGTTCGATGCACAGCAGTCTGTTGAACAGACTTTGGCGTCTGGGACAAAAGCGCGTTGACGAACGCTCTTACGACGCGCCTGCGACGCCCTACAGACGCCCGTTGACGAAAGCTGTAATTGATAGCCACCGACACCATGACAACATTGTGGCTGGAGAAACGCCGTCAGCCGAGAGAGTGCAACGCTTCGGTCTTCAATCTTAGGATTGAAGGTTCACTGATCTTCACGCAGACCCTCAAACTGTGGGTGCAAAATGCGAAGAAGTAGTCGAGGACAAGTGAGTTTCGGCTAACCTGGCCCCATTGGGGCCCCCACGCAATATTAGGCGACAGCGAGTGCCGCAGAGCACCTAGCTGTTGCCGCAGAAGCACCTAGTTGGGGCGGAGAAGCGCCTAGTTGCGGCTTCACCAACTGTGTCAGCCGAAACATCAGCAGAGCTCCATGGCAAAGGCGACCACGAACGCCTGTCCCGAGTCAATTGCTTGCCTCCACCCAAGCGTTCTCCACAGTCAGCCTGACAGGCCCCGGCAGACCCCAGCAGGCCCCGGCAGACCCCAGCAGACCCCGGCAGCCTCCGAAGCGTCGAGGCAGCTCCCACCCTGACATCTTAGGGATGGTCCATATGCAGGAAATGACACGATGACCCAGCTTGTGCGATTCTTATCGGTGATCACACCATCCAGCTACACAGCTCCGTTGACATCGAAGAGAGTGCACGCTACGCAAGATGGTCGCTGCAAAACTGTTCCCCGAGTTATCCGGCGCCGACGAGGCCACGCTCGCCGAGAACTTGTTGCAATGGTCGTTGGCGAACGGCTTGGTGATGTACCCCCCCAACTTTGAGTCGTTCAGTGCTGATATTGCCCCCACCACGTTGTTTCCAACTCCTTTCCCCAAGCCGGCGTTCCAGAAAGCCGTCGACGTGCAGAAAGACTTCAACGAACTCTACATCAGTCTCGTGACCAAGCACAAGGACTGGCTCGTGGGCATCGTGGAACAATTGTCCAAGGCTGACTCCGACTTCACCGGCAGGCTCTTCGAGGCGTACCAGCAGGCTCTTGCCGAGAGCCCGGGCAAGGAGCTCGTGCAGCCTGTGTCGTTGGGTCTCTTCAGGTCCGACTACATGATAGACACCAAAAACGAAGACGCCGGTGCCGAGATCAAGCAGATCGAGTTCAACACCGTCAGTGTGTCCTTTGGCGCCTTGTCCACCAAAGTCGGGCAATTGCACAATTATCTCAACGACTCCGGCAGATACAGCCCCAAGTCCACCAACAAGTACTATGAAGCAGAAGAGCTTCCGGTGTCGGACTCGATCAACGAATTGGCCGTGGCTCTAGCAGAAGCCAGCGAGCATTACTCTGCAGGGACCCGGTCCGCCAACACTGCGGTTTTGTTTGTGGTCCAGCCCAAGGAGAGAAACTGCTTCGACCAGAGACACATCGAGTACTCCTTGATCAACAACCACGGTTTGAAATCGTACCGCTTGACCCTTGACGAGATTGAGTCGCACACTGTTGTCAGAGACAATAGATTGTTCATCCGGTCGGACGAGGTTGAGATTTCTGTGGTGTATCTCAGATCAGGCTATGCTCCAACCGACTATACCACAGACGCCTCTTGGACCGCCAGAGTGATACTCGAGAAAAGTTTGGCCATCAAGTGCCCTTCCTTGATCACTCAGTTGTCCGGAGCCAAAAAAATTCAACAGATCTTGACCAAAAAGGAAGTCATCAAGCAGTTTTTGCCCCAAATCTCGGATACAGACTTGGAGAAGCTCTTGTCGACCTTTGTCTCGATCTATCCGTTGGACGATTCGGAACAGGGGACTTTGGCCAAGAAGTTGGCCTTTGAAAGCCCGGAAAGATTTGTTTTGAAGCCACAGAGAGAAGGAGGCGGCAACAACATATACAAGGAAAACATCCCCGACTTCTTGAAGCTGCTCGACAAGAAGGACTGGGATGCTTATATCTTGATGGAGTTGATCGATGCCCCAACGCACAAGAACAAAATCATCAGAAAGGGCGATATCTATAACGAGGACATTATATCTGAGTTGGGTATCTTTGGTACGATTTTGTTCAATGAAAAGGATGGCAACGTTATCTCGAACAAAAATGCAGGCTGGCTATTGAGATCAAAGTTCAGCTCAAGCAACGAAGGCGGTGTTGCAGCCGGTTTCGGATGTGTGGACAATATTTATTTGTATTAGACGTGAATAGAGTCGAATGCAAGATGGAGAAGCAATTACGAGCTCACTTGTACCCCTGTTGCTCTACCTTCAGAGTGCCCCACCTGCAAGTTAGCTACCTCTTCATCGAAGTCGATTTGGCTAGTGCTCAAGCGCGACTGTACGCAGTCGTCGTTATCGGGGACGATGCGGTTTCCTCTTTCGATGTCGACCACCCATAGGGCTGCTCCCAAATTATTGGTGAACATAAAGAATATGGAGACAAAGGGTATCATTTCCAAAGCGTTTGCAACAAACCCAAAACCCACGTACCCTCCAGGGTTATCACGATAGGCTCTTTTGATTTGTTTCTTGTGGTAGCCTTTCAAGACAAAGTACCTTGTGTGTGACTGTAATCCTTTTGACGGTGCTTGTAGACAGTTGACGATCAATACCCCCACGAGCGGAATTAGGGCAACAAAATATAAGAGCAACGCCTTCGACAAAACGTAGGGGAACTCTAACAACTTGGGTATCTTCCAGACAAACATACCACATTTGACTAGAAAGGGGATGTCCTCTATTCTTCTCAATTTAGCCAACATGACCACATCATCTGCTTTCTCTCTACTCAACACGGCATCAAAAGTGATTTTATGCGTGTAAGGCATTAGAACAAAGGACACAACGAAGGAGGAAACCATTGTAGAAATCTGGAAGACTGAAGTCCAGGCAGGTATGATTGCAAGCGGTCCTGAGATCAACCCGAATACTAAGGCATGGATTGGAAAACATACGACAAAGACTGCCAAGTACACCCCAATTGTTATGGCCAACTGGGGCAAGAGTAGCGAAAGATACATCGGCCATAGGTCGGAGTGTGTGAAGAAGTAGTAGATGCCCTACAGAGGTTAGTGGGAGAACGGAGACGGTTTGAAGGTGCTTACCTGAAACGGATAGACAAAAGTGCAAGACTGCAAAACGTAGAGCGGAAGGAGTATGTTTCTTCCTATGAGGCTGGAAAGATAGTTTGGGATCTTGGAGAAGTCTGAACCGTCCATCTTGCTGTTGTGGTTGAACAATGGTAGCGGTTAAATCAAGTGCTGCAAAAACGAGGCTTTCATATTTGGAGTACTGAAAAGGTCGCGGCCGCTACTCACAAAAAGAAAGGTCCCTTGGCCCAGTTGGTTAAGGCGCGGTGCTAATAACGCCGAGATCAGCAGTTCGATCCTGCTAGGGACCACTTCTTCATAGGGCGTGTGGCGTAGTTGGTAGCGCGTTCGCTTAGCATGCGAAAGGTCTCCGGTTCGACTCCGGACTCGTCCATTGTTTTTTTCTCTCCTTCAAAGCTTGAAGGATTACTTTTTAGATGGCCCTAGTGGGATACCACTTCAAGGACATTGAAGACTTCGAGATTATTACGACAAGTTTGACATCTTGCTGATTTTTGGTTGGGATGCGCTGTTTCATTATTATAGGGGATATATGTACATTTGAGAGAGAGATACTACCCAATACTGCTCTCAGGTGAAAAGACACTCGTCTGACCGGATGCCCAAGTTCTAGATCTTGTATCTGGGGATTCTGTTCAACTTCTTGGCAGTTTGAGCGTTGGATCTGGTGCCTTGGCCGTGAACTGGCAAACCGTTGGCGTGTCTGTAACCGGCATACGAGCCGGTGTCTCTCTTCAATTGGATATCGTTGTTGATCTGTTGCTTCAAACGTCCCTCAACCATCATTTCGGAGATTTCCTTATTCAAGTCCATGATCTGCGGCTCTGATAATTGGTTCATTCTCATTTGAGGATAAATGCCGACCTTGGCACACAACTTTTCAGCCGTTTGGTAGCCAATGCCAAAAATGGCCTTTTTCAACCCGTTCTGGCTGGTTAGTACTTGTGATCTGGTCACGAGTCAGGCGGGAATACTTACTGTTACCAAACTGTTGTGCTTGACGTGTTTACCGAAAATATGAACGGCCATGGTGGGTGGGCTATTGGATTGGTGGTGATGAAATTTTGAAAATTATGTCTCACCCGCAAAATGCAACACCCAAAAGTGCATGTTACGTGTTAAATGCAGTATACAGAAAAACAGTTTGCGGTATTACACATTAAGCACGATCACTCATTTCTAGCGTTTCGCTTATCACAGCAAGTCGCCAGATTTGATACCACATTCTTTCCAGCTTCAAAATGGAATCAGCACTTTCACACCAAGCAACACCACTGACGTCTGCATTCACGTGCAACACGTGTTCGATCAAGTTTGTGACTGCCGAGTTGCAGAGACAGCACATGAAGACCGAATGGCACCGCTACAATCTCAAGAGAAGAGTGGCACAGTTGCCTTCGATCAGCTCTGATGTGTTTGCTGAGAAAGTCTTGAGCCAAGCGTTGGTTGACAATGCGAGGCATGACGAGGACGAGGACGGGTTTTACGTGTACCGCCGGAAGGTGAAGAACAACTCGAGCAAACGCAACAGCGAGGTGGAGATCTCGCGGCCAGCGGCAGAACCCAGAGGAAGGCCGTTGGTAGAAGGGTCAGTCGCTGCCCGTACGGTCAGTCCCACGCCGTCGGTTGTGTCTGAGTTTTCTCAGTTTTCCTTGGGGGACTCGACGATTGAGTCGGGGGTGGAGACCGGGTCCGAGTTGAACTTTTCGGACGACTATGTCGAGGTGGAACTCGACGAGAGCGAGTCGGACGACGACGAAGATGAGGGCGAGAGCCACCAGGGCGAGTCACCCGAG
Organism: Suhomyces caryicola; assembly: GCA_030568635.1. Lineage (NCBI taxonomy): Eukaryota > Fungi > Ascomycota > Pichiomycetes > Serinales > Debaryomycetaceae > Suhomyces > Suhomyces caryicola. The sequence goes on along the minus strand of JAJMGG010000014.1, from coordinate 201,150 downwards.
ATAGTGCTGGCCACTCCGATCACCGACTGCTTCTACTGTGGCACGCAGAACGAGGAGGTGGAGCTGAACATCAAGCACATGTTCAAACACCACGGGTTGTACATTCCCGAGAGATCGTTCTTGACCAACGTGGTGGGGCTCTTGACATACTTGAGCGAAGTGATATCGATCGACCACGAGTGCTTGGTATGCGGGTTCGAGGGCAGGAACTTGGAGAGTGTGAGACAGCACATGTACTCCAAGGGACACTGCAAGTTGCCGTACGAGAGCAAGGACGAGAAGTTGGCTGTTGCCGAGTTCTACGACTTTGTGTCGGCGGAGGAGAAGACGAAGAAGAGCAAGAGCGGCAAGACGGTGGGGTTCGACGCCAACGTCGAGGTTGTCGCCGCCCAGTCCGAAGAAGAGTTCGGAAGCGACAGCGACAGCGACACCAGCTACAACGGAATCAACGACAACTACACCACGGTGGCCATCGACCCCACGGGTGTGGAGTTGACGTTGCCGTCCGGGTCGCGCATCGGCCATCGGTCCATGGCGAGATACTACCGCCAAAACGTCAGCCTTGCGGTGGCGCCGGTAGAGTCTGTGCAGACGGTGGCGTTGGTCGACAGAAGGCACGCTCCGGGGGTCACCGGCCAGCAGATCACCAAGCAGGAGAAGCAAACGAGACGCCTCGAGCAGAGGGTGAGGAATTACAGCGTCAACCGCTCCAAGTCGTACCGTGCCAACTACCAGCAGCACTTTGTGGACGAGATGCTTGGCCACGCCTGATCGGGCAGAGCGTGGTTTTGAGGAGGGGCTAGCAGACGGCACGTGCGGCACCCAGCCAGCAGTCGGCACGTGCGGCTCCTAGCCACATATATAGACAACCAGATTTCCACCGCAACTGAAGGTGGCCCATCCACTGACCGTGGGCCCTGACCGTAGGCCCTGCCCGTAGGCAGCATATGTGTGCGCCGCACTACCGAGACCGATTAGATCGGACGTCATCGCACGACGATGCGAGCTTACGTAAGCGGCGATTCCGTAGAAGCTTATCGAAAATTCTCAGGCCGAGCAGATCACGAGAAAGCATCCAGCCCGAGCCAAGCGAGACAAACAGGCACACCACACGGGACCGCAAAACACGACGCACCCCGCAAAAAGAGCAGCTCCGTATATAAGCACCGCACGCGCCACTTCCCCCGAACCCCCCCGACAGCACATGGCGTTGGAAACAAAGCTCTACGACATTCTAGCGGTCGCGCCCGACGCGGCGGCCGAGGAGATCTCGAAGGCGTACAAGAAACAGGCGCTCAAGTGCCACCCCGACAAGACGAACCACAACCAGCAGTTGACGGAGCGCTTCAAGGAGATGACGAGGGCGTACGAGGTGCTCCGCGACCCCAAGACGCGCCGGGTGTACGACGCGTACGGCGAGCCCGGGTTGGACGGCACGTATCTGCCCAAGAGCAGCGCCGCCAGCACCGCCCGCCCGAGCCGGCGCCCCGGCCCGCCGAGCCAGACGCCGTCGTTCGCCGCCGGCGGCTTCACGCCGAGCACCGACATCTTCAGCCGCGTGTTCAACGACATCAACAGCATGTTTGCCCGCGACGCGGGCGACGACCCGGGCCGCCGCATGCGCATGGAGATGAACATGAACATGAACATGAACATGCACATGCACATGAACATGGCCGGCATGGCCGACTCGCCGGCCGCGCGCGGCGCCGGGATGAAGAAACACATCAAGCCGGTGGGCAGCCCCTTGGACCAGGAGTTCACCCGGGGCCACGACATACACCACACGTGCAACGCCGAGCTTGCGGACATGTACTTTGGCAAGGCCGTCAAGCTCCAGTTGCCCAAGACCAGCAAGTGCCGCCACTGCAAGGGCATGGGCGGCACGGACCCGCAGACCTGCCGCCAGTGCCTCGGCCTGGGCAAGGTCAAGGTCACCTACTACAACGACTACTCGTTCACCGAGCAGACGGGCCCGTGCGCGCCGTGCACGGGCACCGGCATCTACATCGCGCCGACCGCTACGTGCCAGCAGTGCAACAACGGATACGTGCGCGAGAAGAAGCTCCTCCAGGTGATCATCTTGCCCGGCTCGCGGCACGGCGACAAGATCGTCTTGCAGGGCGAAGCCGACGAGGGAAGAAACGTGGTGCCGGGAGACGTGGTGATACACTTGCGAGAGATACCGCACAAGTACTTGGTGCGAAAGTTCGACGACTTGTACATGGACCACGACATAGACTTAAAAACAGCACTCTTGGGGGGACACATAACGCTCCCCAACTTTGTCAAAACGGGCCAGAGCTTGAAGGTGTACCTCAACGTGCACGGCTTGAACGCGATGAACGACAGCATGGACGAATCCATCCAGTTCGGACAGGTGCTCGGAACGATCCAGCTGGGCGAGCCCAAGTTGGTTCGCGGACTCGGGATGCCCAAGAACGAAATGGTGACGGGAGGAGAGTACGTGCAGAACTGCGAGGAGATCGACACGCTCAAGGAGCTAGCGTTTGATCTCAAGCGATACAACAAGGGCAACTTGTTCATCAACTTCACCGTCAAGCTTCCGTTGTTGAGCGACCTCACGCAGCAGCAATTGCAGTCCTTGCAAACGATACTCCCCGAGAGCGACAAGAGCAACGGGGAGAGCGAGACCACGCAGGTGTCGTATTTGTCGAATATCAACGACGACCCTGGGCACATTGGCTGCAAGGGCAGCGTGAGTAGTCCCATCAAGGTGGAGCTGCCTGGAGAAGAGAGTGAGGAGTTCCACTACGAGGACATTGATATCAACGACGAAGTGGAGGGAGACGAGCAGACGGAAGAGCACTTTTATAACGACGAGTGGACCAACAGCGACAGCACGCGCAAGAAGCGCAAGAAAGACGATAGAATGAACCAAAGCCTCGAGTCAATACAGTGCTAGACAGGATAGAGAGACGAGCAGGCAAACTGGAGGAAGAAACCGGAGCAGGCGAAAGACGACAGACGAAGGACATGAGGGTTTCAAGACGCATAGCTCGAAAGGGCACCAAACAAAGACGAAGCGTGAGTCGCTTCATGGGCACACCGATTGCGTGGACACAACGCACGAGCCCCGGCAGGCAGGAAATGTATATTCAGAATCGATGTTAATGATCAGGGTCACCGCGACCCAACGCTATACAAATAGTAATGAACGAGCATGCGAGCGATATCTCCGGCCGACTGGCCAGGCAGTTCCGTAGGCAGGCGCAGCGCTCCAGCGAGAAGTGTTCGTGGTGTAGTTTTGCGTAGAGTTGGTGGCATTGTGCCTACGCTTTGAGCACGCCTACGATATCGCGCACTCACCTCCGCAGATTATCAACAACCGTCTCACCACTCACCAGCCACCACCCCCCAGCCAGCAGCCCCCGATGAGCACAAACGTATTGGAGCCGCCCTTGATCAAGGACTTGTCGAACCACATCTACGAGAAGCGCAAGGCGACGGCGTTCCAGATCGAGAGCTTGACGAAGGGCGCGTTGACGAGAAACGACAGCCAGACCATCTACAAAATCATCAACGAGTTGACCGAGTTGACCAACGGCGGCACCAACTCCGCCAAGATGGGCGCCATCACCGCGCTCGGCAGCGTGTCGGTGGCGCTCGGCTCGTTTGCCATCGCGTACTTCTTGGACCAGATCATCAAGCCCATCTTCGCCACGTTCCGCGACACCGACGCCCGCGTGCGCTACTACGCGTGTGAGTCGCTCTACAACATCGCCAAGATCGCCCGCGGCGAGATGCTCCTCTACTTCAACGAGGTGTTCGACATCCTCTGCATCTTGGTCACCGACACCGAGTCGTCGGTCAAGAACGCCGCCGACATCCTCGACCGCTTGATCAAGGACATCGTCAGCGCCAAGTCCACCAACTACGTGTCCATCTTGCAGCAGCAGGAGGTGTCGAACGAGATCCAGACCCACTTGGTCGACGCCAACGGCGTCGCCATCCAGGTCAACCAGATCCAGGACACCCAGAAGGCGTTCTCGTTGCCCAAGTTCATCCCCACCTTGTTGGAGCGCATGTACACCATCGACCCGTTCGCCAAGAAGTTCTTGATCTCGTGGTTGGAGCTCTTCGACGACATCCCGTCCTTGGAGTTGATCACCTTCTTGCCCAACTTCTTGGAGCCCTTGATCAAGTTCCTGATGAACAACTCCCCGGCAGACGTGCGCTTGGAAACAGAGAACATCTTGAACGTCTTCTTGAAGGAGATCAAGTCCATCTACAAGGTCAAGTACGAGGTCAAAAAGAAGCTGTTGCTTGAGGAAAAGCACAGAAACTTGCAAAAGCAGCGTCTCACCGACAACCCGGACCCCGTCGACGAGTCCGACAAGAAATCAGACAGCGAGTCGATCAAGTCCAACGACACCACCATCGTCAGAAAACGCAACGAGTCCCTCCCACTCTCGGGCGAGGAAGACCCCTCGGACCTCGCCACCGACGGCGAGATTTTCCTCAATGGCCAGGATATCTTCATCGACTACTCGGAGATTATCGAGATCTTGTTGTCCTTCTTGAGGGTCCCCGATAAAGGCGAAACCAAAACCAACGACTTGTCGAACGAGCCCCACGAGATCTACTTGGAGATCCAATTCATCGTCTTGAAATGGCTTCTGGAGATCTTGGAAACCGCCCCCATCGGCTTTGTCAAGTGCTTGCCCGATTGTATCAGCATAGTGTTGTCCAAAGTCTCTATCACCGACTATGAAAAGGACATCGAGTTGCGAAACCTGTTTTTGAACTTCAACATGTCGTTGCAAAGCTTGTTGCTTCGTTTCGAAGACAATGAAGCTTTGGGCGAGAGCAAGGAAGGCGATGCGGAAGGAGCCAATGCGGCCAAGATCGAGACCGAGCAGCAAGCAGACCAGGAGATTGACGAAAACTTGATTCACGGGTTGAATAAAGAGGTTTACGACGAGTTTGTGGAGTACCAGTTGCAGCAGATTCTTGACAGGATCATGAAAAAGTACTTGAATTCGGCCAACGAACTCTCCAGAATAACGTCATTGGAATGGATGATCTTCTTATACACTAAAAACCCCGACAGCTTTTTCCAGTTTGTGGGGGAGGAAGAAAACAAGTTTGACTTGTCGAACATCTTGAGATCGTGTGCCGAGGCTAGCAGAGAGGTGATATTGAAAGTGTTGGAACTTTTGTCCAAGATTTCCGAGGCCAACCAGGAATTCTTCAAGCAATTCATGATCAACTTGACCACCTTGATGGAGGGCGAAAAAGCCAGCCTGGCCACTCTCTCAAGAGGCAAGATCGAGTTCATCATTAGAAAGTTGTGCGTCACCTTGAGTTCGGAGAGAATCTTCAAGACGTTGTCCGAGGTGTTGGTTTCCCAGGGAGACTTGGAGTTCCTCGGCTCGATGATCGTGACGTTGAACGACATTTTGCTCACGGCGCAAGAGTTGACGGGCTTCCGCAAGAAGTTGAAGAACCTCGATGTGTACAAGTTGGAGGACTGGTCTCTATTTGCCACGCTTTTCCAGAGCTGGTGCCACAATGCACCCAGTGCTCTCTCGTTGTGTTTGCTCACGTCGAATTACGAATTGGCGTATCTTATCATCAAAAACCTATCCGAACTGGAGGTGAACTTCCAGCTCTTGACGCAATTGGACATTCTCGTCCAGTTGTTGGAGTCACCCATCTTCTTGAAGTTGAGATTGCAAATGCTTGAGCCGGAGAAGCACCCGTACCTCTACAAAACGTTGTACGGGTTGTTGATGATATTACCGCAGTCTTCTACATTCAACACCTTGAACAACCGGTTGGGGTCGATTTCGCACGTGCACAGCTCCAACACGTTTGCCCCTGCTTCGAGTGCCGTTCTCAGCACGCCTGTCCCAACCCCGGGAGTGACCGGCGGCCCCGCCACTCCGGGGGTCAGCAACCAGTTGTCGATCAAGAGAAAGAGGATATACGAGATGTTGGACAAGTTCATTAAGGTGCAGGAGCGCCACGAGGAACACGGGTTCGATCGCAAGTTCAGGGGGACCCACCTCTTCGACACGAGCAGTGACTACGCCAAAGACCGGATGATCAGCTACACGTCGAGCTTTGGAGGAGAAAAGAAGGACTACTTTGCCCATCCCACCAACGAGCACACCCCCTCCGAAACCCCCATCAAGCCAAGCGGCGAGCGCTCAGGACGCAGCCGCTTCGGCCTCAATAGATTTTAGCTGAGTAGATGAAGAAGGCAGAAGGAACAATTCAGTAGTAGAGCAAGAAGACAAGAAGGAAAAGAAGAACAGGAAGGACAGAAAAAACAAGCGAAACTTCTAGCGAAATGACAGGCGATACGGGAGAAACCCGCCCAGTCACTGTAAGCTACCACCCAGCCACACCGCCTGGCCAGGCTTATGTAATGGCAGTCTATAATAGGCCGTACCTTTTGACATACTCGGTCGTGCATTGACAACCTGCAAACGCCCGACGAAAATTTTGAGGGTTTAAAAAGTGTAAGGAAGCCAGTCCACAGGTTATATTTGTTTACCGTTTGGTTGCAAGAGTTATCACACGCTACCATGTCATCACAGGATATCAGGAAGTCGATGCAGCAGGTGCAGGTGGAGCTGCAGCATACGGCGGAAGCTCTTCGGATTGCTGCGCAGACCGCACAGCAGCAGCTGCAGCAGCAACAGCAGCAACAACAACAACAACAACTGCAACAGCAACAACTGCAACAAAAGCAGCTATTGCATCACCACATCCAGCAGCCGCAGCACAAGCTGGCGCACCAGCTCCAGCTGGATGGCCACCACCAGCAGCTCCTTCTACAACAGCAGCAGCAGCATCAGCAGCACCAACAGCAGCAGCACCACCTCCAAGAGGCGCATCACCGCCAGCAGTACCACGCCCAGGCCCACGGGCAGTTGGCCAAGCTGCCGGACTTCCCCGACCTCAGCGAGTACGACCTCAAGTCGAGAGACTCCAAGTACCGGCGGTGGACGCCGAAAATGGACCAGTTCTTGATCAAGCTACTTTCGGACGTGGTCCACAGCTACCCCAAGGGCGCCGAGTGCGAGATGACCAAGAAGGCGTGGGCCTACGTCACCGGCCAGTTGCGTGCCGCCAACCCCGAAACAGTCTACTCCACCTACACCAAGTACTCGTGCCAGCAGCACTTGTTGAACGTCAACCACCACAGATACAAGATATGGTACGTCTTGATGTTACACCAGAAGAATAACCCGTCGTCCAGCGGCTACTCGTACCGATGGAACCCCGACTTGGGCCGCTTCCAAATCATCGACAACACCACCAACTCGTTGATTCTCGACGAACGCCAGATCAAGTCGCTCTTGTACAGCGAGTCCTTGTCATTACCGTCCTTGAGCGCCTTCAACAAGGGGAACTTGATAGTCAATGACTTCTTCCTCAGCGACAACTTGCGATACATGTCGGTCTACCATAATGAGGTGTTGCAGTTGTTGATCAGACTAGACACCAAATACGCCGAGGGATTGGGTGAAATCTACCACGAGATCCCCAAGTTCGACTACCTCGAGGCCACCAACGATTACTTCAAACCACTTGTCCCCGTCAAGGCCGGGAAAGTGCCCACCGGCCTGCCGATCGTCCACAAACCAAAGAAACGCCTCCATCCCGATGACACCTCCGACATCAACATTCCATTTTCCAAGGCCCTCTCGGCAGTCACCACCGATGGGCCAGACTCCGACGTGTCGCAAAACCAGTCGGCCACCCAGGATGAGGACTCCGTGGACCCAGCTTTGAAAAGATCAAGAAACGCATTACAGGACCCTTCCGCTGCCAACGCCATCACATTCGAGAATGCCTTGGCCACAGCTGCAATCGAGGCTATCAACTCCCCAGCTGTGACCAACGGCCGTGATTCTACCCCCTTCTACATAAAGGACCGCAAGTGGTTTAACAAATTGATCTCATTGAACGAATCTGGCCACATCGGAGTGGAGGACGTCCTCTCGGTATGCGAGGGTGTTAGGGACGGCAAAATTCCCTTGTTCATGTTGAATGTGTTGGACCAGTCGTACTATCCCACAAGAAATGGTGCGGTGGTTCCCGACGAGCTTCCAGACGACGAAATGGCCAAGAGAATCAGGGAGTTCATGCTTCCGATGGTGTTCAATTCGTAGATTAATGCCTAGAGAGAAAAAGCATAGGAGACGAAAACAAGTAAGGAAAGTTCGAGGAGAGGAGAATTCGACAGGCTTTGAACTTGGACTGGACTGGTGTTTCAAAGAACACCTCCAGATGCATGACAAGCTTCTCATTTCAGCATTTACCTGCATATTCCAAAGACCCGAAGAAACTGGTGGCTACATCATGCTCTTCCTTCTCAGAGGTATGATCTGGGCTACCGTTGTATATTTAGTGTGTTTTATAATTACATTTAGTTTATGAAGTGTATTTAGGCACCGCTTATGGCTAGCTCTTCTTTTCTTGTAGTCCTGGGCGATCTCGACGAGTCGCTGTCTTGCTCAACGTACGGATTGAATTCAAACGACGAGCTCGACCTGCGAACAGAGTCTTCTCCTACGTCCTTCAAGCCCGTAAATTTGAACCTGGTTGAAGTGGATGCAACTGACTCGGGACCCACAGACCGGGCGGTCTCGGTGGGGCAACGTGAGTCTGCTATGAGGATGGACCCCTTCATGGATTTGATTTCGTTTTCGAGGTTGCTGATATTGATTGCAGGAACCTGCTTCAGAGGTCCGGATTCGATTTCAACCGGGAAGTCGTGAGCTACTCCGAAGGTGTCTAGCACGTTGTGACTTGCGGAGCGTTGGTCCCTTGTATATGTGTCCAACGCCGACCGGTGAGGATTAGTCAACAAGATTAGATTATCAAGAGAAGAAAGCGAATGATGCTTGAAATGCAGCGGTACTCTATGGGTTGTAGATTCTGGGCCGGGGCTTGGAACTGGTACAAACTCCATTTCCTCGACCGTAGGTTTTGGTCGTTCGACGAATGAAGAGTAGTCATCGCTGGATACATCCTCATGAGTGTGCATAATGGATGTGTTTGTCGTAGATTGTGACTTTCTTTTGGCCTCAAAAGTCTGCTCGCTGTATCTCTTGTAGGATGAGTTCGAACTTGGTGGCTTGTTATACTCGTGGCTTGAAGACTTACCCAAAATCATGTCTGTACCTATTGTCTTAGCCACGTCTGATTTGTCTGAAGTGGAAAGAGTCATAACCGATCTTTGCATGGGTTTCAATTGATAGACGTCCGAATCGAATAACGCCTGCTCGAATCCTTTGACGTCCTTCTTGTTCTTGTACTTGCTGAAGTATGCCTTGTTGAAATCATTGATATACAACAGCTCGTTGGAAGCCACACCTTCTTTGTTTGGAGTCACGTTTCTGCTCTTCACCTTATCAAAACCCGATCCCTTGATTTCGTGGGTATAACTGAGCGACCTCCTTGACCGGGTCACATCATTGGCGGACATTCCGCCAGGTAAGTAGATATCTCCAAAGATATCCGACGTATAACTTATCTGAGGGGAGGGTAACAATTCCGAGAACAAGGATGCATTCTGTCTCATCAACTTTTCTGTATTTATCGACTCTTGGTCGGCAGATGAAAAGCCACTCGAGCTTGATCTACGGGGTCCAGAGTATCTGGGATCGCCGGTGGCACCGCCTCCAGCCCCAGCACTGCCACGCGCAGCATTGGAGGCTGGCAAGTTGGCACGAGATGAGTGGGACGACCGAGAAGGCTCTGAGGTGTCCGAGGACTTGGTTGAGTCCGACTTTGATCTGGATGACCTGCTTTCGCCTCTCTTGTTCAAGCCATGCTGCTTCAACCTGTAGTCTAATTTCGCAGCCAATGTTCTGCGCAATAAGACTTCAAATAAGAGTTTTCTATTGATATGTGTGATCTCGGCCTTGGTCAATAGGTGGGAATCGTTGGGGAACATTTTGGAGAATTTGGGAGGCTTGGAGAGTTTCTGGGCGAAAACGGCGGTCTTGTACTTTTGGTATATTATGTCCTTGAGGGGGATGGTGCTGTACGCACGGCGATGCTGCAAATGTGATTTAGTGTGGATGGGCCGAGGAGAAGTGTCCCTTTCGAGAGGAGACAGGATTTTGAGATCGGCGGTTGGAATGGGCTCGATGGTAAAGTCATCTTTGCCCTGGCTGACTAGCTTGACGTTCTTTGCTTCTGTGTTCAACTTGGGGTCGATGGCAATGATGTTGCTGAAGTCGTAGAATTGCATTCGTTTCGGCATTAGATCCTTCACCAAGGAGGTGAAGTCACACCCATTCAAGAATGCGCTCAACAGGTCCTTTGTTGTAAAGTTGGGGACCTGTTTTGGGGCCAATGGCGTGTACTTCAAGGACCTTTTCCGCTTGACGGGAAACATGTGGTTGATCTTGGTGTGGAACGGCTTAGCGGGGGTTATACTGACATCTTTGCCGTTTCCGTGGTCGTGGGACGATACCTGGGCGTAGTCGCCCTTCAGGTCGTTCTTTCTGTACCTTCTGGGCCCTCTCTTTTTCCTGTACCTGTTGCGGAGCGATGCTGGGTTTGAGGTGACGGAGCCGGACCTTCGTACGGCCGAGCTGTCGATGACGGTCACGGCAGGGTACGAGGGCAGCGTAATGTCGTGGGGGGAGGATGCAGCGGGGAAGTTTCTGGTGTAGCCCACCGGGTCGTACAAGACGTCAAACGGGTTGGAGATGGACCGCTGGTGCAGCAACGGCGCCGATATGTGGCGGCTGGTGTGGGGAGCTGGCGGCGGGGTGATGGGCTGGAACCCCAACGGATGCAGAAGTTGAGAGTGGATGAACAGCTTCAGCAGCCCGGAGATCGGGCGCGGAGCGGTGCTGGCGCCGGAGATGGGCCTGGACGTGGGTCCGTGTCTGTCTCTGGTGGGAATTGCGGGAGCATTGGTGGGGGCATTTGTGGGAGCAGCACTGGGGGCAGCACCGGGAGCACCTGCGGCCAGGGGGCCCGGGTTGAATGGATTGGCCGGGTCTGGACGGTCTGACGGCCCTGGCGGCCCCAGCGAGTCTGCTGGGCCGGGATCGGACGGCACCCGTACGCCGTGTGGGGACAGGCCCGAGGTGGTGGCCACAGGCGCCACCAGCTTCAGCAGGGAGCCCGGGTACAAGAGAGAGTCGGTGTTGTAGGTCTGGTAGTAGCGGTATATGCTGGGGATGTATGACGACGACAAGGACAGTCTGAAGCTGGACGGAGCCGTCATGAACGACTCCAGCGAGGTGTGTTCGATGAGGTGTGCCATGGCGCCGGAAGAGAGATGGGCACTCGAAGAAAGAAGGGGTGCTCTACGACTGGGAAAAGGAGCGGCAGGGGAGCTTAGCGGCGGCCCGGCGAGGGCAGCGGTGCCATATTAATGCATTCCAGCTGGCGGGCCCGGTATTGTCCCTGGCTCGGTGGAGCCATTTCGGGGAGAGATGGCTGGCTGCAAGCCCGGAATTAGATTTTAAACGAGCGAGCGCTGCGGAATTTGCTGGGGGCGGTGGAGCCCCGTTCGAGCTGCGGAAAATCGCCGGCGCGGGCTGCCGGTTGCCCTCTCGACGGCGGTGGCGATGACGGCGGAGATGCGGTGAGATCGTGCCGAGGAGGGTGACGCTGGCGGTGGTCAGGTAGTTGCAAAAAGGGCAGTCGCGTTGTGGGGCCGCGAGTTAAGCTTTCCAGTGCAGTCATGACTTTTTCCCAGCGAGAGAACGGCGAGTCAGCACCGCGAGAACGGCGGGCAGCGGCTGGGGGGCGCGACGGGCGGCAGGCCCTGCGGCGGGAGCCCGACGGCGCGAGAGCGGTGGTGGGCCACCTGGCGAGCGCCCCGCTGGCCGGCCGCGACAGCCTGTCTGGCGATTGGGCGCCCCTGCTGATTCGTTAGACGAACGAAAACACAAACACAAAAAGCCCCAATCTCACCAAAAGTTGAGAACAGATCACAACAAAATACACACACCCTTTTCTTCTTTCTCTTTCTAGGAATTGTAACACACCCACAAGCAACATGGACAAACTTAAGGAAGTAAGTACAGCATCTAGAGCAGGCGACGCGGCCGATTGATTGAAGCGGCCGCCGCGGCCCGCGGCGGCGGTTCTATCAGGCACCGTACGCCCCCCGGCCCGTGCCCCCGTCTGATCCACAGCAAGACCAGCTGCTAACCCGACAGAAAATCAACAACTTGAAGTTGGACGCCGAAAAGTGGCAAGAGAAGTCGGACGAGTTGTCCGACCGCATCAAGGAGTTGGAACAGGAAAACTTGGAAAAGGACCACCAGATCCAGTCCTTGACCAGAAAGAACCAGGTGTTGGAAGAACAGGTGGAAAAGTTGGAAACCGACTTGGACGAAATCAAGCAGACCGCCGACGAGTCCCACTCGTTGAAGACCTCGAACGAAAACTACACAAAGAAGAACCAGGTCTTGGAAGAAGAGTTGGAAGAGGCCGATAAGAACTTGAAGGAAACCACCGAGAAGTTGAGAGAAACCGACATCAAGGCCGAGCAGTTGGAAAGAAAGGTCGCCTCGTTGGAATCCGAGAAGGAAGAATGGGAAAAGAAGTTTGAGGAATTGACCGAACAACACGGTGCTGCCAAGGCTGAGTTGGACGAAATCAGTCAACAGTTAGAAGCCATCTAAGTCACACCCGCACCAGGAGCCCAATCAAATAATATATCTAATACCACTTTTGCCCCTTAGTTAGACAGCTGTGGTTATGTCACGGGGCACTGGCCCGAGCACCGCCGTAGTGTAGTAGAATGAATATGATTCCGTGCGCAGACGGGGGCCATGGAGGGGCCCATGAAGAGGCCCATGGCGAGGCCGCTTGAAAGTAGACACAAGCACAGAATGGTCGATGATGCGGCCCCGGGCAAATCATGGCGCAGACGTCCCCAAAAGACCCTGAGCGTTATCGCTCTTCCCAAACGGGCTCGATATGCCGGTGGCTGTCTGCGATATGCCGGTGGCTGTCTGTACCGACTGCGGTCCCTAAATCACACGAAAAAAAAAGATGATTAACGTTCCGATCTTTCGTCAGATCGAACACCCTACACCGTCTGGTAGTGCCGCGAGAGACTCTTCCCCACTCGAACCCGTGCAGAATGACCACTTGGAGGGACTCCATCAGGAGAAGACTCTCCAGCGATCTCCGGACCCACCAGGTTGACGACGATTACACGATACCCATGCGGTCTTCCAGCACGGCGAGCTTCCGAGCAGAGCCCCCGGGCGTGGTCGGCCGGTTCGACCCCAACGAGGCGGTCCCCTCCTACGAGACGTCGCAGTACCTCCACGTCCACAGCCAGCTGAACCTCTCGCGACAGCCGTCGCAGACTTTTGCCGGCAGCAGCGCCATCCGCAACGGCCAGGGAGGCGTCCCAGGGTCCCAGAACGGCGCGGTGGGGCCGCTCGGCCTGAACTACGCCGGCCAGCTGTTCCAGGAAACGCCCGACACGCTGTCGACCCACTCGCGCAACAACTCCGTCGCGTCGCTCGAGGCAGCGCCCGGAACGACGCTGTCGTCGCGCAAGGTCAAGCGAACGTCGCTCAAGCAGATCGGCCTCAAGTTCCTCAACGCCCGCCAGCACTTTGCATTGGCCATCTGCCGCGACGTGGCGCTCATTCCCGCGCTCGTCGGCTTGTTCCAGTCGTGGCGGCGGGTCTTTTTCGACAACCAGCAGGTGTCGTTGGACACCCTCAGCACCATCTCGGACCACAGCCAGCACTTGAACCAGTCCATCACCAAGGCACGGCTCTCGGAGCACTTTCTCACCGGCATGTGGTGCATCGTGTCGCTGTACTTGTCGTACTCCATTCTCGACAGTCTCATCGTGCGGTGGATCGTCACGTACCTGACGCCGGCCGCCATCGTCAGAGTGCTATCGATGTCCACCATCATGATCACCATCGAGCAGTACTTGGTGGCCACGTTTCTGGCCGACGGCTACAAGTACGGCCTCCACATCTGGATTCTCATCAGCTGCTTGCTCACCCTCACCTACATTGTCCAGAACTTTGTCACCTCCAACCTCGACTTGAAGCACGGCACCGCCAAACGAGCGCGGTTCTTTGACATCTACAACATCGTCGTGTTCGCGGTGGTGCCCGTGGGCTTGGCCAGTTTCCTCTCCATGATCGGCCTCCTCCGCGCCCTACTAATCTTGCGGATCGACGTGGACCAAACGTCCTTCAAACAGCTCCAGGCGCCACCAACTGTATATAGCCCCCAATAGGAAGACCAGACGTCTGCTAACGCTTCTCCTTGTAGCCACGTGCAAAGATCGGCGGCCCGGTTCGACCTAGACTACTCGGCCTAGACTGCTAGGTCTAGACCGCTTCCGGCCTTGTCGTCACCTGCACTCCACACCGTCGGCCGACGGTCAGGCGGTATCTCGTTTAGCAGCCGTTGCTAATCGGGCGCGCCCTTATTTGGGCAAAGAGCTGTGGCCGGGTAACTCTCGCGCAGCCTGCTATAAATACAGACCCATCCGCTCGCTCCTCATAGATTTCCTTTCTTCTTTAATCAAAAAGCTTATAAAGCACGGGATTATTTGCCACGACGAGATAATGCAAATTGTCAAGTTATACTCGTTGCCATTTCTAACGAATTGCATTCCCAAGATTAATCTCCCTGTTAGGAAGTTCTTTTTCGTCGAGTCTTTTAAGTGAGGCGATGGATTTCGAATGTCGATTTTTATGGGAGACAACTGTAAGCAGTGTAGAACGCAACTCTTGTGGACGGTGAATGGTACACCTTGATATTGGGAACGGCGAGAATGCTGGAACGATCCAGTCTTTTCACCTCGTCCCTTTTGTGCCAGTCTTCTCATCTCGTCTTTTTGTGCCTAACTCTTGGTATGAATATCAGAGAATCTCATTTGGAACGAATCGTTGTATGCGGCTCAAGCTGAGTACCTCACGGAGCTCGGTACTTTTACGGTACTTGCCTGGTAGACTACAGCAGCAGCTGCTGGCTAACATCTGACCTACAACGTAATACGAGTTAAAATTTATATTAAGTCAAGCCTTAATAAGTCCCGACTTTATAATTGTGGAGTTAAGCTGGAGATCGCTGCGTTCAACGATGCCCCTTGGATGTATTTATACACTGAAAAATAATCATTCATCTTATATTATAGTGCTGTGGCAGCTTGATACTTTAGATGTCTTAACGGTACTTGTGGAAACCAATGTCAGAGGCTCTTTCTCTGAAACATTGACGACAGATTTCGATACCGTACTTTCTAATCAAACCGGTGTGGGAGGAACAGACACGACATTGTCTTGAACCTTTACCGAAATTTCTTGGGTGGGAAAACCAAACAGATTCGTGAGCCATATTGCTAGACTAGTTAGTATCGACGTTCCGACAAGAGTCGTTGATATCCGGTGCGCTTCTTTGTGACGGGCAGCGTGGCGCTTGAAGCTGGTACTGTTCTGGCGGCGTTGGTGGTGGGTTGCTTACGCCACTTCTGGTGGGTTGCTTATACCGCTTCTGATGGGTCTTCTTTCGAGCTGGGTGGTGGACTGCTTCTGCGTCTTGTCGTGGGGCTCCGGCTACGTTCTGCCTGTGGTATTGCTTCAGCTATGCGGCTCCTGCTGCGCTGTCATCCGTTCACATATCATGCGCTATTGGTGGTGCTGTTGATACATACAATATTGTATAACTTCGTTGAGTATGATGAAACAGGAGTGAATAAATTTTTGAGTCTTTCAAGTTTTCACTCGCCGCTACTCTCCGGCCCGTGCACGCTAGTTCGCACTCCACTATGGCGGGAGCCGGAAGAAGTTTTTTCGTGTGGCTTGGGGGGCCCGGTCCTGTGTACAGCCCAGGCCGCGAGATTCTGGGTCGCCGATCACGCGCCTGCGGGCTGAGCCCTAAGCGGCCGCACGTGCATGGCATCACGTGCGCCCGCTCATCGTGAGCGGTTGCAGATCAAATCCAGTCGAAAAATTACAACCTCATCTCATCCATCAACGACCCCAGTAGTACTTTCCGGCAAAATGGCTAAAGGAGGGCATGCCCATAGAAACACGTTGAAAAACGACCACAAGCCCTTCAAGTCGAAGCACGCTTCGAAGGGCCAATTGAAAAATCAGTACAAGGGCAAGGTCGAAAAGACGGCGCTGGGCAACAAGGGCCCCAAGGTTCTCTCGAAAATCGAGAGAAAGAATTTGGCCAAGCAATTGAAAGACAACAAGATCTTGGAAAGCAAGTTGTCCAAAAAGTTGTTCGAAGGATCCCATGGCGCCGAGAAAATCGTCACCGTTATCGGCTTGACCGAAGACTTGTCTTCCGACCAAATCGCATCCGCCTTGTTCAACTGTATACAAGAAGAATCCCAACCGGTTTACTCCTTCAGTGTTCCGTCGATCACCAACGTCAACATCGGAAGATTCAAGTCGAACTTGAAGGTCATCATTCCAGACCCAAGCAACCTTTTGTCGATCCTCGATGCTGCGAAGGTGTCTGACTTTGTCATTTTCGGGATTTCTGCCACCAACGAAGTGGAAAAAGAGTTTGGAGAACAAATATTGAGAGCATTGACCGCCCAAGGTATCGCATCGATCTTTGGGGTGTTGCCAAACTTGGTCACCGCCTACCCCAAGAGAAACTTGCAATTGGACATTAGAAAGTCGTTGCATTCGTTTTTCGGCCATTTCTTCCCTAACGAAGAAAGACTTTATGCATTGGAGATTGAAGCTGAATGTTTGAACTGTTTGAGAACCATCTGTCAAAAGTTCCCCAAGTCCATCAACTGGAGAGATAACAGAGCGTACTTGGTTGCTGATAACGCTTACTGGGGCGGGGAATCTGTGGTGATTGAGGGAACTGTGAGAGGTATCGGCTTCAATGCCAACCAATTGGTTCACATTCCAGGCTATGGAGACTTCCAAATTGAAAAGATCGAAAAGATGTTCAAGGGTGGACGTGCCAACATGGACATTGACCTTGAGAACGACACTTACTTGCCCAACGAGTTGCAAGAGACCTTGGACGAAGTTGCCCCAGAGGAAATAGAAATGGAAGACGACATGTTTGACCAAGAGGGCAATGAGATCGGTGTTAGAATGGATGGAAGAAACTACTTTGACGATGACGGAAACAAAAAGATCGAGGTGGCCAAAAGATTACCCAGAGGAACCTCGGAATACCAGGGTAGATGGTTACTCGACGATGTCTTACAGAACGCTTCTGACTTGGAGAGTGACGATGAATTGGAAGATGACCAAATGGTCGAGGGTGACGTTGAAATGGACCCAGCCACCGCAACTGAATACGCTCCTACTGAATTTGGAGAGTCGGAAATGCATATTGAATTATCTCCAGAGGAGGAACAAAGGCAACTCGCCGAGTACAGAGATATTGCCAAGGAAGATCTCGAGTTCCCTGACGAACTTGAATTACATCCTGATGAATCTGCCAAGCAAAGATTGGGTGCCTTCAGAGGTATCAAGTCCTTGGGTAACTGTGATTGGGACTATGATGAACAAGATATCGAAGCACCTAGTATCTGGAAGAGGCTTTTGAGAATCTCCAATTTCAAGGCCACCAAGAACAGAGTCGTCAAGGAGGCCATCAAAGAAGCCCAAGTCAACACTGGAAACAAGGCTCGTATCTATTTGAAAGCTCCAGAGTTGATTTTGGAAAGAATCAACTGTTCTACAAATGTTTTGTCCATCTACGGTTTGTTGAGACATGAGCATAAACTCGCAGTGTGCAACTTTTCATTCCAGCACTGGGAAGATGTTGAAGAAGCAATCCCATCCGGCGAGTCTATTGTCGTCCAGTACGGACCAAGAAGACAAATCATTCAGCCAACATTCAACCAGGCATCTAACAATTCTAACAACGTACACAAGTTCGAGACATTCGTGCATCCAGGTAACACGACGATCGCGACTGCTATTGCCCCTGTGCTTTTCAGCAATGCTCCAGCCATTTATTTCAAGGTTGGTGCTGAAAACGGTGGTTTGGAATTCGTTGGCCAGGGTACCTTCTTGAACTGTGACCACACCAGAATCGTGGCCCAGAGAGCCGTCTTGACTGGACACCCCGTCAAGATTCACAAGAGAGTCGTGACCGTGCGCTACATGTTCTTCAACCACCAGGATATCAACTGGTTCAAGGCCATTCCGTTATTCACCAAGTCAGGAAGAACGGGTTTCATCAAGGAAAGTCTTGGTACGCATGGCTACTTCAAGGCCCAATTCGATGGCAAATTGACCTCCCAAGATGTGGTGGCCATGAGCATGTACAAGAGAGTCTGGCCCGAGTCTTCTACCATTTGGACAGAGTAAGTGCATTACATTGTAGATATTTAGTTCACTGTACCATATTTGAGAATAAAAGCAACAAGTAATTTTTTTCGCAGCCAAATGATTTGCAACAAAAAAGCGCAGCTTGAGGAAAAATGTCTGTATTAAAAGATAGACGGAACTGAAAAGGTGTATGGGTTGTAAAGAGTCTGTATTTAAAAAGCTAACAGAAGTATGGCGAAATAATTAAACTGTGTGGGGAAGTGACGAAATAAAGAACCAGGACGACAATCTCAGGCTTAAGCGAAAGCACCAATGACAACAGCGGCAGCAGCACCGACCAAGGAGCCACCGAGAACGTTGGCACCGTTGTGGGCGGTGGTGACAACGGCCACGGAGGATTGAGGAGCCAAGGACTTGGAAGCCAGGGACTTTGGTGGGACGACGGTGGTGACGTTGGCCTTAGTGGAGGTGGCTGGAGCCTTGGTTGGTTCTGGGGCCTTGGAGGATGGAGCCTTGGAGGATGGGGCTTGGATTGGAGTACCAACGGTGTTGCCGGTCTGGATTGGGGTACCAACGGTGTTGCCGGTCTTTGGTGGAGCAACGACGGTACCGGTGACGGTGACAGTAGATGGACCGGAGACAGGGATGGTCTTTGGAGCACACTTGTGTTCGGAACAGGTGGTGATGGTGATGGTGGTGGCTTCTGGGCAGTAGGTGACGTAGTCGGTGACGTAGTCTTGGATGGTGGTGGTGGTGTTGTGGTATCCGGCTGGCTTGGCGGAGGAGGAAGGAGCAGCGCTCTTAGCAGCAAGAATGGTCACTGGGAAGGCACCTTGTGGGGCGTTGGTCTGGTAGTACTTGACGAGGAAGGCGTCGGCGGAGTCTCTGACAGTAGGGTCGTTCTTGATGGCGTAGAAACCCTTGGTGGAGCCCTTGACAGCCAACTTACCGTCCTGGATCTCGACCTTTTCTCCGGACGAGGAGGAGCCGCCGAAGGTTGGAATGTTTCCGGGAATGGAGAGACCAAAGTCGGTTCCTTGAGACTTGTAGCTCAAGATCTTGGTGGAGTCGTCGTAAGAAAGGTCTTCGGCACCTTGACCGAGGAAGAGGTAGTAAGTACCTGCACCCTCGCGTCTTGGGGAGATTTGCTTGTCTGGGATCGAGTCAGCACCGGTGACGGAAAGCTTGACGTTGTAGACAGCAGCGAATGTGGCCGAAGCGGAGACAAGGAAAACGGAAGTGATTTGAGCGATCTTCATTGTGAGCGAAAGACTGAAGTGTGAATGTGTGTACGAGAAGTAGATAAAAAGAGTCTGGAATGTTTGGGCTGCCACAGCCTTATATAGTGGACAATTGGACCTGCTAGCATCCAATTACAAAAATGTCTGGAGGGGCCAATGGAGTACCGCATGTCTATAATTGGAAAAATAAATGCCTTTGTAAAAGTGTGGAGAAGGCGAAATACGTCAACATCCGTTGTGAAAATAAAACCCTGCACCATTAAGCTTCTATTTTTAGAGTGAGGTCACCAGCCGCATTTGCAGATGAATTTCCGATACCTATCACCGGGAGTTGCAGCCGTTCTCTACATGCGTCTCTGTTTCATTCGAGCTGACTCCGGCGGGGCGGGGGCCTGGGGGTCTGACCCGGTGCGTGCGTCCGGTGAGCGTTGGCCCAGAATTGTTCCGAAGCGCTCGCTAGCGGAGACACCCGCCGCTCGCTTAACAAGGCACGGGCCCTTAAGCCACCAGGTTTCTTTTTCTATTA
This sequence comes from Suhomyces caryicola, assembly GCA_030568635.1. Taxonomy (NCBI): domain Eukaryota; kingdom Fungi; phylum Ascomycota; class Pichiomycetes; order Serinales; family Debaryomycetaceae; genus Suhomyces; species Suhomyces caryicola. The sequence continues at coordinate 181,117 of JAJMGG010000014.1, read as the reverse complement.
TGTTGCTTTCTGCCAAACTTTCAAATGTAACCTCCGTACAAGACCATTTATTGCTACGCCATTAAGCTTTCTTAGGGATTCGAGCGTGTGTGTTTGTTTACAAAAGCTATTAAAAGCGTTGAGCACATACGGGCCCCTATGGCGATCGCACAATAGCACGTTTGTTTCCTAATCGTGGAGACCAACCTGCGTAACCATCGCACCAGGGTCTTCTATCTTGCAGGTTGCGTCTTCTTCTCCATTCGCCAATATGCCTTCCTTGGGTAAACTTTTTCCACCTGCTAGCATGAGCAATTTGTAACTTTTGAGTTTAGTGTTTCCGTACTCAGCTATATTCACCATCTGGGAGGCATTACCTCATTCAGGACCGTGTTCCATTGTTGCTACTCCCCCAATCAAAACCATCATGCCACATTCCTATGATTTTTCAACATTCTGTGCCCCTGTATTTATCTCTCACTTTCTTTGTACTGAATAAACCTTCCCAAATTAGTCCACGTTTCCTCTGCCCGGGCTTTCAATTGTCCGTACTTGTTCTTGTCTATCTTCTTGTACAATGCTTTGACTTTGGGTTCCAACTCGACCAACCGGGCGGTGTAGTTTTGTTGCACGTACACCTCTTGGTCGTAGATGTACTCCTTGTCTCCGAATATGTCGTAGATCAAGTTCAATCCCTCGATGACAATTTCAGCGGCCACCGGCGATTGCACCGAGTGGTATGTGTCGATGGTTTCCATCAAGAACCGCGAGATTTCTGCGGTTATACCAACGTTGCCTATATTCGAGGCCAAAGAACCCAAAAACCCAATTAGGGACAAAAACAATTCCAAAGTCTCTTCGTTGCCCTCGCTCTTGATACTTTCACCCTTCTGAATTAAGGCACTGATCAACTCGATTGGGATTTTGCCTTGCACCTCGGGCCCAAGACTTTTGGCTGTGCCCCAAAGTATGTTCAAACACGAGTTCTGCACTTCCACGGGGTGGTCTCTCTCATTCAATTGAAGCATCAAGTTCCAGACAATCAAAATCTTCTCGTACCATTCGACCGGTATGTTTTCGTTCGTCAACATCAACCACACGAGGTTGTTCAAGCAAACCAAGACCTTGGGCAACAACAACAAGATGGAGTTGTTCTGTTGTTCAAACTTGATCAATTCTATCAAGATGGGATGCAATTGAAGAATCAAGATCTGTAACAACTCGTCGCTCAAATGAACCGGAGTCTCTTCGTTGTCGGTGACAGATAAGAACTCCAAGATGGATGTGGTGAGGTCGAGGGCTACTTCCAAGCCCGTGAGTTCGAGTTTGGTTTGCACCTTCAAGTTTCCTTCCTTGGTCAAGTCCAGAACCACCGCTGCCTGTGGTTGGTTGGTATCGATGGGATTGTTCAATTCTTGCATGCTTGTCTTCAACTTTTCGAGATCGACTTTCGATACTATGGAAAACAAGTTGGCGAGAATCTGTTCGATTGTCGATGAAGACTCTTCGTGCTTGTAGGCTTCAAAGTTGTTGAACTTGATACCCTCGATGTAGATCAGGGTCAACGAGTTGAGCGTGGTGGATTTGGAGACGTAGTCGATCAATTTGGGGAACTCGAATCCATGCAACTTCTTGACAAAGTCAAGCGACTCGGTGGAAAACTCATAGATGAGCTCCAACAACGAGTTGAACAACTTGGTGGTGATCTTGACGCCCGAGTCGTTGATTTGGCTGTTCAAGATCTGGAGCACAAATGCTATCACGGGGTCAATTCTCGCGAAAACGAGGTCGTAGAGCTCGGAGGAGCCGCTGGCAATGGCGATGATCAAGGACAAGATGTTCTCGGTGAAGTCAAACAAGAGCTGGACCTTCGACTTGTCCTTGACGGGGGCGTTTGACTCGGCCATGAACTTGAACGACTGCTCGATTTTGGCGAGGCCATTGGCGATGCTGGTCCAGATGTCGGACCTCCACAAGTACTTCAACACGTCGGCACCCTCCTCGATCCCCAAGTTGCGGAGCAAGCCGAACGACTCGACGACGATCTCGTCGTTGGAGTCGTTGAGGCACTGCTCCATGATGATAGGGACCAACTTCTCCTTCAAGAGGAGCGTCCGCATTCTGTCGTCCTCACACAAGACGGTGATGGCGCCCAACGCCATCGACTTGTCGTTGGCGGTGGCCGACTGGAGCTTGTTGATCAAGGGCACGATCTTGGACTGGCGGGTGCTCTCGTCCTTCTTCGACTCGTTGGGGTTGGCCAACGGGTTCAACCGCGCCTTTTGGTTCTTTCTTCTCTTGAGTTTGCCCATCGTGGTGAAGAGATGGCGATAACGTGTGGGTTGTGCTTGATGAGTTGCGCGAAAAATTTGAGATCGGTGAGATGAGAAGTTAGCGAGAACCAAAATGGCGCTGGGCCCACGCGGGTTCGTGGGGCAAGCAGTGCGGCTACAGCAGGCTACAGCCACGGTCGTAGGTCGCCGTCAATCGTATATTGGAGCTACAGGGCGCGAGCCGGAAAAGGGCCGTCGGCGGCTTCTCTCCGTGGCTTGTCGGTAGCACGGCAAAGCCCCAGCGAAGGCCCAGCGAGGGACCCTAGCGAGCGCCCCAGCGAGCGGCCCTAGCGAGAGGCCCCGCAAGAGGCCCTGCAAGAGGCCGTTCCTTGAACACTGTTCGTCAGTGGATCTCTCGCTTGGCAGGTCCCGCCGATTCTGGCCCGCGTCTGGTCTTCCTCTTGGTCTTTGGTCCGTCTCGTCTACTCACCCTACTATTTTCTCTCGCTATCCACCTCTTTGATCACCTTCAAGTTCTCCCGCAAGTTCTCCTGCAACGTCTCGTTCACGTTCGCGTCAGCCGCCTGGCTCGGGCGTATCACCGCCTTGACCTTGTCGCGCAAGTCCTCCCACGACTTGGGTTGCGCCTGGTCGTCGTACTCGATGGCGATGTCTTGTCTCAAGCGGTCTTCTTGCTTCAAATGTTCACTGCCGGTTAGTGCCCGCAGCCTCGTGCTTCTTTCTTCGTCTACTTACATCACAATGGGCTTCCAGAACTTGAGTCCGGTGTACCAGCTCAACGCCGACACAAACACGATCGTGAGCGCCTTTACTCCTACTCCCGGGCCTGCCATGGTCAATGATGAGTAACTTGTGCTCCAGATGACTTTTTCGCTCTAGGCTCGCACTAGGCTACCGAGACGCTCCCGAGACGCTACCGAGACTTTTGGCGAGACCGTCGCGCCAGGCCGCCGAAAACTGGCGTAGTTCCGTTTTCGGCACTGGCACCGTTCAGCACTCCCGCTGGCCGGAGTTTCCTCGCCCTACACTGCTCACTATTCACGTAGTATTGAATCATAACTTCACTTATCGACCATTATCTAGTTTCGGGGAAAGGCACCTCGCCCTCTTCAGGTTCGGATGTCCTATCTCTCCTTTTCTTTTGCTTGTTTTGCTTCTCGTCCTTTACTTGTCTCTTGCTTATCCTGCTCCCTAGTCGAGCTCCGGCGGGAACGCACCTTCAATCTCCTCGTCAATGCTGTCCTCGTCGCTGCTCTCATCGCCAAGTTCAGAGCCGCTGCTGTCCTCGTCGTACTCGTCCTCCTGGTCGGCTCCCTTCTCGGGATTCACCCCAACAACACCCCACTCAATTCCTGTCACCTCCTGTAACCGTTCCAAGATCTCCGTCATCGGGGTGTAGAGCCCAAATTGCCGGAACTCTCCATCGTACGAGTGTAACATTCCGACCACCCCCAAGCCTTTCGCTTTGGAGTCAATGTCTTCTAACTTGCTCAAAATCCAAGACCCACTGTCACCGCCAGCAGCGAAAGCAGAATTCTTTTCAATCGAATTCACAATAAACTCGGAGGAATGGATCGCCCCATCCAACCAGTACACCAACTTAACTCCATTCAAGTTACCCTTGGTGAATTTGGTGGTGGACCCGTACTTGAACACCGACAACCCGCTATTTGTTTCGATCGAGCTGTTGTCACCCGAAATCTGAGAGTCAATCTCATTAACGTCGAGATCGATAGCCAGCGGAGTTCGCCTCTTGGGGTGGATTACCTGCCTCACGTACAAATTATCAAACATCAACGCGGGATCGAATTCGTTGAAAGGAATGTCGTCGCCCAAAAAGTTCTGGTCGCACGAGAGGTTCTTGTTGACCTTGATGATCGCCAAGTCGGAAAGTTTCCGTTCAGTCTCTTTGGTGTCGCTAGAGCCCGACTCTTTTTCAATGTTGACCAAGGTACGTTCTCCCCAGATAATCTGACCAAACCTTGAGATCGGCAAGTTTCTGGTTTCGTACGACTCCTTCTTGGTTTTGGGATCAATCACCTTGACACGCTTCATGGGGAACATCTCTTCCACCTGTTTCAATACCGAGCCGTATGCGGCTTTCGATTCGGAAATGATAACCTCGTCTGCACCAGAGTTACTGTTCACGGCCTTCTCGTATTGTGCTAGCAACGCTTGTTTGTACAAGTAGATGAGAACCGACAGGGGTGCCGACACATGGTGGTACTCCGATGTGGTGGTATCGGTTGTGTTGTCAAGACAGACATGGCCACAGGAAATGGCGAACTTTGAGTTCAGATAAGATTCAAGATGTGGCTGCTTCTTCAAGTCGATGATCGGATAGACGTAGCCACCCATGGTGCCCGAGTTGCGAGCAGAGTTTTCGATCGAAATGGAAAGCGACATTGGCGGTCTCAGTATATCTGTGGGTATGCGGAATGGTAGCTTGAACTTGTTGGGAGCCACCGGCTGAACAAAGTGCTGCGCCTTGGGTTTGGGTGGGGGTTTGGAGTCCACGACGGCGGCCGCCAACTCGATCTGGTTCTTCAAGATGACAATGTGGATGTCGTCGTAGAGCAGGTGCAAACTCTGGGTGAGTTTGGTGTGGTAGTCGGTGGGGCTGGGAAAGCCAAAGTAGAGGCACAAGATCTTCAAGTTGTTGCTGACACCTCTTGCGACCGGGGCAATGAAAGAGCCGTTCTGTTCCTTGATGGAGACCATCGATTTGGACATCTTGTCGACGATTCTCTCCAAGACGTCTTCGCTGGGCAAGGAGCTGCCGTCGTTGTTTCCCACGGCGTAGAACAGGGGCTTGGTCATGTTCTGCGGCAGCGGGTCGTCGGAGCCGGACGAGAGGGTCTGGGCAAAGTCGTTGAAGTTCTTGACGAGCAAGAGCTTGAGCTTGATGTAGACCTCGTCCTTGAGGAGGTTGTCGTAAAAGTTGAGGTAGATCTTCAAGATGCGCCTCACGTTGGAGTTGTTGAAGGAGGAAAAGCACCACTCCTCCGAGGTGGACTGCAAGGCGGTGATGGAGGCGACAAACGTCTTGAAGCAGTCGATGGAGTTGATGACGGCGGTGGTCAAGTTGACGGTGGAGTTGTTGAACTGGTTGACGATGAAGGCCAAGTCGTCGTAGAGGTGCTGGAGCTTGTCCGCGATGTACTCGACGGGCGACTTGTGGTCCTCGGCGGAGGTCTCGGGCACGCTCAAGATCTGCAACGGCTGGCTGAAGCTGAGGGACGGCTCCTTCTTCTTGTACGAGTCGGACGAGAAGTACGACGACTGCTTGGACGAGAAGGTGGTTCTGCCCTTGGAGAAGATCGACTTGCCCATGTAGTCGGAGTCCTTGGTGTACACCGACGCCGGCTTGTGGGACTGGATGGAGGGGTTCAAGTTGAGGTTGGGGTCGCTGTAGAAGCTGGACCCGGGGCCGAACGCCGGCAGGCTCGCGAACGCAGGCAAGCTGGCGTCGCTGGCGGCGCGCGACAGGCCCTCCGCCGGCTGGGCGCCTGGTCCCGCTGGCAGGGCGCCGGGCCCCGCTGGCAGAGCCGCCCGCCCGTCAAACATGGGGGGGAGGCCGGCGAGCGAGTCGTGCGAGTCGGCGGTGGCGTTGCTCGGCGTGGGCGCCACAGCGTCGGGCGCCACCTCGCGCTCGGGCTTGTCCTTTTCGTCCTTCGTCCTGTTCAAGAAGCGCTTCATCGACATGGTGGGGGCCAGCGACACTGGCGGTGGCCGGCGCCAAAAGTGGTGGGCAGCACGGGCGGTGCGGGCACGCCGGTCGCTGGTGGGCGCACGACCCGCGCGCGCACGACCGCTCGCCCAAGCGGCGGGAGCACGCCAACCCCACATCCACGCCAGCACACACCGCCAGCGACACGAGACAGCCGCCCAGCATCCAGCCCGAGTTCCATCCAGCGTGATCCCCCTCCGATAGTACCCGCTTCCCCCCACCCTCCCCCACTATGCCCGTCTACTCCATTTCCCACGTCGAAAACGTCCGGGTGTGCGTGGTGATGGTCGGCTTGCCGGCGCGAGGCAAGTCGCTCATAGCCCAGAAGATCGTGCGGTACCTCTCGTGGCTCCTGATCAAGTCCAAGTGCTTCAACGTCGGGTCGTACCGGCGCAAGATCGTGGACGAGGACGACGTCGACGCCGCGTTCTTCGACCCCGCCAACCCGGTGGGGTTGAACTACCGCCAGGAGGCGGTCAACTTGGCCACCAACGACATGATGAAGTGGTTTCTGGACGAAAACGGGGTGGTCGGCATCTTGGACGCCACCAACTCGACGCGCGAGAGACGCGACCGCATCCTCCGCTTGTGCCGCGAGAACTCGATCGAGCCCATGTTCTTGGAGAGCTCGTGCTCCGACAAGGAGTTGATTTTGCAGAACATCTTGGACGTCAAGACCACGTCGCCCGACTACATCAACAAGGACAACGACTTCGCCACGCAGGACTTCTTGCAGCGCATCCGCTACTACGAGCTGAGCTACGAGCCCATGGACCAGGCCGCCGACAAGGACCTCACCTTCATCAAGTTGGTCGACGTCAACTCGCAGATCATCTTGAACCGCATCGAGAGCTACTTGGAGAGCCGCATCGTCTACTACGTGATGAACTTGCACATCAAGCCGCGCTGCATCTGGTTGTCGCGGCACGGCGAGTCCGAGTTCAACTTGACGGGCCAGATTGGCGGCGACGCCAACCTCTCCGAGCGCGGGTGGCGCTACGCCAAGAAGTTGCCCGAGTTGGTGCTCAAGTCCTTGGGCGAGGAAAACAAGCACACCAACTTGACGGTGTGGACCTCCACCTTGAAGCGCACCCAGCAGACGGCGTCGTTCTTGCCGTACAAGAAGAAGTTGCAGTGGAAGGCGCTCGACGAGCTCGACGCCGGCGAGTGCGACGGCATGACCTACGAGGAAATCGAGCAGGAGTTCCCGGAGGACTTCAAGGCCCGTGACGACGACAAGTACGAGTACCGCTACCGCGGCGGCGAGTCGTACCGCGACATCGTCATCCGTTTGGAGCCCATCATCATGGAGTTGGAAAGACAGGAAAACATTCTCATAATCACACACCAGGCCGTGCTCCGGTGCTTGTACGCGTACTTCATGAACGTGCCGCAGGAAGAGAGCCCGTGGATGTCGATCCCGCTCCACACGCTCATCAAGTTGGAGCCCCGTGCGTACCTGACGCTCGTCAGCAGAATCAAGGCCGACATCCCGGCCGTCAGCACCTACAAAGAAAAGGGCACGTCGCAGCTCGGCGAGTTGGACGGCGGCGAACACGTTTCCAAGAGCAGAGACATCATCAAGGACAGCGAGGGCCAAGTGGCCATCGCGCCTGCCGTCGAGGCCTTGGAATAGTCCGCCGCCCGTAGCTTGTCTTTCACAAAGTACACTAGTATATAATTACAGGATCCATTCACTACACACATACCTACATGAGCAAGCTGTAGATCCAGTGCGCGAACGCCCGACAGCGTGGCATAGAATGGCTCAGTGGGCCGGAGCTTCAGGGGCTGGCACGACTCTCGAGGGGTCTTAGAGCGGTCGACTGGAGACGGGCCCAACTATCTGCGGTCTCTCGGGTCTTCCTGTCGCTCACGTCTGGCTTTTCTAATCTGTGTCTGTCTCCGCTTCGATGTCTGCCGTTCATCTGCATCTCTGCTCTCTGCTGCTCTGCCCTCTGCTCGCTGCTCTCTGCTGTATGTTGCTCTGCTTTCCTACCCAGCTATGGCGTACCGCTTGGCCTGCTCCTTTATCTTTCTCTCGTACATGGCTCTGTCCTTCGAGAACGCCTTCCACGCAGGCTCCTGCGCAGGCGAGTCCGGGTTGGGGGTGTCCAACAACTCCTGTATGCCAAGCACGATCTGCTTCAAGGTGATGGCCGGGCGCCAGTCCTGCTCCTCGTTCAAGATCGAGAGACAGATCGTGCCGCTCGGATACACGTTGGGGTGGTAGAACTCGCGGGGAAACTTCACCTTGGGCGGCTTGGACGGATAGTCCTCGGGAAACGATATCGTGATGGGGTACACCGCGTCCTGCCAGAGGGTGCCCTGTTTGCCTGGAATTCCGGCCGACCACTCGGTCAAGTCCAACGCGCCGTCGGCGTCCTTTTTGGGCTTCGCGAAGAAGCCGAACGGGTGGTCCTTTCGCCACTGCTTTCTCTCTTCCTGGAGTCTGGTCTTGCAAAGCGACATCGGTGGCGAGGGGTTTCGGGGTGTTGTGCCGTTTCGCAGATTTGTCCAGAGGTATTGCGGCCGCGCACGACTCTCGTGACACCCGGCGGGCGCGCGGCGGGCAGCTTTGGCGCGCGCACGACCGCGCCGCCAGACCCAAAGCGCGGGCTCTGCTCCCACCCACCCACTTTTGCAACAACCATGTCCGAACCAGCGCCCAGGCACAACTTGGCGCAGGACCTTCTCGAGCCGTCGAACGAGCTCACGTGGGACCTCCTCGACTTGATCCAGGGCGTGCCCGCCATCGACCAGGCCAAGGTGTGCGACAGTCTCATGACGGTGCCGCCGCCGGTGAGCAGAACGTCGTTCCGTTTCAAGCGGGCGGGCATCTCGGGCGCGATCGACGGGTACCGCGAGGAGCTCCGCGTGGGCGACGTCGACAACGCCAACTCGGGCAACTCGCTTTTCATCACGCGCAAGTACACCTCGAAAATCGAGTCGTTGAAGGGCAAGACCAGTTTCTTGCCGTTCCAGCCGGGCGGGTTGGTCGACAAGAGCCGCGCTGCGGACGCTGCGCCGAAGGACGAGACCGCGTTGCTCCACCGCAACGACGCCGGCTTGTTTGACGTGCCCATGGGGCTTTCCCGCGGCTTGAACATCGCCGGCGAGGCGTCGGCGGAGAGGAACATTGTCCAGTTGGCAGACGAAGCGCAGGACAGCAACGAAAAGGAAAACGGCGACAGCGAGACCGGCGACGCGGGCGAGCTCGGGGACGACGACGTCGAGGAGATCGGCGCCGGGGTCTCCACATTGACGACATCCAAGCACCAGCTCCCGTTCGACTCCAGCGAGATCGATGGACTCGTCCCCGCAGACTACCGCGCCATCAAGAGCAGTTTGCAGAAGGACAAGCAGGCCAAGAAAAACTGGGCCCATGTGGTGGACTTGGACCACAAGATCGAGAACTTCGACGAGCTCGTGCCCAAAATGGCCCGTCTGTGGCCCTTCGAGCTCGACACTTTCCAGAAGGAAGCTGTGTACCACCTCGAGCGAGGCGACTCGGTGTTTGTGGCCGCCCACACGTCAGCAGGTAAGACGGTGGTGGCCGAGTACGCCATTGCCATGTCGACCAGAAACATGACCAAGACCATCTACACATCGCCAATCAAGGCGTTGTCAAATCAGAAATTCCGTGACTTTAAGGAAACGTTCAAAGAGGTCGACGTCGGTTTGATCACGGGAGATGTCCAGATCAACACCGACGCCAATTGCTTGATCATGACCACCGAGGTTTTGCGTTCCATGTTGTACAGAGGTGCCGATCTTATCCGTGACGTCGAGTTCGTCATCTTTGACGAGGTCCACTACGTCAACGATGTGGACCGTGGGGTGGTGTGGGAAGAGGTCATCATCATGTTGCCGGACCACGTCAAATACATCTTGCTTTCTGCCACTGTGCCCAACACATTCGAGTTTGCCAATTGGGTCGGGCGCACCAAGCAGAAGGACATATATGTCATCTCGACACCCAAAAGACCGGTCCCGCTCGAGATCTATATTTGTGCCAAGAATGAGTTGTTCAAAGTGGTCGACGCCAACAGAAACTTCATTGAGAGCGAGTTCAAGAAGCATAAGAGCTTGTTGGAGTACGGGTCGAAGGACGGGCCACCTAAGGCCACTATGGGCTCTGGGAGCCGCGGAGGTGCTGGCGGGACCGCCAGGGGAGGTAACAGAGGCGGTGGTGCTGCCAGAGGAGGCGGCAGAGGCGGTGCACCTCGCGGAGGTGCTCGCGGCGGTGCCCGCGGCGGCGGCACAGTGGCCAAGGCTGGCGGTAGGGGGGGTAACTTCAGCAGAGACGGACCAAATAAAAACACATGGATCAGCTTGGTGCAGTACTTGAAGAACCACAACCTCTTACCTGCAGTGATATTTATCTTTTCCAAGAAGAAGTGTGAGGAGTACGCCGAAAGCTTGAGCAGTGTCGACTTCTGTACTGCCCGTGAGAAGTCGGAAGTGCACATGTTCATTGATAGAGCTGTTTCGCGGTTGAAAAAGGAGGACCGAGAGCTTCCCCAAATCCTCAAGATCAGAGACATGTTGAGCAGAGGTATCGCAGTCCACCACGGAGGCTTGTTGCCAATCGTCAAAGAGTGTATTGAGATCCTTTTTGCCAAAACACTCATCAAGGTGTTGTTTGCGACCGAGACGTTTGCCATGGGATTGAATCTCCCAACCAGAACGGTGGTGTTTGGCACCACAAGAAAAAACGATGGGCGTGACTTTAGAAACTTGTTACCGGGCGAATTCACCCAAATGTCCGGTAGAGCCGGTAGACGTGGGTTGGATCCTACCGGAACAGTTATCGTTATGGCCTATAACCACCCCATTTCGCAATTGGACTTCAAGGAGGTGGCTTTGGGAACACCCACCAAGTTGCTGTCGCAGTTCAGATTGACATACAATATGATCTTGAATCTCTTGAGAATTGAGGCCTTGAAAGTGGAGGAGATGATCAAGCACTCGTTCAGTGAGAACTCGACACAGGTGTTGATGCCCGAGAACCAAAAGAAGGTCAAGCAACTCACTGAAGAGTTAACGCAGGTTAAAATCACGGAATCTGCTCAACACAGTCTCCAGGATGCCGAAGAAACGTACCATTTGGTCAGCGAGCATGAGAAGCTTTACCAGGACTTGATCGAGGTGTTCAAGAAGCAGGCGCTTGTCAAGACCAATGTATTCAAGGTGGGAAGAATGGTGTGTTTTAGAGACAAGGAGGACGTTACAAAGCTTGGGTTTGTGGTAAGGTCAGGTGACCCTGACTCGGCATTGGTGCTCACCTTCAACCACGGTGAGGCGTATAATGCCGCAGCAAAGAAGTGTCGCTACCCTTACTTGCCGATCCGGGGCTTTTTGAGAGCTAATTTTGAGCGAATCGACTTCAATATGCCGTTGGTTCTTGAAGCAGTTCCTTACGAGCAAATCCATTTCATCGGCAGGTACGTCTTGAACGGGAACATGAAGGATATTCTTGCCAACAAGCCTGCGGCGGTGAACGAGGCTGTCAAGGTGATCAAGGTGATTCTCAAGATGCAAAACAAGTGGGAAGAGTACTCGTTCGACATGCTTTCGCAGATTGCGGTATTTGAGGTCGTGGAACAGAAGAAGAAGTGTCTTGAGCAGTTGAAGGAGTCGCCGATTTTGGTGAGTTCCGAGTTCAGGCAGCAGTATGATTCCCTCCGTAATAAGGAGGTGATCGTACGTGAGATCAGCCGGTTGCAGTTGGAGCTTTCGGACGAAAACTTGGACTTGTTGCCCGACTACGAGCAGCGTTTGGATGTGTTGCACACTTTGGGGTTCATTGACGACCAGCAGAATGTGGTGCTCAAGGGCCGTGTTGCGTGCGAGGTGAACAGCGGCTGGGAGTTGGTGATCACCGAATTGGTGTTGGATAACTTTTTAGCCGACTTTGAGGCTGAGGAGATCGTGGCGCTTCTCTCGTGTTTTGTGTACGAGGGAAGAACCAACGAGGAAGAGCCGATCTGCATGACGCCACGGTTGGAAAGAGGAAGAAAGCGGATCTTGGAAATTGCCGGGAAGCTCATCAAGATCTATTCGGACAAGCAGGTGTTGCTCACTGCGGACGAAGAAGAGTTTGTTGAAAGAAAGCGGTTTGCGTTGGTCAACGTGGTGTACGAGTGGGCGCGCGGGCTTTCGTTCAACGAGATCATGCAAATGAGCGTCGAGGCCGAGGGGACCATCGTGCGGGTGATCACTCGGTTGGACGAGATCTGTCGGGAGGTGAAGAATGCCGCGTTGATAGTCGGGGACTCCAAACTCCACCAAAAGATGAGCGAGGCCCAGGAGAAGATCAAGAGAGACATTGTGTTCTGTGCTTCCTTGTATTTGTAGGGAGAGCAGGCGCGGTGCAGGTGAGTTACATATAGACGGTAGATCGTGAGCATATAAAAAGTATAGAGCATCTTACTGGTGAGAAGTAGAGGCTGCTGGAGCTGCCACTCCCTGGAGCTCGACCTGGGATGTCAGTACGACGGCCTGGTCATGTTTGGCTCTTCCTGAGGTCTCCTGCCGTAGCACCGTTTCCGACGTCTATTCCCATTAGCCTCGGGACTGAAGACGGTCTCCCTGGCTCTATGTACAATTCCAGCCCGAGGCTCGTCGTTACGGTCGTCATGTCGGCGTGCAGTCTGGCTTGGTGTCGTGGATGCCGACTGTCGTTGGTTGTCTGTTGTTGCGTGCCGGCTACGCTGGCTCGCTGGCTGCTTCAACTGTCGGTCTTGATGTTGATCAAGCCGGTGATGATCTTTTGCTGTAGGATGCGCTCCTCCACCGCCTTGCGGTCAAACTTGCACTGGAGCAAGCCGATCATGGTGTAGAAGCTGCCGACGCTTGTCTGGTCCAATATCTTGGCCCTGGCGGCCGCGTACGCGGGGCCCGAGTGCACCGGCCCGCTGCGCATGGCTCCGCGGAACGGAATCACCGTGTGGTGGAACAAGTTCTTCCTCATGAACTCGGGGATCCCGTCGAGCATGCCGGCGAAGAAGTCGAGGTCGTGGCGGATCTCTTGCGACGACGTCGAGAGGTACCGCTCGGACGAGAACACCGTGCGGGTGGTGAGGAAGAGCTCGAACGCCCGCTGGCCCGTCTGGCGGAGTCTGTCGGTCTCGTAGCGGACTGCCAAGAGCGGCGAGGCTGCTGCTGTGTTCGGTGGTGCCGTTTCGGGCGACGTAGCCGGCACCACTTCCACGGCGATGTTGCTGAGCCCGGTGAGGATGGCGATGCGCTCGTGCAAGGTCAAGGGGAACTCGGGCCCCACGAAGCGCTGGAGCGCCTCTGTGCGGGCCGCTAGCACCGCCGCGGCCTCCGGGTCGCTTTCCACTAGCTCCATGACACGGGCGCTCGCCACGCCGGGGGTGTCGTAGGTGGCCGAAAACTCGACACTGGCTCGGGGGTACGGCGACGGGCGCCGGCCCTCGTACGCCACCTTGGCCTTGCTGGCGGCCCAACCGCTCGCTAGATACAAGTCGTGCGTCAGCACCACGCCGGGGGCGTAGTCGGAGAGCTGTCGTATCGTGGTGGCCCTTCTAGCGGTGGCCCGAGCGATCATGTTCGTGATGGATAGCATCTCGCGAGGTTGTAGAGAGCCTCGCTAGATAAGGAAAAATGCGCCTGGGTGCTCGGTAGAGGCGCGCTAAACGCTCGCTGGAAAGCCCGCAAAACGCTCGCTGGAGTTCCCGCTAGAAAACGGCACGCCCGCTATTTGGACGATCTTTTTTCGCGGTGGGAGCGGACTTTTGTCTCGGTCTCTCGCTAGTGGCTCGCTGGGCCGCGCCGCTTCTCCCAGGCACAGTAGGTGCTCGTGCGGCCACCAGAAATGTTAGCGGGACCGCCGCACGCTCATCACGCTCATCTCAGCCATCGCTGCCATCACCCCTCCACACTTCACTAGCACAACTACGATGTCACTGGCGACGAAAAAGAAGACGGCTGCGGCTGCGCCCGGCGAGACGCCGGCGAAGCGGGTCAAGGTACCGAAGACAGGGTTCATTGTGCGGCCGGCGGCGCTGACGGCCAAGGGGACCGCGCAGGCCACGCTCAACAAGGACGTCGTGGCGGCGCTCGAGCTCGCCGCGGGCCTGTTGGCGGTGGTCAGCAACTTCGAGAGCGGGCTCCCGGGCGTGGTGGTGAGCATTGCGGCCGACCCCGCCGCCGAGCCGAACGTGGTGACGCTCTCGGGGGCGCTCCGCCAGTTGGGCGGGCTCTTGCTCGGCGACCGTGTGCGAGTGGCTGCGCTCGGCAGCCAGCCGGGGTACGCCCGCCACGTGGCGGTGCACCTGGCGGAGCACGGCGAGTGGAGCGACAAGGACAAGAAGGCGGTGGCCAACGTGTTGGACGCGGTCGGCGTGGTGCAGGTGGGCTTGCGGGTCCCCGTGGCGCTCTCGCTGGAGGGCGCAAAGCGCACGGTTGCCGTGCAGGTGGTGGACGTGAACGACGAGCCGGTCGAGGCGCGCATGGCGAGACTCAGTGTGGGCGAGAGCCCCGGCGACGACTCCGGCGACGATTCTAGCGACAGCCCCGGCGCCTCCGGCGAGAGTCCCGACGCCCCGCCGTTTGTCTCGCCCGCGTACATCTTTGCCAAGGGCACCGCCGTGGTTGAGGCCGCCGCCGACGCCGCCCCCTGCCGCCGCAAGTACCCCGACCTCCCGCAGCCGCCGCTGTACGACCAGATCGGCGGGCTCGGCGCGCAGATCGCCACGCTCCAGCGGACGATCGAGTTGCCGCTCCACAACCCGCGGCTCTTCCTGGACTTTGGCATCTCGCCGCCGCGGGGCATTCTCCTCCACGGCCCGCCGGGCACCGGCAAGACGATGCTCTTGCGGAGCGTGGCCAGCCAGACCAACGCGCACGTGCTCACGGTGAACGGCCCGCTGATCGTGTCCAAGTACCTCGGCGAGACCGAGAACGCCATCCGCGAGATCTTCGTGGAGGCGCGGCGGTACCAGCCGGCGATCGTGTTCATGGACGAGATCGACTCGCTCGCGCCGAGCCGCAGCAGCGACGACAGCGGCGAGACCGAGCTGCGCGTGGTGGCGACGCTCCTCACGATGATGGACGGCATGGGCGACCTGGGGCGCCTCGTCGTGGTGGGCGCCACCAACCGGCCCAACGCGCTCGACCCGGCGTTGCGCCGCCCCGGGCGCTTTGACCAGGAGATCGAGATCGGCATCCCCGACGTGGCGGCGCGCGGGCAGATCCTCGCCAAGTTGTTTGGGCGCATGAACGCCGCCAAGTGCGCCTTGAGCGCCGACGAGATCGCGGCGGTGGCGGCCAAGACGCACGGCTACGTCGGCGCGGACCTCACGGCGTTGTGCCGCGAGCTGGTGATGAAGGCCATCGCGCGCGGGCTCCGCGACGCGGTGCCGCAGGCGCAGTTGCAGGTGGCCAGCGACGACGTGGCGGCGGCGCTCCCGGAGATTCGCCCGCTGGCCATGCGCGAGATCTTCCTCGAGATGCCCAAGGTGTACTGGCGCGACATTGGCGGGCAGCACGAGCTCAAGAAGAAGCTCACCGAGGTGGTGCAGTTGCCGCTCGAGGCCGCCGCCGCGTTCCGCCACCTCGGCGTGCTGGCGCCCAAGGGCGTGTTGCTCTACGGCCCGCCCGGGTGCTCCAAGACGCTCACCGCCAAGGCGCTCGCCACCGAGTCCGGCCTCAACTTCCTCGCCGTCAAGGGGCCCGAGATCTTCAACAAGTACGTCGGCGAGAGCGAGCGCACCATCCGCGAGATCTTCCGCAAGGCGCGGGCCGCGGCGCCGCTGATCATCTTCTTCGACGAGATCGACGCCATCCTGGGCGACCGCGACGGCAGCGCCACCTCCGCCGCCCAGCACGTGTTGACGTCCTTGTTGAACGAGATCGACGGGGTCGAGGAGCTCAAGGGCGTCGTCATCGTGGCCGCCACCAACCGGCCCACCGAGATCGACCCGGCGCTCTTGCGCCCGGGCCGCTTGGACCGCCACATCTACGTGGCGCCCCCCGACTACGACGCCCGCCTCCAGATCTTGGTCCAGGGCTGCGCCAAGTTCGACGCCGCCGGCGTCGACTACGCCCACTTGGCCGCCGTCACCGACGGCTGCTCCGGCGCCGAGGTCGCCTTGTTGTGCCAGGAGGCCGGCTTGGCCGCCATCATGGAGGACAACGCCGCCACCTCCGTTCACAAGCGCCATTTCGACCACGCCTTGCGCGGCATCTCCAAGGGCATCACCCCGGAAATGCTCGTGTACTACGAGGAGTTCTCCCAGCGAAGCGGGTTACGTTTATAGACGAGATAGAAGAAGAAACGACCAAAAAGATCGGCCACTTGAAGGGCCGCCTGGCCCTGCCGAACTCGTCGGCACCCGAGCACACCCTTCCCGCCTCCTCTTTCTCTGCGCGCCCCTTCCTCTGCGTCCCCTTCCTATGTACTTAGGTCTGCTTGCAGCCTTCCTCCAAGTCCTTCTCCAAGTTCTTGGGAAGATCGGCGCCGTCAAAGTCCAAGCCGGCGTCGCCCAAGCCGCCCAAGCCGCCCAATCCACCCATGCCGCCGCCGAACCCGGGGAAGTCGCCCAGGTCGCCCACAAGCTCCGTGGGCGGCTGGCCCAACTCCTGCAACGTCTCCAACAACGAGTTGACCTGGTCGCGCTTCTCCTTGCTCTCGTCCGAGTAGTCGGGCGCGTCAAAGATGGCCAAGATGTCGTTGGTCACGTCGTACTGCGCGGTGTATTTCTGGTGCTCGAACGCCGGAAGCGTGTCCTTCTTCTCCTTCAAGTAGTCCGGGAACTTGGTGTTGAGGTCCTTGATCGGCTCGTACAACACCTCCTTGGACGACAACTGCTCCAACATGTCCACGAGCAACTTGGACATGTCCATGTCGCCGTCGCCGCCGGCCCCGCCAGCCCCGCCAGCCCCGCCGAGCCCGGCGAGCAACTGTGTGAGCATGTCCTCCGGGCTGCCGCCCGCGGGGTCGTTCTTCAACTTCTCGTCAATGTTCTCCCCGGACTTCTTCAACCGGTCCATCGTCTCCTTCATCACGTACTCAAAGTTGTGCGGCTTCTTGCTCTCGGCCTCGGCCTCCTCGCGGTGGTTCATGTCGAACTGCTTGATCAAGTTCTCCACCTGGTCCTTGGTCTCGGGGTCTTCGATGTTGAGGTCCTTGATCAAGGCGCCAATGTTGGCCGTGAGCTCGTCGTTGAGCGGCGCGTCCGTCGTCGTGGCGGTCTTGGCATCGTCCGCGAGCCCGGCGCCGGGCGGCTTGCTCAACACGTCGTCGGCAAAGTCGTCGAGCAAGTCGTCCAAGTCGTCCAAGTCCTCGCCGCCGGCCACGGGCTCTTCTTTCACCGCAGCGGGGGCCGCGGCGGCGGTGGCGGTGGCGGCCGCCGGCTCCGCGCCCTTCTCGGTCTGCACTCCCTTCGTGGTGTCTTCCAATTTCGACATATTGTGTGTGCTGTGTGTGGTGCTGGTGGTGAGCTTCTGCGGATGACTTGCTTGTAGCGCTGACACTTCTCCCTGTGAAATAGCACGTCGATTTGTGGAGGCGAGCGGGGCGAAAATTGGGCCGAGCTGTATGAAGGACTCGCGGCGACCGCGCTGCAACTCCCGCCAGAATTAGTGAGAGCCGCGCTATTTCTGGCGAGCGCTCCTCGAGACACGAGTGCCGAGCGATGCTCCAGTTTAGCGACAACTGCCAAACCCACAGGCCCAGCCGCGTCGCCCAGTCGCACTGCCATTGGCGAGGACGTCGGTGAGCTCCGCTTCCCACGCTGCCGGCGCTTTGAAGCCCCGCTGGCCCTGAGTCGTTCAGCATTCACTCTCACCGCCGCGGGACTCTCTCGCCGCGTGGGGACTCTCTCCCCGCGTTTGCAGCCCCGTTGAGCATCGCGGTAAGGGTCCTCGCTACCTACGCTCACCGCGCAGTGCTATTTCAGCGACGCTGCTACTGCGACGGTCTCCCTAAGCTCCCGGCTAGTGGCACAGTAGCGACGTCTGGCGCACGCGGGCTTCTTCTCCCTGTGGTCGACTTAGATTACTTCTATTTCTACATGTCGGTATAGCTAGCCTATAACTTCGGCTTGGTGGCTACTCCTCCGCCGGTTGCTTCTGGGTTGATCTCGAGCTTGCCGGCCTCGTTTTCACCCTTGGCATCTTTGCCAAAGAAAACTACCGTCACCGTCAAGTCGTCTCTGTACCTTCTCGAAACTGGATTGGGAATCGAAATCAACATGGACGTCTGTTCACGCGAGCCTCCGTTCGACAATGCATTCCGGATTATATGCGTAGACACGTTCTTGTCTTCCAACAAAAAGTTCCCACTACTGCTCACGTTTTTGTGCTTCCTCGCTGGCTTCTTGGACGACTTGTCGTTGGTCACGTCCGATACTTCCGGCAACTTGTTCTCCGTCGACCCGAATACGTTCCAGAAAGACTTCTGGGGCTTGACCATCTTTTCCTTCTCCATCCACTTGACCACCAACCCTACTATCTCTTCATTCGTCAACATCTCGTAGAGCCCGTCCGACGCCATTACAAGAAAATCGTTGCTCTCAGGGTTGATCTTGGTCGTGGTGATCACCGGCTCGGCAGTAACATAGGGAGGGGACTTCAAGTGCTCAGGCAATCTTCTTCCAAAAAACTGCTTGTATATACGTTCCTGAATCGATGCTGGCAACTTGTACCGACAGTCTCCAAAGGCCCGTGTCGGCTCCAAGTTTCCCAAGACCCGCCCGTTACGGATAACCTTTGGCTCATCAGGGTGTTCGCTGATGATTCTGGCAACTTCGGTAGGGTTGGAGCCTGTTTGGTCGATACTCAACTGTCTCACAGTCCACTGGTTGTCCTTGAAAGAACCCAAAATGGCCCTCGAGTCCCCGGTGACGGCAACCTTTAGTAACTTGGAGTTGGTGTCATAGAATGAAACCAATGCGCACGAGCCGGACAAAGCAGGCATCAACAACTCAGCCGCCTTGGCCTTGTTGTTGTCATTGAGAAGCTTTTCGATGTTCTTGTTGACTATATCGTGGTCCAACTTCAAGAACCCGTTTTTGATCGCCTGGTCAATAGTGGCACTGTTGGGCACGTATCTCAAGTTTTCCTCGTTTGCAGGCTTGAAGATTGTACCAAGCTCGCGGATAATGTAGCTGATCAACTGGTCTCTTAATTTGCTACCAGTGGTCCAGCCACCATGGCCGTCAAACACCCCGAAAAACATCCAGTCGGTGGACGTCTTGATGTTGTTATCTTGGAGAATTGGCACCTGCACTATCTCCTCGGCTCTGTCGTCCTCTATGGGCGAGTTCGACGGAAGCTGGCAGACATCGTACCTGGTTACACCTTTCCCTCTGTGCACGCTGTAGCTTTCTTCAAACTGTCTCAACTTGTTGCTCACCTGCTCCTCGTTCAACAAAAAGATACCTTCCTTGTGCTGCTGATGACTGATGCTGTTTTTTTGATACATGGACGACGTGGATGTTGAGAAAAACTGCTTGTCGTCGCCAATGGTCTTGTTTCCCGGTAACAACTTGGAATTGAACCCGGAGCCGCCTCCACTGGGACCATTGGTGGGAATGGTGTCCAAGTTATAGTAGTTGGACTGGTTGAAAGAGATGTACGACCCGACAATTATAAACCCGGAGACCAAGGCCACGTTGCGCTTGCGGAAAAGCTTGTTGACGGGCTTGCTGGCCGGGTGGGCGAATTGTTGATGCTGTTGTTGTTGCATCACCTTGGACGCATTGGCAAGTCCCCTGCGTGGGGACGACGAGATCATTCGTCTGGTTGCTCCGTTTAGCTGTCTGTTCGATACATAGTAGACGAGTCTAGGCCTCAACGAGAGTACATACACCATTTTAGATGTGATGTAGCGGAGACGATAACGAGAACAAGATTAATTGGTTGCCCTTCGAATTGAGGGGGCTAACCCACTCGCGTCACGTGATTCACAAAAGGCCCCAACAACAAGCACAGGGCGGCCGCTAACAAAAAAAGGCCCTTGCTGCCACTCTACAAGCTTATTCCTAACCGACACATGTATTTTATATATAACCAGCGACAGCCGGGATGGTTTAAAGTTCCAAATCCTGATAGCTAGCACCGCAACGTCTGTGTACTAACTAAAGTACACGGTACGCCTAGAGCACTTGGATACAATGTCTCCTGAATATTAAACACTACTTTCACCACCATACCATCCGGGCCGGGCACCGGTCATTTCGCAATATCTTGCCATATTGGAAGATGATTTAGACGCAACCAGTGACGTTTAACCGTCAATGGTGACTTCGACATCCACACCTGGTTCGATGGTGATTTGGGTGATCTTCTTGACAACAGCAGTTGGGGCTTGCAAGTCAACGACACGCTTGTGGATTCTCATTTCGTAGGTGTCCCAAGTCTTGGAACCCTCACCGTTAGGGGTCTTTCTGGTGGTGATCTTCAAGACCTTGGTTGGCATTCTAACAGGGCCCTTCTTGACAAGATCGTTTTCAACAGCTCTCTTGATAATGTTGGCGGAAACATTTTCTAATTGCTTGACCTTGGTGGAAGTCAAGGTGATTCTGATCTTGTGGAAAGTCTCAGTTTCTTGTTCAACTTTTTCCTTGTTAATTGGAGTAGACATTGTGCGGTTATGTGTTCGACGTTGTTGGAGAAGAAACAGGTATGATGAGGTGACAAACTTGTTTGGAAAACTGCTGCTGGCGCATGGTCTGCGACCAGGTGGAAAAAACAGAGCGAAAAAAAAATCGTGCAGCGGTGTTTAGGTCTTCAGCCCTGGAACTTGGTGCGAGCACGTGATCCATACTACCCCCGCGCGTACCTCTTCCCTTCCCTTTAATGGCAGCAGCCAAAGTGACCGCTCTAGCAACGCTGCTCGGAGTAGGTTGCCCTACTTTCCCCAATTTTGCGGTCCCGGAGCTTTGGGAGCTCTCCTATCCAGCTTGCTGCGAGAGGGTGCCTTTGGCCAGGTCGACTCGTCTGGCACTTTTATCTTTCTCACCGAAAATGGGACGTCTCACCGAAACGTTCTTAGAGTACTGAGGGCTGCCATTCCGATCAAGCGGGCCAAAAGTGTTGACAGCGACAGTCAAGTGAATAAGGTCGTTCAGACCTCGGGGTTCCCATTGATTATGTAGTTTTGGTGATCTCTATACCAAGACCGTGTTCCACGGTGTGTGGATGAAGAGAACTCTGATATTGAAGTAAAGTTGCAAAATTTCTCACTAATTGGGAAAAACCATTTTGCAATCAAGTAGCATCGATATCAACAGCGAGACATACAACGCACACTAATTACAGCAGATTCGAGTCCGATATACCTCGAAGAGTGACAGCGGTACCTGAGAGCGTTATCAGAGGAGGCATTCCAAGAAGTTCACTTCAATGGGCCATTCACTTCAGTGGGCCCTTTGGTGAAAAGTTCTATGGCAGTAGCAGCTTGCAATTGTAGTCCTTTGATTTCTATGGGTCGTTTATTTGCTATTTACACTTGTTTCTCGGTCTCCTTCTCCAACCCCTCTACACACTTCCACATCAACTTCAACTCCTCCTCGTCGGCGTACCCGCTGGTGCCCCATCTGACTTTGCCCTCGGAGTCCAACAAGTAGATGTACCCGGAGCACATGTTGTCGCAGAGAAGCGCCTGCCTGATGTCGTACTGGAAGGTGTGGTCGGGCAAGATAAAGTACAAGCCGTGTCTACCTTCCGGGACGTGCTTTCTGATGTTGGACTTGGACAAGCCGAGCATGAAGCCCTTGATCCAGTTCTGGGGAATGTTAACATCGATGATCTGCGAGCGTGGGTGCTTGGCGACAAACTGCTCGTGGTCCTTGTAGGGCTCAAAGTAGGTGTTGACACACTTTTCTCCCGACACCGTGGAGTAGAGCCGGACGATGCTCACCTTTCCGGGAAGGATCTCGAACAAGCTTTTCGACGCCCCGTCCAAGGTCGATGCCACGAAGTCGGGGAAGTACTTGCTCTTCTCCTGCTTGAAGTAGGAGATGGGCGGGGTGAAGATCTTCCCCTTGGTGTTCTGGAACGACTTGGACTCGTAGAACGGCGAGTGGGTGATCTCGTGGTCGAGCTTCTTCTGTCTGCGCTCCTTCGCCTCGACGCTGAAAAGCTCGTGCTTGATGTTCTTCAAGCTGTAGGTGTCGGTGATCTTGCTGTTCAACAAGACCGGCGAGTCCAACCCGAAGGCACGGTTCACGGCTATGGACTTGGTCAAGGGCGGCTTGGCCGCCTCGGTGAGCGTGGTGGCGAATCTCGGCGGCTTGGAAAGCGACCGCGTGAAGATCCGGTTCATTCTGCTCGGCTGTGCTTGCGTCTGTTTCGTGGAGAGCCCGGGCCGGTGGCAATCGCTGTTCTCTGGGGGCAGTCGTACCTGCAAAGCGGTCCTCAGCCTGAAGGGCCCCGGCGGGAGTGCACACACCCACCGAGGCAAAAAAACATGGAGTCGGGGCCAGCTTACCCGGCCGAAGCCACTGCCATTCACCAATCCAACTAGGAACAACGAATTAAGTCCTTCACCACCAACACCAGCAAGTAATCATTTGCACCACGAACGCCACCATCAGAGAATGTCAATACAGCTAAGAGACGGCCTAGCCGCGCAGTCGGTGGATCTCATTCTAGAGGATCTATTGGTTCGCTTCTTGATCAACGTGCCCAACGAGGATTTGTCCTCGATAGAACGGGTGCTCTTCCAGGTGGAAGAGGCCCAATGGTTTTACACTGACTTCGTCCGCCAGTTGAACCCCTCGCTCCCTGGGATGAAGATGAAAGGCTTCTCGAGCAGGATTTTGGAAAAGTGCCCCCTTATTTGGAAATGGGGTAACCCGTCGGACGCCATAGCGCGGTTTGGAAAGTACAAATCCACAATTCCGGTCAGAGGAGTTGCATTATTGAACAAAGACTTCTCCAAGGTGGTCTTGGTCCAGGGATTGGAGTCCAATTCCTGGTCCTTCCCCAGAGGTAAGATTTCGAAAGATGAGTCGGACATAGATTGTGCTATTCGAGAAGTCGAAGAAGAAACCGGCTACAACGCCGCCGGTTTGATAAACGAGGAAGACGTCATAGAAAGAACCATCAGAGGTAAGAACTACAAGATCTACTTGGTCAAAAACGTACCAGAGGACTACCCCTTTGAGCCAATTGCCAGAAACGAAATCGCCAAGATCCAATGGCACGATTTCAAGTCCATCCAGAAGAAAAACAGAACGAACCCAAATGCATTTTTCATTGTTGGAACTGTGCTCAAGCCAATGTTGAAGTGGATCAATAAGAACAAGGGTCTTGTTAATGAAGACGAATTGATGTGGAAGGCAGAATTGAGATTGAAGGAAATCCTTGGAATCGGTATCAAGCAAGAAAATGTCGATGCTGGAAGAGAATTGTTGAACATCCTTCAGAAAGCGGCCCCCAAGGAAGACCTCCCTCCTTCGGCTATTAGCCAACCAGCACCTGGAAGCGTCAATCCACAAGGCACCAATAACAACTACATTCAGATGTACCTTCCTCAACATTTACAGAACCAAATTCCGTTCTTCAATCCAAATCCCTTGATGCATCCATTGTACAACAGCAATGTCTTGTTTTCCCCCCCTCCTCCCCATACTAATGGGCAATTGCATCCTCATATGACTCCCATTCAAAATGTGCAAAACATACACCGGTCACCGTTCCAGAATTCACCCGATGCCCCAGACAGTCAACAGCATCAGTTCCATGATGTCAATTATTTGAGCCAGCAACCAAACCCCCAGTCATTGCAAAAGCCTACCCACAGAAAGTCGGTGGAGGCGAACTCCAAGGAGTTGTTGTCGATTCTAAACGAACCTAAGAGGACAACCGAATCAGGCACCTCGAAGGACGCCCACACCAAAAGCGTCGATATAGAGAACAATAGATCCAAGGCTCATCAATTGATGAGTTTATTCAACAAAAGGAAGGATGATTCCTCAGAGGAGAATGCAACACAAACTATTATGAACATTTTGAACAGGAAGAAAGGCAGTTCCACAAGCAACGAGAGCGCTTCCAATGATATCCTTCAGCAGTTGAAAGTCAAGAAAGAGCCAAGTAACGCACAAGCTACTCAGTCAGATTCAAGTATATTGGGTTCTGGTCAACCCTCCAACGAATTAGAAGAGTCGATCATCCTGAACGGAGCGAATAATTTCGGCTTGCCTGGAACTGCATCTGAACCAGCCAAAAAGATTACATTGTTAAAAAGACCAGATGTCGCAGCTACCAGCGACAAGAAGAGCAATGGTTCAGCAGAACTATTGAGCTTGTTGGGCAAAGGCACTAAGGATACTTCGAAGAACAGTCCTTCCGACACTAAATCGCAGAGTGTGCCAAAAATTCTAGCAAGGAAAGAGAACCACGAATCCTCCAAAGAGTTGTTATCTCTCTTGAATGGCCCTAGGTCAAGTGACTCGAATGCTGTTCCATCTCCCAATTCCCAACCACCTCAAAAGGCCCCCAATGCATCAGAGGAGTTAATGGGACTACTCAAGGGCCCCCGTACACTTGACACCAATGAGGCCAATTCCGAAATACCTCAAGAAGCTGCAGAGTTTGAGGAGTTTGAGAACTTTGAGGATTTTGAAGATTTCGGCGGCTTGAATGACCAATTCTTAGCCCCTGCATCATACGAAAATTTCGATATCGCCAGCGACGAGGAAGATGTTGATCATCTAATTGAACAATTCTCCAGCTCGTATAGACCCAAGTCTCCCGAATCGACGGACAATGGCTACACGAAGCCAATAGACTTTTTCAACAACAAGGTGCCAGAAGAAGGCAAAAAGAACAAGATCAGAGTGTTGAAACCAGGTGAAACCTTGAACGACATTTTCCAAGAATCAAAGGACCAGGCAGAAAGCACCCGGCGCCCAAGTGACAACAGTCACGGCATCGCGTCCCCTGTTGCCAGCAACGTTCATGGCAAGAACCTACTTGCTTTGCTTAACGGCGGCAGACGAGGCTTTGAAAATCAATTTGAGCAAGGTCCAGTAAACGATTTCCAGTCCATATATGGAAGCTTTCCAAACCCAGTTCCCGAAAGCAACACTGTTGCTCCTCAGAACGGCAGCAACGGCAACAATAACGGGAACTCTTCGGAAATATTGAAGGAGCTCCTTTGGAAGAAAAAGCCATAGTTTAGGAAGAGAGGCACAGAAACAAGGCTCAGAATATCATTTTCAACTGTAGGCACAGAATGTCATTTAAACTGTAGGCAGAGACACCAGACAGCGTCATTGAGGTGTACATTTCTATAAGCTAAAGTACTGTTTGGCGCTCGTTTTGATTTTTTTCAGTTTCGGTTGCGAAATCTGGCTTGGCTGCGAAATCCCATCCACCGAATGGGTCAAGTTGAGTGTGTACGAGTAGCCGTGCAGATGAGATTTAGTTCGCTTGGCGACTCTCCTGGCCCACGACGACTCCAAGAGAACGACTCTGGACTCGAAGTCGTGGCCCATGTCGAGATGCTCCGGGTGCACCATGAGGTCGAGCACGATTCCCTGCGACAAGGCTGGACATTCCGAGGCCTCCGACGACGCAAAAAGCTTATAGTAGGTGTGGAGCTTGAGCCCCAACGGTAGCTTGGTGAGTAGCAGCGAGTTCTGGCCCGTGATCGCCATGTACCTGGTGCCGGGGACATACTGGCCCTGCGAAGGAGAAGGCCCCCGGTGCTTGATTCTGTTCAAGTCGTGATCGCACTCAATGTATGCGATGTTGCAGCCGAGGAGCTTGCGCACGGAATCCTCGCCAATGTTGGGGCATCTCGAGATCACTAGTGTTGACAACCGGGAGACTTTCCCGTCTCTGAGGGCCGACACCAAGCCGTTGACGAAAACAGCGTCCACCGCCGTCTGGGACAAGTCCAACGCCTCCAAGCCTCTGATGTTGAAAACCATGTAGTAGTCCTCCTTCGATAGTTTTGTACCAGACAAATCCAAGAGGACGACGGGGTTGAACGACAACCGGTGGAGTCTTCGGACAATGTCGGAGAGCACAACGTTCCCAAACACATTTTCCAAGCGGTAGTTGGTCGAGCCGGGCACCCTGGTGAGCTCGATAGCGGTGCTCCTCGTGGCCTGCAACTTGAGCCAGCCTTTAGTATTTGGGGGAACCGGTGCTGCGAGCCGATGGCACCTGAAACTGCGAATGCCGGCGTACTTTGCCGCAAAGAGCGCAAAAGTCCGGAACGAATCGTTGTTGGTCGCTAGGACTCTTTCCCAGACGGTTCTCCAGCACGACCAGGGGGCAAAATCCAAGTACGGGGCCTCTAGCAAATGGACGTTGGTGGCCAACTGATCGGCGCAGAGCAGCTTGAGGGTGGGAATTTTGGCAGCAGCAGGCGTTTTCTGGCCCACTGAACCCGGATCTCGCTCAATCTTAGCCCTGGTGCCTGCAGCGGGCGGAAATTGACCCAGCGTGGGCGATTGTGGACCTGGTGGGGGCAGTTGGCTGAGGGGAGGCATTCGGGACCAGTCGTAGGTTGCGACGGAAGTCAAGTCCGACGACGAGATTTTTTGGTGCTGGTCCAGCGACACGAGTCCTAGGCGGCCAGCGAGGGTTCGCCTGGCCCCAGGTTGCCTGTGGTGGTGGTGGCGTCTACTGACCCTGTAGCCGTACCCCATGATTTGTCACCGAATACAACGAGATGAGATTGAGAAAAAAAAACCAAGTTTGACCGTTAACGCATCACCACCAGCAGATAACACCACACGCACACACGATGAAGTTAGAGACGTCGCAGATGCGGTACTTGACCGCCGACGACTGGAAGGTGCTCCAGGCCATCGAAATCGGGTCCCGGAACCACGAGTTGGTCCCCACCCCCATGATCCACTCGATCGGAGGCATGAAGTCCCAAACTGGTACCAACAGATCCATAGGAGACTTGGCCAAGCTCAAGTTGACCAACCGGTTGAGAAACGCCAAGTACGACGGGTTCAGGTTGACCTACTCCGGGTACGACTACTTGGCGTTGAAGTCGATGTTGAACAGAAACACTTTATACTCGGTGGGTTGCACCATCGGGGTGGGAAAAGAGTCCGACATCTACTCTGTCCTGGACCCCGAGGGAAACCAGAAGGTGCTCAAGATCCACCGTTTGGGACGGACCTCGTTCAAGACCGTGAAAAACAACCGTGACTACTTGAAGAACAAGCAGGCGTTCAGCTGGATGTTTTTATCGAGATTGGCGGCCGAAAAGGAGTACGAGTTCATGACCATTTTGCATACCAACGGATTCAAGGTGCCTACTCCGTACGACTACTCGAGACACTGTGTGATGATGGAGTGGATCCGAGGCATATGTATGAAGCACTTGAAGAAGCACGACAACTACCAAAAGCTCTACTCCGATCTTATGTGCTTTATTGTCAAGCTCGGCAACCACGGTTTGATCCATTGTGATTTCAACGAGTTCAACATCATCATCGTCGACAAGGAAGACAGAGCCGAAAAGGGTGACTTCATCGTCATCGACTTCCCCCAGTGTGTCTCGATAGACCACACGGACGCCGAGCTCTACTTTGACAGAGATGTCAAGGGGATCAGGGATTTCTTTGACAAAAAGTTCAGATACAGACCCACCAACGACCCCACCATGTTCGACACCGAAGGCTACGGCGACGGCTACAAGTATGCATACCCCAGTTTCTCTCGCGACGTCAAGAGAGTCAAGAGTTTGGACATCGAGGTGAAGGCCTCCGGCTACGCCAAAAAGAAGACGGGCGTCAAGGAGGAAGACACTTTGGAAGGCGCTCTTCAGCAGATGAGACTCCACGACCTCCAGCAAGAACGCGAAGCCGAAGAGGCAGCGGAGGCAGAGGAGGAGGACGACGACGAAGAAGACGACGACTCGGACTTCTACAGTGAGGACGAATCAGAGGAAGAAATCGAGGACGACTCGGAGCAGAACGAAAAGATCGTCGAGGCTTTGTCCAGCGGCAAGCAGTTGAAAATGGACAAGTTGGGTAATTTCATCTTGGAAGAATAAACAGTTGGACTGAAAAAGTGTAGGCGGACGGCAAGCAGGCGGACGGAAAGTAGGCGGACGGAAAGTAGGCGGACGGAAAGTAGGCGGACGGACGGTAAAGTAGACAAACAGGCGATGCTTCGGGTGCATCGTTCCCTGGTGGTTATCGCAGAACGTGTGCTACAGCAAGTGTTTCATCTTATCGATATATTTCGCAACTATTTTTTATACATTAACAGTCAATTAACGGGTAGACATACCTTTGGTGACGGCACGCTTCAAGGCTAATTCGGCCTTTCTGTAGTCGTCAGCGGAAGAGTCTTCGATTTCCAAGGTTTGCAAAGCGTCGGACAAAGCAACTTCGATCTTGTCCTTGGCGTTCTTCTTCAACTTAGAAGACAAGACTGGGTCGGTGACGGTGGATTCGACGGAGGCAACGTAAGCTTCCAACTTTTGTTTTTGTTCGTGTCTCTTGGCGAAAGCGTCGTCAGAGGATTTGAATTTTTCAGCATCGTTGATCATTTGTTCGATTTCGTCGGAAGACAATCTACCAATGGAGTTGGAGATGGTGATGTTGGCGGATCTACCGGTGGACTTTTCAACGGCAGTGACCTTCAAGATACCGTTAGCGTCAACTTCGAAGATAGCTTCCAAGACTGGTTCACCAGCTTGCATTGGTGGGATGTTCTTCAAGTCGAATTCACCCAACAAGGTGTTTTCGGTACAGTTGACACGTTCACCTTGGTAGACTGGGAATTGCACGGTGGTTTGGTGGTCGGCAACGGTGGTGAAAGTTCTTCTCTTGATAGTTGGAACAGTGGTGTTTCTTGGGACAACTGGGGCAAAGACGTTACCTTGCATGGCGACACCCAAAGACAATGGGATGACATCCAACAACAACAAGTCCTTGGTGTCTTCAGAGGTGGATTGACCGGTCAAGATAGCACCTTGGACGGCAGCACCGTAAGCAACAGCTTCATCTGGGTTGATAGACTTTTCCAATTGCTTACCTTCAAAGAAGTCAGACAACAACTTTTGGACCTTTGGAATTCTGGTGGAACCACCAACCAAGACGACTTCGTCAACCTTGGACTTACCAACCTTGGCGTCCTTCAAGACTTGTTCAACTGGGTCCAAGGTGGACTTGAACAAAGCAGAGTTGATGTCTTCGAATCTGGCTCTGGTGATGTTGGCGGAGAAGTCTTCACCGTCAAACAAAGAGTCGATTTCGACGGTAGTTTGGGTACCGGAAGACAAAGATCTCTTGGCACGTTCACAAGCGGTTCTCAATCTTCTCAAGGCTCTAGCGTCACCAGAGATGTCGGAACCGGTCTTCTTTTGGAATTCCTTCTTGAAGTGTTCCAACAAGTTGGTGTCGAAATCTTGACCACCCAAGTGAGTGTCACCGGCGGTAGCCTTGACAGTGAAGACACCTCCAGTGATGTTCAACAAGGAGACATCGAAGGTACCACCACCCAAGTCGAAAATCAAGACGTGTCTTTCCTTTTCAGACTTACCAGCACCCAAACCGTAAGCAATAGCGGCGGCGGTTGGCTCGTTGATGATACGCAAGACGTTAAGACCGGCAATGGCACCGGCGTCCTTGGTGGCTTGTCTTTGAGCGTCGTTGAAGTAAGCTGGGACGGTGACGACGGCCTTTTCAACCTTCTTACCAATCTTGGCTTCAGCAATTTCCTTCATCTTGGTCAAGACCATGGAGGAGATTTCTTGTGGAGAGAAGGACTTGGTTTCTTCCAAGTACTCAACCTCGATTTGTGGGTTGCCGTTGGAGTCGACAACCTTGAATGGCCAGGACTTGATGTCCTTTTGGACGGATTCGTCTTCAAAGGCACGGCCGATCAAACGCTTGGCGTCGAACACGGTGTTCTTTGGGTTCAAAGCAGCCTGGTTCTTAGCA
The DNA here is from genome assembly GCA_030568635.1 of Suhomyces caryicola. Classification (NCBI taxonomy): domain Eukaryota; kingdom Fungi; phylum Ascomycota; class Pichiomycetes; order Serinales; family Debaryomycetaceae; genus Suhomyces; species Suhomyces caryicola. The sequence continues at coordinate 151,205 of JAJMGG010000014.1, read as the reverse complement.
GCATCACCGATCAATCTTTCTTCGTTAGTGAAAGCGACGAAGGATGGAGTAACTCTGTTACCTTGCTCGTTGGCAATGATTTCGACGGCAGAGTCGAAAGTAGCGACACAAGAATAAGTGGTACCTAAATCGATACCGATAGCACCTGGGAAAACACCGTCAGCCATATTTGAATTCTTAATAAATGGGTTTATGTAGAAGAAGAGGAAGGAAAGAAAGAAAAAATTTCGAAAAGAAAAGTTATATAGATTGGTTCCCAGCCATTACCAACCGCTCAGCGGCACACCGGAGGTGAAAAAAAAAATTTTCACTGTTTGGGTCTTCGCCGATGAGTGTGTATAAGGCGCCGGGCAATTTTGCAGAGGGTGCGACTTTGTGAGGGCAATTTTTCACTGTGGTGAGGGGGGTGGAGAACGGCAGACTTTTGGGAGTGGCCCCGCGGGCCGGCGGACTGCGAAGTGTGCGGGCGGTTCTCGTTTTACGCGTCGGGGGACTGGGGTTACCCGGATTTTGCAACCACCAGGCCCGCCCGCTGCGCTAGACGTAGGTGCGGTGTTGGCGGTAGCGGGTGACAAACTGCTCGATGGCAGCAGTGGCGCCGAGCACGTTGGCACGCGGGCCGACGAAGACGATCTGCTGCGGCGTGTCTCTTCTCGAGTGGCCGAGCGGCGGCCCGCCTGCGCTCCCGTGGCGCCCAAGCACCGGCTGCACCTTGATGGTGCACTGCGACCTTCTTCTGATCGCGTTGAGCCGGTGGCCATTGGTGCCGATCAAGACGCTCACCTCCCGCTGCTGGAAGGTCAAGCAGACCTCAAGTGTTTGCGCGTAGCTTTCCAGTGCAGGTGGCGGGGCCAGCTCCTTCGCTGGACGAGCCGGTGGCTGTAGGCTTGCCACGGGCGGGGTGTGCCTCGAGAACGCCAACGAGGTGTGGGCAGCTTTGTACAGCACGACCTGCGCCAAGAGTAGAGAGGAGTCCTCGTGGTTCTTGACACAGAAGCACGGGGCCCTCCCCCTCGACGGTAGAAGCTGGAGCGGGACAATAGTGTTGAGCCGTAAGTAGACCCGGCACGATCCCTCCAACTCCCAATCACTCCGCGCCAGAACCGCAGCAACAACGTCCAGGAGCACCGTGGAGTCGCCAATCATGTCCGTGTGCCACTGGAGGTCCAGGATACCCTTCTCACAGAGTAAGTAGCCCACGCCGGGGGCGGCAGCGGAGGCGTTGGCCCGAGAAGGATCGAGAAAGGCGATGTCTTTCAAGGACGCGAGGACCACCGAGAGCGCCCGGGTGGGCATTACGATCCGGAGGGCACATCCATCGTCGCCGGAGAAAGAAGCCGCGGAGAGCACGTCTGTTGGAGCGGCGAGCTCAGTGCGACGCGCCGGTCTCTCGTTTTCCAAAGACCTGCGCCTGACGACCACTAGTAGTCTGTCCTTGAAGTGAAGATGCTGCAAAAGTTGCTCCGGGGCGAGGGGGACGCAAGACGCTAGAGGCGCCTTCCGCGGCAGACTCGTCGGATCGCCACCGAGCATCCCGCTCAGTACTTCTCTGGACAGGAGAGGGTCCGAATTTGCTGGTCGAGGCGGCAGCATGGCTGGAAGGTGACTTGAAAACGGCACTTTAGTGGCCCGCTATTTGGGAGCGGCTTTTTCAGAGGCCCTTTTTTTGCACCTAAATTCGCACCGGCAGCTGGGCCTCGAAAAATTGCAACCATACTTGTGGGTGCACAAATTGCACCCAAAAGTGCACCCACGGCAAGGCGACTCTACAGGGCCCCGTCCTACTTGTGTGTTAGGCACATATTAGATTAGTTGTATACAGCAGACGCCTCCTTAGCGGGGGCCTATTGGGGGTGCTGTGACCGCAGAATTATGGTTGCAGGGCCCACATGCCTCGGACCCGGAGAGCTGCCCAGCGGGCGCGGCGAAAGTGTCATCATTCCCGGGCCTGGTACAAGTTGCGGGCAGCCTCGTAGAGGAAGTTGTACTGGTACGCGGTCTGGACCATCATCATTCTGTCGGAGCGCATTTGCATCACTGTTTTGTATATGGGGTCGTGGGCGTTCTCGTACTGCTCGCCGTGTTTCCGTGGCTTGTAGTCGTCTAGCAAGCCGTCAATGTCCAGAAAGAGATGGTCGATAGCAATGAAGGTGCCTGTTCTACCGACCCCGGCCGAGCAGTGGACGATGGGCGTCGGGGCGTTCTCGCACGCCTGCTGCACCAAGCGGGTTTCCTTCGCCAAGTGGAGAAGTGGCACCACCGAGGGGGGCACCTTGGCATCGGCCCACTTGTAGTAGTAGTAGTGGTACACCGTTTTGCGCGTGGCGCCCGAGCGCAACTCGAGCTCGGTCAACAAGTAGTCGCCGCGCGTGTTGTAGTGCTCGCCAACGTAGTGGACCGACAACTCGGGGATGTCGATGCCGTCGGCCGCCAAGCGCGGCGTGAGGTCGAGGGTCGCATCTTTCTTGTCGGGCCAGTAGCGCGAGCACTTGACCATGCTGCTTTCCACGAGCGGGGTGACCATGACGATGATCACCACGTCGTTGCCCTGCTTCTCGCTCTCGTGGAACGCCATGCTCCAGAAGTGGTGGACCGTCGAGTCCAACGGGCCCTGCGTGGCAATGTAGTGGTTTTTGACCGCGTGGCGCTTGACGGTGACGTACGACGCGTTGATGTAGTCGGAGGCCGCGGCGACGACGGGCAACTTGACTCTGGTGCGGTCCCACGGGAACACGTTGCTGTAGCGGTTACGCGTCACGCTGCCCTTCGCGGCGGCTGCGTTGACGGACCAGAGGTCGGACGGGTCGTGGAACGCGGTCTGGAGGCGGTTGGCCTCCAACGCGTTGAGGCTGCCGAAGTTCTCGCGCAACTCCGGCGGCGGGGTGCTGAGGAACGGAGGCGCCGCCGGCAACTTTCGAAAGAGGTGTGGCAACTGAATCGTGGGCGGCTGAGTGGCTGGAGACGGGGGACGGGGGCGGCGGTAGTTTTTGAATTCGCGGGTAGCGGTGGCAGGGGCGGCGGTGGCGGTGGTGGTGGTGCGGAAACGACTTTGCAGTGGCTCAATTCTCTCCTTCTCCAGCGGCGACGTGGTTGCTGGCAGGCAGGCTGGTGAGGACCCGGTGCCTTAACATGACACAATTCGTGCGCGCACCGAATCGGCAGTTGGTTGTGCGGGCACGAAGGGGGCGAAATCGAGAGATAATGACCAGCTTCGAAACCATCTCACCGCAGAACGTCTTTACCAGCATGAGTTTCCCCAACCCCTCCACATCTGTCAAGCTCGTGTTGCTAGGAGAAGCGGCCGTCGGCAAGTCGTCGTTGGTGTTGCGGTTTGTCAGCAACGACTTCCAGGAAAACAAAGAGCCCACGATCGGCGCCGCCTTCCTCACCCAGAAGTGCACCATCGGCGAGCGCACCATCAAGTACGAGATCTGGGACACCGCGGGGCAGGAGCGCTTTGCGTCGTTGGCGCCGATGTACTACCGGAATGCGCAGGCAGCATTGGTGGTGTACGACATCACCAAACCCGCATCGTTCATCAAGGCCCGCCACTGGGTCAAGGAGCTCCACGAACAGGCGTCCAAAGACATAACCATCGCGTTGGTGGGCAACAAGTACGACTTGGTTGACGGCGACAGCGACGACGACGAGTCCAGCTTGCGCAAGGTGAGTGTGGAAGAGGGCCGCAGCTTGGCCGACGAGGAGGGCCTTCTTTTCTTCGAGACCAGCGCCAAGTCGTCCCACAACGTCAACGACGTGTTCATCGGAATAGGCAGCAGGATCCCGGACGCCAAGGCGGCCGGCGCCGACCAGGCCGCCTCGCAGGCGCCGCAGGGCAGAATAGACTTGACCTCCAACACCCCGACGGCCTCCTCGGGGGGCGACTGCGCGTGCTAGAGCAGCCGCCGTCTCCGACCCACCAAGGGACCCGTGCCGCGGGCCCCCCACTACTCCGCCCCATCGACCGACCCCACCCCTAATAACAGCCTAACGGCCTTCTTTGGTGGTCCGCATAGAATACACTCAGTACAATACATAACACATGTCTTATCGCGTAGCCGTAGCGAGAAGGGCTGCAAGTCGCCAGCGAGCAGCAAGCATCGTCCCGCAGAAAGTGCCGCCGCCGCGGACTCCGTAGCTAGCGACAGGTCCCGTGACGCTCGTGGCCCAAATTGCCCCCAATGCACCGTAAATTTTCCCCAGCCTCTCATTTGGTGGCCCGCGTTTACGGCCGGTCTCACTAATTGCTAGATCGAGCACGCAGCAGCTTTCCGCAACCTTCCACCCAACAGCCTGCCCCCAGCATTCGCTTCCCCGCCAACATGCCCTTGAAAGTCGCCTACATCCCCGAGCACTTCTCCACGCCGTTGCACTTTGCCATCCAGCAAGAGTACATTGGCCTCGAGATCGAGCTCGTTCCCGTGATCGAGGGCTCCGGCCGCTTGATCAACTTGTTGAACGCCAAGGAGGTCGACATCGCCATCGGCTTGACCGAGGCCTTCATCGCCGACATCGCCAAGGGCAACGACGCCAGCTACAGCGTGGTCGACACGTACGTGGAGTCGCCGTTGTGCTGGGCCATCAGCACCGGGTACGACCGGGACGACATCACCACGGCGGAGAACTTGAGCGGCAAGACCATTGGCGTGTCGCGGATCGGCTCCGGGTCGTATGTCATGAGCCACGTCTTGGGCCACGACTTGCACTTTGCGCAGCCGTACTTTGGCGACTTCCGCGTGCTCAGCAACTTTCAGAACTTGAGAAACTCGGTCAACCTCAAGGGAGACGCCGACACCCACAGCGACGCCTTCATGTGGGAGCACTTCACGACCAAGAAGTTCTACGACAACAAGGAGCTCAAGAAGATCGGCGAGATCTACACGCCGTGGCCCTCGTGGGTGGTCACCGCCACCACCAGCACCAGCGGCGACGTGGTGAAGCAGTTTGTGGCCGGAATCAACAAGGGAATCGAGTACTTCCTCAGCCACGAGGACGAGGCGGTCACCTTCATCAGCGAGAACCTCGAGTACTCGCCCGAGGACGCCCGCGAGTGGTTGAAGACCGTCAAGTTCAACACCGAGATCGGACAAAAGGCCCTCAACTGGCACACGGTGGTCGAGAAGACCAGCGAGTCTTTGAAATTGGCAGGCGTGTTGCAGGACAGTGACGAGGTAATCAGCCAGCGCTTGTCCAAGGGCGTTGCCCAGTGAGAGGCGACGAGAGGAGTATCGCAAGTGAGCCGTTTAATTATTGATCTATGAACATGTCTGAATGAAAAATGAGTAGATCGTATGGTAGCCAGAGTGTGGAAAGCTACTGGAAAGTAATGCTGATCTCGATGGTCTACAAAACCACGTTTCACGATACACGATACTTGTATCTTTTTCCCCTCTTCTCTTCTTCTCTTCTTTCTCTTCTTCTTCTCTTCTTTTTCTTCTCTTCTCTTCTTCTCCTCTTCCTCTCTAAAGCTTCTCCTCTTCCTTTCTAAGGCTTCTCCTCTTTCTTTCTACACACCCAGTACTCACACTGGTAGACAAAGGTGCCCAACGCACGCACGTCGGAGCTGTAGGGGGACGGGATGCCCGACTCCCTGTGCTCGAACACAAAGCCCGACGCCTGGACGAGGTCCACGAGATCGTCTCGCGAGAACTCCAAGCCCTTCACGATGGACGGCACGCGCGTGGTGTGGCCGTCGACGGTGGTGTCCTTGTACACCACGTTGGCGTCGTCCTCAAAGTGCCAGAGGAGCGGCCCGAAGTTGAGCCAGAGGCCGCCCGGCTTCAAGCAGTGGTGGATCGTGCGCAAGTAGTCGAAGATGTTGCTGGCGGTGTCCAAGAAGAAGGAGGTGCACACCACGTCGAAGCTGGCGCGGTTGGACGCGCGGAACTCGCTGGCCACCGGGTCGGTGCTGAACGTGTCGGACACCGCCAAGTCGCCCGGGCCGTACAAGTCCACGAACGACCCCGCGGTCATCGACATCAAGTCCTGGTACGGGATGCCCGGGTTCTGCTGCGTGAGGCGGTGGATCTCCAGCGGGTCGGCGTCGGGGATGGTGACGGGGCGGATCTGGTTGCGGCGCTTCGCCACGTGCGACGCCTTGTGGAGAAACGGGAAGATGGAGTAGCTGTGGGCGTACGCGCAGTGGTTGAGCACGAAGTTGGACGCCAAGAGCATGTGGTAGCTGAACTCGTTGCCCTGGCACCAGAAGCCCTTCTTGACCAACTCCAGCACCAAGCGGCCCAAGCCGCACCCGGGGACGAGGATCCTGGTGTGCTGGCGCTCCTGCGGCGCCGCGAAGCGCCTCTCCAACTCGGCGACAATGCGCCCGTGGCTCACGGCGAGCTCGGCGTCGCCGTCGGAGCTCCACTCGCGGGCAAACTGGAGCATCGTCGCCCGCACCTTGTCGTACTCGCTGGCGGTGGCGGGCTCCCACTGGCGCGGGTCGGCCGAGACGCCCCAGTCGCCGGCGATCGCCACCGCGAGCTTCTGCGTGAACTCCTGGTTCATGCCGATGCACTGCTGGAGGTCGTCGGTGTGCTGGGCGTACCACGGAACGAGCGCCTTCTCGTGCTCGCTCAAGCTGGCGTGCTTGATCTTCCGCGGCTTGACCACCTGGTCGTGTTCCCACTGGTGGTAGTGGTAGTACGCCAGAAGCGTGGACGTGAGTGCCTTGTACTCTTCGAGGTCTCCTTCCATGGGCGAGCGGTCGTGGTGTCTGGTGGAGCCCGCGGGTGGTGTCTGGTGGAACACGCTGGTGTTGCACAGGCAAGTCTCGCAAGGCTCGCGAGACTGCCGGCAAGTCCACTAACCTCGCACCAGATTAGCGACACCTCCACACTCCCGCACCAGATTAGCGACACCTCCACACCTACCGCGCCAGATTAGCGACACCTCCACACCTACCGCGCCAGATTAGCGACACCTCACGCACTCCCGCACCAAATTAGCGACACCTCCACGCTCCATGCCCTGCTCTCCGCCTACCGCCCCGTTCTACACTTCTCAATGCTGCTTGTATTCTCCTACAAGTTCTCCTGCTTGAACGCGTCCCACGTCTTGTTCAAGATGATGAATACCCCGTTGCAGATGGCCGCCGCCTCCGGATCGTCCTTGCACTGCGACGCAAGCTTGTCGGGGTGAATCGAGCTGATCACCTTCATGTACTGGATCTTGACCTGCTTGGGCAACACCAAGTCGCCAAGCGCCAACGTCCTCAAGGCGGGCTTCATGCTGATGCTGGCGGGAATGATCTCGCCCAAGCCCGTCAACAACGCACGCAAGTTGTCCTTCTTGGGCTCGGCCCACGCCTGGATCTTGGTGTTGATTCGGTCCTTGGCCAAGGGGTCGACTTCGGGCTCGCCGGGCGCCTGCTTCGCCGCCGCCGGCGCTGGTGCCGCGGGCCTCGCTGGTGCCGGCGTGGCTCGTGGCTTGGCACGGTAGTTCTCCGGGTTCACGATCCGGTCCAACCGTCTTTTGCTGTCCATCACCTTCTTGTCAACCACGCCGAGCTCCTGGATCAACATGGAGAACACCTGCAAACTGGGCTCGTGTTTCTCCAATAGCTCCAACACCTCCGCCTTGGTCATCAAGAGTTTGATATACCAGTACTTGACTGGCTTGTTGGCTATCGTGTACCTGCTGTCCAGGGCCTCCTCAGGGGTGACCAACAGAAGCCCGTGCTCAACATACTCCAAGCCCGCCTTCAAGTGGCCCACCGACTTGCTCACCACCCCCAAGTTCGACAAGATAACTACGCGCATCTCGTGGCGAGGAGGGAGCTTGGACAAGCACTGTTCGTACTGCTCGAGTGCCACAGAGTAGTCTCCACTCTTGAACGCCTCCTGGGCCTTGTTTTTGGCCGCGTCGTAGTCCGTCTGGTCGAACTGGTTCAACGCCGAAGTGTCCCTCAAGCTCGACTTCAACGCCCCGTTGGCGCCGCTATCCGACGACATCCCCAACAAGTCCGCGGTGTCCGCGACCGGAGCTTTGGGCACCGGAACTCTCCTCTCTGACCGGATTTCTGCCTTGGGCACACTCTCGCTCTCGACCTGGCCATGTGGACTTGTGCTCTGGGTGGCTCTTGCTCTTGGAATTGGAGCCCGCGGCGCCTGGCGTGTATCGTTGCCAGGCCGTGATACGCGCTGGTCAGAACGCTCGGGCTCGGCTCTCTGGTGCTCCTCTCTTGACGCGGAAGAACCGAACTCTTCCTTGGTTGGACTTTGACTCCGGGAGCCAGACTCTCTACTCCCGGTCAACTTGTTTAGTGCGTTCTTCTTCAACCCTTCGTATCTGAGCTTGGCCTTTTCCCGGTCCTTGGCCTTCTGTGCTCTCATGAATCTCTCTATCTCCTCGTGGTTCAAGTTTTCGGAGTCGGACCCGTAGTTTGTTTCTTCGTTGTCCCCGCCGTACTTCTTCTCCAATGCTTCGGACTTGTACTTTTCTTGATTCTTCATCCACTCTGGAAGATTGGAACCCTCAGCACCAGACGAACCGCCCGACTGAAACTGTTCCAAGTTCTTCATGACTGTTTTCTTTGATTTAGCAAACAAGCTATTAGCCTTATTGAAGAGGTCCGTGCCAATCTCGTTGAGCTTGGCCCCGTCCAAAGGTGCTCCGGACTGCCGAGCGCCCAGCGACTTCAGACCTGCAGCTTCGTTCGAATCACCCGTGTTCGAACTCATGATGAAATTCACACATGCCTGCAAATCGGGTCCCTTCTTGGCAATGGCACGGTTGGCATCCTTCACGGAGAACCCTATGTCTAGCAATTGGGCCAACACTCCATCGCTGCGGGACAGCGTCAGCAACGCTGGACTGGACTTGCCAGAAACTGAAGGGCTGTGCGGCTTGGAACCGTTCGACGCTGCGGGCTTCGACACCACTGGCGCTGGGGCACTTTTCTCCTGGGGAAAGAGGTCGGTGAACTCGTCGTCCAACAATGAAACGCCTCCCAAAGCAGAGGACGGAGAGCTGGACGGTTTCGCTGCGGCGTGGACCTTGGGCGCAGGGGTGCTGTTGAAAATGGCGAACGGATCATCCGCCTCGGGTGACGTGATCGAGGACGAAGGGCTGTTCGAGGACGGTCTGGCGGGCTCCGGGCCCCTCGCTAGCGAGCCCGACAGCGCGGAGTGGGCCTTCTGCGGACTCAAGACCAGGCCGGAGCCCGATTGGGGCCGGTGCGAGCCCGGGGTGGTGGTTCCTGAGGACTGGCCGGACGACAACACGTCCAAGTTTGACCAGCTGCTAAAGCCGGATCCGGCGCCGGAGCCGGCGCCGTTGCCGAGCAGCTGCTGCTTCTGGCGCTCTAGCAAGGACAAATTGTTGCTCTTGCCCGCTCTAGGCTGGAAGAGATCGGCAAAGGCATCCTTTTTGGGCGGCGCCATTCTGTCGGGGTGGTGTCTTGTTTTGGTGGCTAGGCGGTGTCGCGGGCTTTGGCTGAGAAAAGCAAACGGCGATCGCCAAAATGTCGCGCAACACGAAATGTCGCGCCTTCGTGCACCGAACTACCATCCATCTCATCAGCAAATTTTTGAAAAACCACCACTCCTCTCTGCACCATCCCATCACAGTCAACATGCATTTAATGTACACCTTAGGCCCAGACGGCAAGAGAGTCTACACCTTGGCCAAGCTCACCGAGGACGGTGAAATCACCAAGTCCGCCCACCCGGCCAGATTCTCCCCTGACGACAAGTACTCGAGACAAAGAGTCACCTTGAAGAAGAGATTCGGCTTGTTGCCCACCCAAAACTAAGCGCCGAGCAGCCCAGATGCACAGAGGACAGGCGAAGCCCGCTCACAAGCAGTGCGAGAGAGCGCTCCGTACGGCTCGAAAGAACCTGCTGAAGATGCCTACTGGGGAACAGAGCCAGCCATAACGCTCCAACTTGACAGACCAACGCTCAAGGAGCTATATTTCCAGAATATATTAACTGTATATGCACAATATTGTAATGAAGATTTCGTTGAAAGAATCGTAGAGGCGGTGCCGGCAGCAGGGCAGACGTAGGAGGAGGGGCCTTCCAGTAGGAAGGAGGGTCTTTCCAGTAGGCAGGCGACCGGAAGTCAGAAAGCGACCGGAAGTCGCCCCGGTCGTCGCGCGGGCGGGTCGGTTGTCGCTCTGCTAGATGGCCCGGGCTGGGGTGTCGCTCTGCTGGGTGGCCCAGGCTGGGTGTCACCCCACGGACCAGCTCACAAAGGGTCCTTCTTCTGGCCCGTGGCCTCCAAGTTGAACTCGACGTTCCGCAAGTAGCTCTCCCACATCTGCGAGAGCACCTCGGTGTCCAAGTTGCTGCGGGCGACCTCCTGGAGACATTTGTTGACGGTCACCACGGACTCGTTCAAGTTTTCCTGGCTGTTAGTGCGGGCTCGGGCGGCGTGCGCCGGGCGGCTACGTACCATGTTGTTGATGATCCGCGAGAGAAGCGCGTTCTGGGCCTGCTCGTGTGGGTTCTCCATGGCGCTGGGGATGAAGGCATAAACAAACACCAAAAGTGTGTCGCATTTCTCGCTCGCGACGCCAGGGCAAAGGCCCGTGCCGCAGCCCCTCCGCGGCGAAAATCTCAACTGCGTTTGTCGTACGCCGATCCACCACTAGACCACCATGGATTTGTTCTACCAGATATTGGCCACCTTGTTCGTGGGGCTCTTGGTCATCACCGTTGTGTTCGTCGTGCAGTCCGGCGGACTCCGGTCGTCGATCAAGTCCAGCTCGCCGTACTACCGGCCCACGTTCTTCATTCTTGGAAACAAGAACGCCGGCAAGACCAGCCTCTACTACCGCTTGGTCGCCGCAGCCAACGGCGACGACGACGCCGCCGCCGCCAAGGGCATCACCAGCACCGTGTCGTCGATCAAGCCCAACATCACAAACGTGCGGTTGCCCTTTGCCAACAAGCACATCGCCAAGCCGTACCAGCTCGTGGACTACCCGGGCCATCTCAAGTACGTTCAATTGATGAAGAAGTTGATGTTCGAGGACGTGACGTTGCACCAGATCAGGGGCGTGGCGTACGTCATCGACTCGTCGTCGTCGCTGTTCAACGCCGGGGTCGAGAACATCGCCAAGTTCCTCTTCAACTTGTTCTCCATCACCGAGAGAATCAGCAATGGGATCGACTTCCTCTTTGTCGTCAACAAGACCGACTTGTTCGACTCGATCCCCGTGCACAAGATCCGGTCGGCCTTGGAGACCGAATTGGACAAGTTGATCCACAACGAGTTGAGCACGGTCGACAAGACGTCGGGGATCGACACGGTGGAGGGAGACGACGACGGCTCGGAAGACACCTTCCAGATCGGCCACGAGACACTCCGCGAGTTCTGGTTGGGCATAATCTCCAGCTCCGAGAGCAGGTTCACGTTCGACAAGTTGGAAGGGAACATGGACTTCGTGGCCGGCTCGGTGTTGAAAAACAAGGTCGACGCCTGGGAAAACTGGTTCGACGAAAAAGTAGTCAATTAGGAGCAAGAGTTAATGTAAGATACATCGAAAGAAGCACCAGGCGGCCATCAGAGGCGAGCACATTCTACGTGGAGTTTGCTGGGGGGGGATGACTTAATATACATGCATGTTCAAGAGAGGGAGAGGGCAGTTCGCCTTCGGGACCGTCCGCCTTCGGGCCGTTTCCGCTACCCAAGCTTGCCGGTGGGTGCCGAGGGAAACAAGGACGGGTCCAGCTGGATCTTCTGGCTGCGGGCGCGGGAGAACTTGGCCTTGTTGGCGTTGGCGATGCGGCTGCCGTAGATGGTTTTGTTTAGCTCGTACCTCTTGAACGCGAAGGTGTCGATCGACGCGAGCGCCCTGGCGCTCTCCTCCTTCGTGCTGGCCACCTCCTTCACCACGTCTTCGTACTTGACCTTGGTGTCCTTCTGCTCGGCGCTTTCCTTGTCCTTGGCATCCTCCTTCGACTTGGAAAGAAAGCCGAGCGAGCTCCAGAGGTACGGCTTCAACTTGTCGGCCTGCTTCTGGAGCTCCACCACCTTCTTTTCCAACGCGGCCCGCTCGGCGACAAGGTCGTGGTACTCCTGCGGTTTTATGCTGGCTGCAAAATTCTCGTCCTTCAAGTGGGAGGCACACACGTACATGAAATCGGCCCGGTTTTCGGACAACAACACGGTGGTGGTGGACTTGTAGCAGATGGCACACGACTTGGTGTCTTTCTCCGCTACAAGCTTGACGGCGTACAAGTTGGGAAAGGGGGGCGCGGCCGGGGGCATGGTGGGAGGCGCTGGCCGGGGGTGGTGTGGTGGTCGTCGGTCGGCGCGGTCTCGCTGGCGTGGTCCTTATCGTACGGTCGATCCCCTTCTAGACCCGGCGAGGGTCGCGCCCTGCACACGCCGCGGCCCCCGCTAGCACCGCGACCAGACCGCCGGGCTCGAGTGAGCGGCCCCCCGGCGACTCCAGCGCGCGCCGCCGGGCTCTCGCGAGCGCGCTGGGCGTCGGCCAACGCACCCAATGGCGGGCGCTCGTATACCCGGAACGATCGGCCGGCTGCAATTCGTAGATGACCCGGTCGCGGCCACACGGTCATCCAAGCAGCGCCCGGGGCGTCAGCACGGCGACCGCCCGCCCGCACACCGGCAGCAGGCCCCCTGCCGGCGCGTCCGCCGGCTGGTGCCACGCCCATCGTCGCTACAACCAGGGCCCCGGTGACTCACCGAGAAACACGCCTGCCCTCAGTCCGAGCGCTTGCCCCCTCTCTGCCGTGCGTGCGCCCACCAAAAGAAAATTTTTCCTTTTTCTCATCTGGAACGAAAAGCAAAACCCTCTTGTTGTCATTACGGCCACCACATCAGCAACCACTCACTTTTACTCAGAGAAATCGCCCCCCCACCGCAAACCAGCTCGTCCCGGTTCACCATCCATATACTCCATTCTACACTCGTATAGAACACCCCTATCCTTCTATCCGGTCCTTGCTGTGTATCTTGGTTTGAAAAGCTCAAGCACACCCTCCCCCCCCTGTTCGACATCTAAAACCGCCACCCGCCTTTGCAGTCCCGTTTTTTTTTTGGAACATCCATTCTCACCACAGACAGTATCTTTGCTTATTCCTACAGAAGCAAACACGTACTAGTCCTCCCGCCCCGCAGAATCGTTAGCATCATTGAACGAACCGTCGCCCCAGCCAATTTGGACTCTTGTATTTGAATCCAGCGTTTCCGTTTTTACTCCTTGTTTTGTTATTTGCCGCGCACATTCTCCCTTCGCCGTCAATTTCAAATATATCGTAAATTACCCACACGTACACACACCACCACATCAATATGTCCGCAGAACACCAAGAAGCCGACATCGACTCCATAGTCGACAGATTATTGGAGGTCAGAGGCTCCAGACCCGGAAAACAAGTGACACTTTTGGAACACGAAATCCGTTACCTCTGTACTAAGGCCAGAGAAATCTTCATCCAGCAACCCATCCTTTTGGAATTGGAAGCCCCTATCAAGATTTGTGGTGACATACACGGTCAATATTACGATTTGTTACGACTCTTTGAATACGGTGGCTTCCCACCAGAAGCAAACTACTTGTTTCTTGGTGATTACGTCGACAGAGGTAAGCAATCCTTGGAAACCATCTGTTTGTTGTTAGCATACAAAATCAAGTACCCCGAAAACTTCTTCATCTTGAGAGGTAACCACGAGTGTGCTTCCATCAACAGAATCTACGGTTTCTACGATGAGTGCAAAAGAAGATACAACATCAAGTTGTGGAAAACCTTCACAGACTGTTTCAACTGCTTGCCAATCGCCGCTATCATCGATGAGAAGATATTCACCATGCACGGTGGATTGTCTCCAGACTTGAACTCGATGGAACAAATCAGAAGAGTCATGAGACCAACTGACATTCCAGACGTGGGCTTGTTGTGTGACTTGTTATGGTCTGACCCGGACAAGGACATCACAGGATGGTCCGAAAATGACAGAGGTGTCTCATTCACATTCGGACCCGACGTGGTTTCGCGATTCTTGCAAAAACATGACATGGACCTCATTTGCAGAGCCCATCAAGTGGTGGAAGACGGTTACGAATTTTTCTCCAAGAGACAATTGGTCACCCTTTTCTCCGCCCCCAACTATTGTGGTGAGTTCGACAATGCTGGTGCCATGATGAGCGTCGACGAAAGCTTGTTGTGTTCGTTCCAGATTTTGAAGCCCGCCGACAAGAAGCCAAGGTTCCCAGCTTCCAATGCCGCAAGCAATAGACCTGGTTCCACCCCAAGAAAGCCAAAGAAGAGCACCAAATAATCGGGCTTCTCCATGAAATTTTAACCATTTGCGATACATGAGTTTTTTTATTACTAGTTTTTGTTTTTCACGTTCCTGTTGTTTCCTTTTTGTCACCAACCCCACACAACTCCCCACAACCCAAATCTTCCACCATACAGTGCTTTTCGGAATGTACCATTTCGAACGAACTATTAATTCAATCCATCACTATAATATTGTCATTGCCCATTAGCAATCTGCAAACGCTTTTTGTGTTATCACACATTTCATCAATCCAGCCATCATCATACTACGCAACATATATTATGAGACCATTTCAAAAGTCCACTCGAATCCGGAAATTGCATCCTCTGTCAGTTATCTGGAGGTTGAATCTCCCTACTTGAGTTTTTCTATCCCATCCTTTACAAGTTTTGTCAACAAAGTTCATCATGAGGGCAAGATACCGATGTATATACAAATGAGGTAAAGGAGATCCAAGTATATAGATAAAAATCCCTTTTACAGAAGATGGAGAGACTTGAACAGTTGAGCAATTTCCAATGGCTTCGTGCAGTGTCTTTGATGATGATTGTTTTATATTATAGATCCGTAATGTTTGGGTGCTTGAATCAGCAAGTCATTAGTTAACAGGTGGATCAAAAGTCACCGAATAACTACCTAACTTTTATTTCTTGTCTCTATTATTAGTTTAGTTATATAATCAGTTAAGAACGAAACGGACGAAATGAGAGCGACACGGAAGATTGAAGCTGAGGTGTGTCCTGAAACTGCTGCTATTGAGATGCTTGCTGCTACAAATTGCTTACTGCTACACTTTGAAAACACTTTGGTGAATCAGATTGATATTTAGTTTGATAGGATATGATATATTTTTAGGCTGCGAAATTTCCTTGCTTCTTTTGGTCGCGACATCGATAGGGGGTGTCATATCGACCAAACCAAGCTTGCTGTGTGCCACTCCACGCCCACTATGTTTTCCGAGCGTGGACGTATAAGTTTAATAAACACAACAGGACAACGGCATTGTATTTCGGGAGCACCAGAAGGGATTCAAAGAGACAATTGCAGAGACAATTACAGAGGATTGCAATATACCTAGTCGAGAGTCTCGACCTCGTTGAGACACTCTAATTGGAAACCGCGGTGGGTAAACCAGAGAGCCAAAAGCGAGAATCTCACGGAAGATGACAATGCTTAAGACAGTAGGCCGCATCTGCTGCTCTTGTTCCACGGGAAGTGGAAATGCAACTGGTTAACTGTCGGGGACAAAGTGTCACGTGCGCGCATTTTCGAAGTAGGGTACAAGCCCTAAGTCCAGCACGATCGCTTCGTGCGAGTGAAAAGTTTTTGTTAAGCGTGTGCGACCGAATAGTGTCACAAAGGGAGGATCCTCACTCGACCGTTCCATAGCGTCAAAAAAAAATCTTTACCTTCTACCAAGCAGCTTATACTATATACATCAGAGACAACATGGTATGTGACATTGGAGACTACGATGGAAACAGAACAAACGAGATCGGAGCGGAGAACAACCAATGCACCTAATGAAGCCGAGCGAGCGCTAGTCAAGACCACATCAGACGTTCATGAAAAGTAGGGGATAAATCACAGCCAGGCTCCTCACTAAATTGTGCCCTGAAAAAGTTTTCAACAGAAGCAGAGAACGCTGTCCCGAACAGCCAACGCCGATACTACCACAGCTTGAGGAGCAGGATGCCAGCCGTCGCTTCAAACGGACAGCACCGCTAATGATTTCGTTTCAAAAGTTTCCATTTGGAGCAAGAGAAAACCCTCGCCACCGAGAACACAGTACTAACAATTATTAGGTTTTAGTTCAAGATTTATTACACCCATCTGCAGCCTCCGAAGCTCAAAAGCATAAGTTGAAGAACTTGGTCCAAAGCCCAAGATCTTACTTCATGGATGTCAAATGTCAAGGTTGTTTGAACATCACCACCATCTTCTCCCACGCTCAAAGTGCTGTCACCTGTGACTCTTGTTCCACTGTTTTGTGTACCCCAGCTGGTGGTAAGGCTAAATTGACCGAAGGTTGTTCTTTCAGAAAGAAGTAAATGCAGCAACAGTCGATCTTTTTACATAACACAAACAATAACAAATAGTAACGAGTAATTACGTTCACACAATAGTCCATCTTCTCTTCGAATGGGCTTGGAGTCGCTACTCCATCGAAGAAGGTAAAATCTTATTATATATTAATAAATTTATAATAGTATCGGCAGTGTAGCTTGCTAGAAAAATTTGATCCAGCAGTGGTTGCGGGGGGTGGAGGCTGCTTGAAGAGTAGAGCGGGCTGTTCAGCGCAGCCTTACAAACTTGTGCGTCTCAAAAGCTAGCTTATACGTATATCAGAGCTATAACTTTGGTTTCGAACAGAAGCGAACGACTTCATCGAAAGCTTCGGCCACCTTATTTATGTTACCTTCGTTCAAGCCTGCAACGGAAGCACGCCCAGAGCCGACCAAATAGACAGCATGCACTTCTTCCAATCTTGCAACCATTTCCGGGGTGAGGCCGGTGAAGGAGAACATGCCGGTCTGGCCAGTGATGTGGTCCCAATTGCCCGGGGTCTTCAACTTGTCGGTCAACAAGTCTCTCAACGCGTGTCTCATTTTGATGATTCTGGAGCTCATGGTGATCAAGTCCTGTTCCCATTGCTTCTTCAATTGCGGGTCGCTCAAGATGGCGGCCACCACTTTGGCACCGTAGGCGGGAGGGTTGGAGATTTCCGAACGGATGATTCTATTCAATTGGGACTTGATGGCTCTGAGAATTGGAGCGGCGGCCTGGCCCTTGACCTGGGGAGGAACCACGACGTGGACCGCGCCAACACGTTCACCGTACATGCCGCAGTTCTTGGCGAAGGATTGGCAGATGACGATGGGGTTCTTGTTGACCACCTCGTCGTCTATGGCGTGGCTGATGGCAAGGCCGTCCTTCTTCAAGTCGCCCGACGCGAAGCCCTGGTACGCGGAGTCAAACAAGACCAAGTGGTTCTTCTTGTTCAACTCGGTCAAGATGGTGTGCCACTGGTCCTTGGTGGGGTCCAAGCCGGTTGGGTTGTGGGCACACGCGTGCAAGACAAAGATGGACTTTTCGGGGGCGGAGGCGATGGCGCCGAGGAAGCCGTCCAAGTCCAACGACTTGGTGGCCGTGTTCCAGTAGGGGTAGGTGGCCACCTTCAAGCCGGTGCTGCTGAAGATCTGGTTGTGGTTGGCCCAGGTTGGCTGCGACAAGTAGACGGTCTGGGAGCCCTGGAAGAACTCCTTGAGGAACACGGCCGCCAAGTGGAGCGCGCCGGTACCGGAGAGCGACTGCTGGCTGACCACGCGCTGCTCGGCGATGGCCTTGGAGGACTCGCCCAAGATGACCTTGGAGCACTCCTTCAAGAACGGCTCGAAGCCGGTGATCGACAAATACTCGTGGTTGTAGTCGGGCGACGCGACCAACTTGGCCTCGGCCTGTCTGACGGCGGGGAGAATCCACGGCTTGCCCTTGTCGTCTCTGTAGGCGCCGATGCCCAAGTCGACCTTGACGGGTCTCAGGTCGGCGTTGTATCTGGCCTTCAAGCCGAAGAGCGGGTCGGGGGGCAATTCTTTGATTCCTGCAAAGTAAGACATGGTGCGATTAGACTGGTGGGATGCGGTGGTGGTGGCGAGGGGACCGAAAACTGGGTGGTGAGTCAATTCTTCGGGGAGAGGGAAATTTGCTCTGGTAGGGAGCCGGGGCTTTTAAATAGCAGTGCGCGCATTGGTGATGCTTCTTCGCTCTCCCGAAAACAGGGACGAGCGCCTGCGACGAGAGATCACCGAACAGTTTAGCGAGGACCAGGAGCCCGCCGGGCGAGCCATTTGTTGGCACCCCCCAGCACCTAAAGCCGGTCCCGCGCCGCTCCACCACTTCTTGGCCTACCCCTCCCCCTTTTATCGCCCCCACCCGTGGCCCGTCGGCGTGCCCCATCGCCGCTGCCCCTTCCCCTGGTGCCTCTGCTACAAAAGCAACGTCCGCTGCTGTTGCCCTTCGCGGGGCAATCTGCGACCGACACCGACGGAACTTGATTTCCCTCGCCGCAAATTAGCGCAGCGCACCTGATCCTCTCGCGAGCGAAAGACGCTTCGCTCCATTGATGCGAGGCTCTGGCACTGAGGGGAAGCCATGTGACGCGCGCTGGCCTGCGGATTTCGGCCGGCCGGTCATTAGAAGGCCCCAGCCGCGTACTCCGCTCCTTGTAGCCGAGGCGCCCTGACGCCTGGCCCGCACTGGCTCCCAGCGAGCGCTGTAAGGCCCGCTGGCGCCGCCGTGCCACCAGCCAAGACACCAGCAGCGAGAGACCCTAGCCGGTTCGGGTGGGGCGCCCGGCTCCGCTGGCCGCCGGCGGGCAAAAGTCGTGCGGCGCCGAGGTCACGTGACCACGCTGCTCGCTCCCTCGCAAGGCCCCAGCCGCAGCTCCTACTTTTCACCTCTAGCCGTGTTGTTTACGTTGGCGGGCCCGCCCATCTATAGTCCCTTCTTGCCAGTATTAGACTTTGTATTCTGCTATTTTCTCCCTCTTGGCGGACACCCCTCGCTCGTCCTTCACGCGCTCTGCTTCGCGCGCTCGTGCTCTCACTGATGACATGCTTCGGCCGTTATACCACCGACTTGACCTCGAAAAACCTCTTCAAGTAGTAGATCTGGAACACAGAGTTGGCGGCAACGACGATGATCTGGAACACGGACCACCACTTGACCCTGGAGTTGGTCGACTCGGCGGTGTTTCTGTGTGTTCTTTCTCTGATCACCAAGTAGCTTTGCTCGGCCTTGACGTCGTTGGTCAATTGCGACAATCTCTGGATGGCGTAGTCCAAGGTGTCGGACTTGGGGTCGTTTACGTCAACGTAGACGACTCCGTGGACGTTGAACGAGACGTCCAAGTCGACCCTGCCGGTTCTCTCGTTGGAAAAACAGTACATGTACTTGCCGTTGGCCTCGGCCTTGACCACCTCGTCGCCGTGGTCCATGTCGGTCTTCTTCAACACAACCTGGCCGCTGGGCGTGGAGATGTGGAAGTCGACCGTGTACTGCTCGGCGTTGTGGGGGTCTCTCGATCCCGCCTGGAAGGAAATGGCCAACTCGTCGTTCTTCTTCAAGGTTTCGAAGAAACACTGCTTTCCGTACGGGGAAAGCAAGACGTTGTGGGCCGTGACGTACTGGGCCAAGAGACCGACGAATAACAACAAGACTGCCGACGTTCTCATGATGGGGGATGGGTTTGGTGGGTGGTGTTGTTGGCGGGTGTTGTGCTGTTCAGTTTGACGCGTTAGTGGCAGGAGCGGTGCGGGCACGCCCGGTCTGCACACAGCGAGTCAGATCATAGCTTTGCGAACCAGACAACATTTGCGACAGCTTTTGCGACAGCTTTTGCGACAGCTTTTGCGACAGCTGCTGCGACACGGGTGGTCACCCTGTCCCTACACTTTTCTTCTAACACGTAGATTTTATATACATAGCTTCCGTGAGCCTGGACGTTACCGGTGAGCCGGGCGGTCCAAACGAAGAGTCGGCGCTCTAGTTGCTGACGATGAGTCTTCCGGCTTCTCTAGTTGCTGACAATAAGTCTGCCGGCTTCTCTGGCCTTCTGGACCAACAACTGGTCAACCAAGACCAAGGCGGTCATGGCCTCGACGATCGGCACGGCTCTGGGGGTGACGCTGGGGTCGTGGCGGCCTCTGGCGGCCAACACGCCGTCAACACCGTCGTAGGTGGCGGTGGGCTGTTCCTGCGAGATGGTGGCGGCCGACTTGAAGGCCACCGAGAAGTAGATGTTCTCTCCGTTGGTGATTCCTCCCTGGACACCGCCCGAGTTGTTGGTTCTCGTTCTCAAGGTGTTGGTGGCCTCGTCCAAGTAGAAGGCGTCGTTGTGCTTGGAGCCGGGGATCTGGGTGCCGATGAAGCCGGAGCCAAACTCGAAGCCCTTGGTGGCGGGCAACGAGAGCATGGCGTGGGCCAAGGTAGCCTCCAACTTGTCGAAGCACGGCTCGCCGAGCCCAACGGGGCAGTTTCTGACCACACAGGTGACCACGCCCCCGATGGAGTCGTGGGCGTCGCGGTACTTTTCAATCACCTTGACCATCTGGTCTCTCACGGTGTGGTCGGGACATCTGACTGGGCCGGCGTCGTCCACCTGCTCTCTGGTGATGGTGTTCAAGAGGCCCTGGAACTTGGGGTCCAAGGGGTTTCTGTCCATGGCGATCTCGCCGATGCTCGACACGAACGCCACGATCTCGACGCCGTTGGCCTTGTGCAAGATCTTTTCGGCGATGGCGCCGGCGGCGACTCTCCCGATGGTCTCTCTGGCCGAGGAGCGGCCGCCGCCCGACGCGGACTTGGCGCCGTACTTTTGCATGTACGTCCAGTCGGCGTGCGATGGTCTAGGGTACAAGTCGGTCTCGGAGTAGTCGCCCGGTCTGTGGTCTTCGTTCTGGACCAACATGCCGATGGGGGAGCCGAGCGTCAAGCCGTTCTCGGTTCCCGACTGGATGTGCACACGGTCCTTTTCGTTCCGGGGGGTCGACAACTTGCTCTGGCCCGGTCTTCTTCTGGTGAGCTGCGGCTGGATGTCGTCCTCGGTCAAGGCCATGCCCGGAGGACAGCCGTCAACAATACACCCGACAGACTTGCAGTGGGACTCGCCGTAGGTGGTCACGCGGAAAATGGAGCCAAAGGTAGACATGGTGGTGGTGGTGGTGAAGTATGACTCTTGTTCTTGAAAATTCAAAATTTTAGCGAGCATCGTACGCAGACCAAATTGTTCCGCGAGTGCGAGAGCTGGCACATGCAGACCGTAGAGAGCGGCCACGCTCTCCAGACAGGCTCTTCAGACAGGCTCGCTAGACAGGCTCGCTAGACAGGCTCTCCGCGTACGGCCAGGCGCTCGAGCACCGCCCCCCGGCAGGCGTTCGGCCAAGCGGCCTCTACGTTTTGCTACTCGCGTCGTATATTTATAGCTTGGGCTCGGGCTCGATCTCGTTGAGCGCCAACTGCGGCAAGAAGTAGTACAACTTGGCGAAGCCGGCGGCGTTGCCCGAGCTCGCGTTGCCCTTGGCCACGCGCATGGCGATGCCCTGGCTGATGACCATCAAGCGCACCAAGCCGAACACGTGCCCCACGATCCAGAGGTCCACGGGGTTGTTGGAGGCGTCGCGCGGGTCCCACGCCGGCGCGCCGTACGCCGTCTGGTACAAGCGGAGCTTGTCGTAGATGGTGCGGAGCGACTCCTCGTTCTCCAACCCGATGTCGGTGGTGTCCGGGCTGAACCACATGTTGTTCAACTGGTTGGGGAACTGGAACGGCTGCAAGAAGTTGGCCAAGTCGAAGAGCGGGTGCCCAAACGTGCACAACTCCCAGTCCAACACCGCGCGCACCTTGTGGGTCTTGTAGTCAAAGAGCACGTTGTCGATCTTGAAGTCGCCGTGGATCAACGTCAACTTGGCCGGGTCCTGCGGCGCCTTGCTCAACACCCAGTTGCAGATGCGCTCAAAGTCGGGGATGGGGTCCACCACCTTGGCCTGCAACTTGGCCACGTTGGACAAGGTGCGGATCTGGCGCTTGAAGTACGTCGACCCCTGGAGCTTGGCCAAGTCGTGGAACTGCGGGAAGTGCGACTTGGGAAGCTGCTCGATGAGCTTGTGGCCGTCCAACAAGTGGATGGCGCTGATGGTCTCCATCACCGACTCCCAGTGCACGCGCGCCACGTCGGCGGGGATGCCCTTCATGTCGGGCTTCTTGAGCAGCCGCCCTTCGATGTACTCCATCACGTAGAAGACGTAGCCGATCACCGACTCGTCCTCGCAGAGAATGTGCACGTCGGGCACCGGCACCTTCTTGGCGCTCGAGGCGTTCAACACCCCGATCCCGCGAAGGATGAAGAACTCCCGCTCGATGGCGTGGGCCGACCGCGACACCAACTTGCTGTTGGGCGACGGCTTGCGGCGCAACACGAACCGGCGGTCGCCGTCAATGAGCAAGTACGTGGGGTTGGACTGGCCAAAGGTGAACTGCTTGATTTCAAACGCGGCGTCGCGGAACGAGGGGACGTTGATCCCAAACGTCGTGGTGGCGTTTTCCTGCACCAGCCGCAAGTACCGGGTCAAGCTGGCGGTGTCGATGGGGTGTCTCACCTCCGTGACTTCTGGTCCGTCCATTTCGTGTGTCAGAAAGAGAAGCTAGTGGAAAGAGATGCGCTGGGGTTGCGGTGCTCGCCACAAATCAACGAGCGTACGCATGCCTGTGCTTTTCTGTGGGGTAACCTTCCTCGGGCTGTGCGTGGAATTTTCGGTTATCAGATCCCAGCCGGGACCGGCAAGCAGGGCGACAGACCAGAGGCGACAGAGCACAGGGACAGGGCGAGAAGCGCCGGCTCGAAAGAAAAAGGCCGTACTGTAGCGGAGCCCCCCACTGGCGGAGCTCTCGTGTTTTTGTTCACTTTTCGGTATGATTTCCCAGAAAACAGCCGCCCGTCGGACCATGCCCTGCGGCTCGGCGCACCGCCGGCGAAACGGCACCCGTCCCGGCTGTATAATTGCAGAGAGGGAAGCAACATCGTTCGACGGGGCCCGGACGGGCCCGCGGGCGGAGATAGCCAATGGAAATTAGCTGATTCGAGCCGTTTCTGGGACAATGTGTGCCACAGTGCAGAACCAGATGGTCTGATTGCGCAATGTTCCAGACATTGGCAATTTTGCACCCAAATTGTGCACTTATTGCTACAAGTACGCGTAATCGCCCCCAATCTCGGGAACGGTGGCTGTTATCGGGGCAGCGATCGTACCTGCCTGGGGGGAGGACTATTAGTAATAATTGGCGCAATCGCAGATCAGCTTATTGTGGAACCGTTGGCCATCACCGTCGGGCACGGGCCCTCTGCCACAGTTGGCCCGTCGATCGCCTATAAGAAGCGATGCCGGAGCGCTTTCTGGTCGACTCACTCAATCAACCACCAAGCAAGCATCGCATCCGCAGCCATGAGTTACGCACCAGCAGGACAAGAGGTCATCGACCCACTCTCTTTGAAGAACATCAAGGAACAGTTTGAGAGCGGCCAGCTCATCAGCAACGACACCATCCAGGACCTCAAGAAGGGCATCAAGTACCCGGAGTACTTGCACCAGTTCAAGATTGAGGAGGAGGGCAAGTACCTGAACTTCAAGAACGTCGACGGCGCCGCCAACGACAAGGGCCACTTGGGCGACCCCGAGTTCAAGAACCTCTTCCCCAAGGGCGCCAAGTACTCCACCGAGGACTTGTCCCCCAACTTCGGAACCGAGATCGACGGCATCCAATTGAGCCAGTTGGACGACAAGGGCAAGAACGACTTGGCCTTGTACTTGGAAACCCGCGGGTTGGCTGTGTTCAGAAACCAGGACTTCCGCGACAAGGGCCCTGAGTTCGCCAAGCAGTTCGGCTCCTACTTTGGGCCCTTGCACATCCACCCGGTCTCGTACTCGGCCGAAGACCACCCGGAGTTGTTGGTGACCTTCAGACCCGCCGGCGACGAAAACCGCCATGAGAAGTTCTTCGAGTCCAGAGCGAGCGGGCACGGCTGGCACTCGGACATCTCGTTCGAGGAGTACCCGGCCTCCTTCAGTTTCTTTGTTGCGTTGGAAGCACCCCCCAGCGGCGGAGACACCGTCTTCATCGATCTTAGAGAGGCCTACAGAAGATTGTCGCCCTCGTTCAAGAAGATCGTCGAGGGCTTGACGGCCATCCACACCAACTACTACCAGAACCGGTACCAGCTCTTGGCCGGGGTCAAGGGCCGCGTCAAGGGTGACTACTTCACCGAGCACCCATTGGTTCGTACCCACCCGGTCACTGGCGAAAAGAGTCTCTACTTTTCGAGAGGCTTCATCCACAGTATCAAGGGCCTCAAGAAGGAAGAGTCGAACGCGATCTTGGGCTTCTTGTCCAACCACGTCTTGAACAACCCCGAGAACCAGGTCAGAGCCCTGCACAAGGGCACCGAGGCTGGCACCGTGGTCGCCTGGGACAACAGATTGTTGCTTCACTCTGCCACCGTCGACTTCTTGAGACACAAGACTGGTGCCAGACACCACTTCAGAATCACCGTTTTGGGCGAGAAGCCCTACTTTGAGGACAAGGAAGAAAAGGACGCCAAGAACGCCAACGGGCACTCCAACGGGCACTCCAACGGACACTCCAACGGCGAAGCAAAGTCAAACGGTCATTGATTGGCCCGCTTTCTACGGCAGTGGCTCTTGGAAGTAGTTTCTATCAGTTTCAACCGATCGATTGATTTTCTATCCATAAATATACCTATATGCAATAACCACTCTATCCTTTGTACAAGTCTCATTTGACATTCAACGAGTAGTAGTTGTAAATTCCCCGTTGACCAAATTCAACGGGCCAAACATCTTCGATGTATGCAGATTTGCTTCCCTTTGTCTTTTTAGCTGGAACTCGTAATCTCTTTGCATTCTTTAAATTGTAGTAGCCTATCGAGCAGCTGATCTTCCGAGATGCATACTTTAGGAACTCTGGTTTCCTAACCTTGTTGACGATCTTGTTTCCTGTTTCCAAGTCGTAGTAGACCAAATTCGATGAGTAGTCTGCCGCGGACGAGCCGAATGACGTGCGGTTTGTATTGTTGATGATTGTCTGGAACTCGGGATCGGACTCTTTCAACTTGTAGATCCACGCTCTCCGTCCTTCGTTATCGTAGAATTTCCATGCTTGCGGAGTGTAAACGGGATCGATGAACGAGGTTTGAATAGGTGTGACCTTTATGTTCTGCCCTTTGCTGGTGAGATCGAACAACACCTTGTAGTCAAATTCGATGGCCACCAAGGAGCTATCGAAAATGGACTTTAGAAGATGGTTCAAATTCCACCTTGAAAGTTGTTTTATGCTGGTGATATCCAAAAACTTGAGTACGGAATCGTTGTCCTTGAGGAAGGCAAGCAAGTCGTCTATGTTGATCGTCGCATGACTCAAGCAAAGACTTTGCAAGTTGCCAAACCGGTTTTTGATGACGCTCAACACCTTGTTATTGACAGGAAGACCACCCAAGTTGAGATATTGCAAGTCTGGTGCGTTCAAATGACGAAGTGTGTATAGAAGGTAGACATCCGACAATGGAGACACAACATTAGAGTCTATTTGCAAGTTGAGCCACTGTAAAGAGCCATTCGAAGTGGCTGGGTGCTGGGTCAAGAAATTGATTAAATCTTTTGTGGTGAGCTTGGAACATCTGGCGAGAGACAAGTGCGTTAATCTGACGGAATGAGGCAAGTGGTTGGTAAGTATGGTTGAGGTGATGGATGTGTGGGTGAGGTCCAACTTGGTCAAGTTGGCGAAATGGGGTAACACCTTGGCGAAAACGTCGGGAGGCAAATTGGAGCAGTCGTGGAAAGAGACCTTCATCAAGTTCAGGAGACTGCTTTCCTCCTCGTCGTATTCGTCGTCTATCATGTCGATGTCATTTCTGATGATGAGCTCCTGGAATGCGTGGGCGAAAGCTTCGGAAGATGCACCACAAAAGTCAAGGACCTGGATTTTGGGGAGTCTGTTGAAAAGAATGTCCAAAACGTTGACGTCTATGTCATCCTGGATATTTTCAGACGCCATGAACTCGTACAAGTTTGGGGTCAAAAGTAGAGCGTTGGCGATGGTGGTGGAGGTGACCATCTGGATTTCTTGGTTCATTCTTCCTGTTCTGCCAAGGCCGATGGAGGTGAAGGTCTGGAAGTCCATGTACTCGACGTACTTGCCGATGGTGGGATTCGACTCCAAGTTGTCGAGGAACTTGGCAAACGAGTGGGGCCGGTTGAAGTTGGCGTACTTGTACAAGAAACAGAGAGACAACTGGTGGATCCTTTTCAGAAGAAGAGGCACCGTTTTGGAGAAGCTCTCCAAGTTGGAGTTAATGCTGATGGAGGTTTCGTTGTAGTAGACGATCTCGATGATTCTGTACAAGATCTCGAGCGGGAGGGACAAGAGAGGCGAGAAGAGCTCCTGGTCCTGCTCGAGCGGGTAGTCGTCGGGCGGCGGGCTGTGGACGTCCTGGAGGAGGTCGTTGTTGATGAGGGCGGCGTTGTTTAGCCGGAGGGGCGACTTGGAGGGGATTCTGTGGTGTTCCTGGAAGTCCGAGTTCGGAGACTCCGGCTGGTAGGACTCGCAGGCGTCGATTTGGGGGGAGTTGGCGGCGGACGACGACTCGTTCGAGGTTATCGGGGACAAGCAGAAGGACGACGGGATCTGGTACTTGTGAGGTGACGGCGGCTGCTGCAGGTGGTTGTGGTGGTTGTGGTGGTGGTGGTCATTATTGGAGGAGGAGGATGAGGGGGCTCTGGAGCGCCGGGAGGTGTCTACGGACGAGGATCTGGAGGAGCGCGGTTTTTTGGCGGACGGAGTGTCGCGCGGGTAGTCTGAGGACGAGCGGGTGGGTCTGGGTTGGTCTGGCTGGGAGTAACTTTGGCCCATGGCATATAGATCGGGGGTGCTATGGAAAAGAAGCTTGGTGTGGAAATTGTCTTCCGCGCCGGGAGCGCTCATAGTGAGCTGAGCGCAGGGCGAAAAAGAGACCCGATGGAGAGATGAGCAGCGAGAGCCGGGGACAGAGTGGAGGGACAGCATTTGGGGGACTGTGCTACGGCGCACTAATTTAGGACCCGGGGCGGCGGGCTGCCGGGGCCAGCAGCCAGTATATATAGCAGAGGGGCCGCCGGACCCAGCGTGGCTGACTCGGACAAGTAGGGTGACTCCCAGACGCCTATTGTGTGAGACGGTCACTGCTGTCGCGCCCAAATTGGACGTGGTGACAGAACGCGAAATGCCGTTAGGTTCGGCGTTCCCCACACAGTGGGGAGACAAAGTCGTGGAGAAGCGGGACGGCAGTTTGGCGAGCCCCGGGGCACCAGGACGGCCGCCGAGCCCACGAAGAGAGACGCAACAGCCCAGGGGGGCTGGGGAGGCTTTCTGGGGGCACCCGAAACACGGGAGCCGGAGCCTCCGTGCTCCGCGAGACTCCCCGGCTGCGAGAGAGCGGCCAGCGAGACGTAGCGAGAAAAGCCGGCGCGGGACAAACAAAAAGTGACAGATGGCTGCGCATCGCGGGGGGAGCACGCAAGGACGCCAGCGCTAGACGTCGCCGACTGCCCGACGGTCGTGCCCTGTAGCAGCGCCAACTGCAGCCCAGGCGCCTCCCAGCCGCTGCTTAGTCGCAACGCCCACCTGCTCCGTGGCACCGGTGCGTCGCGACGCCCAACTTGTCACCCCACTTTCGATCTGATTGTGCCGA
The DNA here is from genome assembly GCA_030568635.1 of Suhomyces caryicola. Taxonomy (NCBI): domain Eukaryota; kingdom Fungi; phylum Ascomycota; class Pichiomycetes; order Serinales; family Debaryomycetaceae; genus Suhomyces; species Suhomyces caryicola. Next base: position 123,646 of record JAJMGG010000014.1, on the reverse strand, counting down.
GATGCGTCGGGGCCGCCGGACGATCTGGCTCTCAGCCACTCGCTAGCAGTGCCCAAATCGAGGCCCAATTTAGGGAGCCCGCACCGCGCCCACGGGCCAATCCGCGGGCGCGGTCGTGGCCCGCACCGCGCCCACGGGCCAATCCGCGGGCGCGGTCGTGGCCCGCACGCCCACCCCCCAGGAAAAGTTCACAATCATCGCCAGCCCAGCACGCTGCTGCCCACCACACCACAATGGACAACAATTCTGAGTCCGACGGCGAGTCGCTCGTCGAGTTCGAAAGACTCGAGTCCACGTTGCCCGAGTCGTTGAAGCGCTCCGCCTCCTCGTTGCTCGAGCTCTTGTCGCAGTCGCAGTCGTCCCAGGGCCTGCCCGCCCACGGCGCCTCGTCCTCCACCGCCTCCTTGAGCCATGCGCTCCGCGACTCCCACCTCGCGTCTGGGGTGCCCTCTGCCAGAACGCCCACCCGCGGGCGCGACCCCAGAGCCCCGGAACAGCGCTCCATCCACTCGCATCTAGTCCAGAAGCTCTCGCAGTCCGAGAACGGCCGCCACTCGTCGCCCATTCCGTTGCCCCAGCCCAAGTTCGACACCACCATCCACAAGCCGGCCATGAACACCAAGCAGTCGTCGACCGGCGTGCTCTGGGTCACCGAGAGAGCCTCCGAGTACGGCTACAACAGCGAAGGCAACCACGACTGGGCCAACTTGGGCCAGGGCGCCCCGGAACACGGCGACACCATCCCGGGCTCCTTCAAGCGGCCCACCTCCATCCCCGTGCCCGACATCTCCAAGGAGTACGCGCCCACCGCCGGCATCAAGCCGTTGCGCGAGGCGGTCGCCAACTACTACAACGAGGAGTACAGAAAGGACAAGACCTCCAAGTACACGTACAAGAACGTGTGCATCGTGCCCGGCGGGCGCGCCGGGTTGACCAGAATCGCGTCCATCATCAGCGACTGCTACTTGTCCTTCTTTCTTCCCGACTACACCGCGTACGCCGAGATGTTGTCGCTTTTCAAGAACTTCTCGCCCATCCCCGTGCCCTTGGACGAGGCCGACAACTACGAGGTCCACCTCAACGTGATCAAGCAGGAGTTGACCCGGGGGGTCAGTGCCTTGCTCACGTCCAACCCACGTAACCCCACCGGCAAATGCATGAGCCCCACCCAGTTGAGCCGCTTGCACGCCTTGTGTCGCCAGTCGTGTTTGTTGATCATGGACGAGTTCTACTCCCACTACTACTACGACGACGGGTGCACCGGCTCGTCCATCTCGTCCGCCGAGTACGTGGAGGACGTCAACAAGGACCCGGTGCTCATTCTCAACGGGCTCACCAAGGCCTTCAGATTGCCCGGCTGGAGAACGTGCTGGATCTTGGGGCCCGAGGAGTACATCAAGGCCTTGAGCTCGGCCGGCTCCTTCTTGGACGGCGGCTCCAACGCCCCCTTCCAGTACGCCGCCATCGAGTTCTTGGAGCCGTTGAAGGTGCGCCGCGAAATGAAGGCGTTGCAGCTCCATTTCAAGATGAAGCTCGACTACATCATCGGCCGGCTCTCCAAGATGGGCTTCCACTTCGACGCCTCCAACACCCCCAACTCCACCTTCTACCTCTGGTTGAGCTTGTCGCACTTGCCGGGCAAGCTTTCCAACTGTCTCGGCTTCTTCCACGAGTGCTTGCACGAGAAGGTGATCATCGTGCCGGGCTTCTTCTTCTTGATCAACCCGCAGAACTTGTCGCGCTTAGAGGACGTCATCTGGTACAACTACGTCAGACTCAGTTACGGGCCCGAGTTGCTGCAGTTAGAGCAGGGCATGGATGGCATAGAGCGCATCTTGCACAGATTCGGCTGTCTTCCGTACGAGTTGAAGTGAGCGAGCTGCGTGGCCGTCCGGGCTGCGTGCCTGAGCCAACACCACTAAATAAATACGACGCTTCTTCCGCCTGTAGACGCTGGCGCCCGGGGCCCGCCGACTGCGCCGTCCCTGAACCGGCCCGCATTCCCCGCCCGCGTCTTTCCTCTGCCTCCGTGCCATTCTTCATACTCTATTTGCCATTGTGCCCGATATCAGCGGTCGTGGCCCCACCAACTATCCGCCGGCCCATTTGGGGCAGCCGGGTGCTACTAGCACCAGTGCCTCTCCTGCTTCACCACGGTTCCGCTCCACACAACATGGACCGCTCTCTCGCAAGCCCGTTGTCGGCGCACTTGGACGGCGCGTCCTCCACGCTCGCCGCGCCGCCCGCCGCCGCCGCCGCCGCCGCCCGCTCGCCCGCCGCGGTGTTTTTTGCCCTCTTGGCGGCGCCCTTGGGGCTCTTGCCGTACGTCTTCCGCGGGTGGGTGTGGGTGTTCCGCCGCTTGGCCAATGCGGTGCTCCGCTGCTTCCCGCCGTCGGTCGCGGAGTTGTTGAGCACCAAGCTCCAGATCTCGTTGTCGTTGTCGTCGGTGGTGCTCGCGGTGCTCGCCGCCACGTCGCTCGGCTTCCTCGTGCTCCGCTACAAGTACTTGACGGGCTACTCCAAGAACACCATGCCCGGCCAGACCAAGTCCTCCAACAAGCCCATCGACCTTGTCGACCCGCTCAACCCCAAAAAGCGCAAACGCATCCCGTCGTCCAACTACTTGGACGAGTTCTTGAGCGCCATCAAGGTGTTTGGGTACTTGGAGCGGCCCGTGTTCCACGAGTTGACCAAGAACATGACCACCCAGAAAATCTCCCCGGACGAGGTGCTCTACCTCGACGAGACCTTGGGCTTCTCCATTGTGGTCGAGGGCACCCTTCAGGTGTACACCAAAATCGAGACCAAGCAGCTCGACCCGCTTTCGGCCTTCTCGTACCAAGACAACGAGCTCAACTTTGAAAAAGACGACGTGCTCTTCTTGGGGTCCCAGAGGTACCAGTTGTTGAACGAGGTCAAGAGCGGTGCTCCGCTCAGTTCCCTCATCAGCACTCTCGAGTTGTTCAAGCCCGTGGACGAGTTGAACGGCACCCTCCAGGGGTTCCGCTTGAACTCTGAAGGAAAGTCCACCTCCAGGCTCGGCTCGGAGTCCCGCTCTCCCCAGAGAACTCTGCTTCCTTCGAAATCGGGTGCTTTTATCGACCTCCTCAAAGACAACTCGATGTCGTCGTCGGGCCCCGGGTCGCCATTTGGAACGAGTCCGACGCCACCACAAGGCGACCACCAGGGCAACGAGTACCCCGATATAGTCGCTCGGCCCAAGCCATTGCAGACCCTGGAAAGACAACAGCATATTCACCATATCGGCGGGGCCACCATCGCCATCATTCCCCGTAGTGCATTTCAACGAGTGCAGTCGAGATACCCCAAGGCAACATCCCACATCGTCACCATGGTGCTCACAAGGTTGTACAAGGTCACAATGAACGCGATCCACAACTATTTGGGACTCACGAAGGAAATCATCGAAAGTGAAGTTCGTTTGAACAGCGTGGAAAACATCGACGAAGCAAGCTCGTCTTTACCAAGCTATCTCCAAGACGGCTTGAAGGAGAAACTTTTAGGAAAAAAGGAAAGGGATCACATCGCAACACTCGGACTTCACAAGCAGAATACCAGCACGGGGAACAACAGCTCGATGGAGCACATGCCCAAAGGACCCTTGGAGCGTTCCACTTCCAGGTACGTTGTTTTGGACTCCCGTTCCAAATCCTCGCATCCAGGAGATTTGCTCTCGTCTGTCCCTCTCTCCAGAAGGTCAGACTATTACCAGAGCCATACCAGTCCGCCTCCTACCTCCTACGTGGATTCCACCCAGGCCCCAAAGAAAAATGCCAAGATGGAGCGCACTTTCAGCTCTATGAGCTCTCCCAAGGAACACGGTCCTGGTAGCAAGTTTGAAAACATACGCGACAGAATGTTCTCAGACGAAAGAGAAGAGACCGAGGAGACCGCTTTGAGAATCGCGATCGTGGAAAACATGTTCAAAATGTTGGGTATCAACGAGAAATCGGGTATGATCAATACCCGAAGCAGCTCAACGACTACGTCTTCTGCTCAGTCTTCCAGGGTTGGGTTGAACAGTCTAATGGATGACTATGAGCACCCAAGGATGGGATTTGAACAAGCTCGCTTCGAATCGCCGACCCATAGATCGTCTACCCCCGCAAAATTCTACAACACCATAAACCAGTCACTGATCAATGATTATAAGGAGCCCGCGGACGTAGACCCGATTTCTCATGTCACCAATTCCAAGCCGGTTCGCCAACCGAAGCAGCAATTCGAGACGAACTTCAATGCCGTCAAAAACGAGTTTTCCAAGGTGTTGAACATTAAGTACATCAAACCCGGCCACACTTTGGTTAACCAAGGAGAGTTCAATACCGGCTTATACTACGTGATTGACGGAGCTTTGGACGTGTTAAACCGTCCAACGACCAGCAACATAGGCACAGGTCAGTACTCCTCGGATGGCTCGAAGGCGCCAACCAGATGGTTGTATAGCGTTCAACCAGGAGGCATTGCAGGCTACTTGACCTCGATATTGGGATTCAGATCGTTGGTCACTATCAAATCTCCTGAGAAAAGCGGGGTTATCGTGGCGCATATCTCCAAAGCAGACTTCTCCAAGCTTACTGACAAATTCCACTTTTTGCTTTTGCCTATTGCTTCCAAATTGAAGTCTCTTCTTTCAAAGCAATTCTTGACCATTGACTTTGCATTGGAATGGTGCCATATCCCTGCTGGAAACGTGCTCTGCGCACAAGGAGATTTGGCGAATGGGTTCCATGTGGTCTTAAGTGGAAGGTTCAGGGTTGTTCAGAGCCGCAATCAAAAGGATAGAGAAACAGACTTGGGCTCACACGTCCACAACTACAATGACAACTTGATCGACGAATCCAATGTGAGAGACAAGGAGGAAGACGTTGAGATTCTAGGCGAATACGGCCACGGCGAGTCTATTGGGGAAGTTGAGGTTTTGACTGCTTCGAGAAGAACAAACTCGTTGATTGCAGTAAGAGATTCGGAGACGACAAGAATCCCAAGAACTCTATTTGAAATGTTGTCACTTCAAAACCCTTCTTTGATGGTCAAGATATCCAGAATTGTGGCCAACAGAGTTGCCTCGAAAACTCTTTCAATTCAACAATCAAACGGGCATTCCGGTATGAATGTTCCGTCTTCTTCCTTACCTTACATTTCAAACGACTATAAGACAATCACCATTCTCCCCACGGTAAGTGGGCTTCCGGTTAGAGAATTTGCCGACAAGTTGGTTCAAGCCTTGAGGACAATTGGAAGAGACGTGATTGCCTTAGATCAGGCATCGACATTAACTCATTTGGGTCGGCATGCGTTCGATGAAAGGTTATCGCAGTTGAAACTCTCAGGCTATTTTGCGTACCTCGAAGAGAAACACGAAACAATCGTTTATGTGTGCGACACACAGTTGAAGTCCAATTGGACTTCCACGTGTATTTCACAAGGAGACTGCATTTTACTCTTGGCTGATGCTAACGATACCGTGGTGGCCTCTGGAGCTGGAGACTACGAAAGGTTGTTGATGAAATTGAAAACGACTGCCAGAACGGACCTCTGCCTCATACACCAAGAGAAGTACGTTGAATCCGGCTCCACAAGTGTGTGGTTGAAGAATCGTATATGGGTGCAGGGTCACCATCATATTCAAATGGAGATACCTCGCGATGCTGAGCAACAGTCTGCAAAGAAGCTCTCGACGCTTATCAGCGATTTGGCTGCAAAGTTGAGTAATAACGCAAACCCAAACATAAAACTGAGGTTTGAGAACGTCAAGAGCAAAGCAATTTCATCCTTCATCAAACTCAACACGAAAGTTCATAGAGGAGATTTGCATCACTTCCCATCACCTCAGTCGCACAAGAATGACTTTTTGAGATTGGCCCGTATTTTGTCCAACGAAGCAGTCGGCTTGGTATTAGGTGGAGGTGGATCTCGTGGAATATCCCACGTTGGAGTGGTACAGGCATTGGAAAAACACGGTATTCCGGTTGATTTGATTGGAGGCACCTCCATCGGCTCCTTTGTGGGAGGGCTTTATGCAAAGGATTATAACATTGTCTCAATTTATGGACGAGCAAAAAAGTTCTCCAAAAGAGTTGCTTCCTTATGGAGATCAATGCTAGACTTGACGTACCCTGTCACGTCGTACATCACCGGGTACGAGTTCAATAGAGGGATCTGGAAGGTCTTTGGATCTACTGAGATTGAGGACTTCTGGATTCGTTACTTTTGTAACTCTACCAACATCACTAACTCAACCATGGATATACACGAAACAGGGTACGCTTGGAGATTTATTCGTGCCTCTATGTCCTTGGCCGGACTTTTGCCTCCGATCACCTTCAACGGCTGTATGTTGTTAGACGGTGGGTATTTGGACAACTTGCCCGTCATGGAAATGAAAAACAAGGGAGCCAAGTACATAATCGCCGTTGATGTTGGGTCCGCGGACGACAGAACCCCAATGAACTATGGTGACACGTTGTCCGGGTTCTGGGTCCTTTTCAATAGGTGGAATCCCTTCTCAAAGCACCCTGACGTGCCTAACATGATGGATATCCAAATGAGATTGGCATACGTTGCAAGTGTCAACGCGCTTGAGTTGGCCAAAAAGACCCCCGGGGTCTTCTACTTGCGTCCACCGATCGATGACTATGCGACCTTAGACTTTGCCAAGTTCGACGAAATATATCATGTTGGCTATGCATACGCCGATTCGATGTTCAGTAAGTGGGAGGAAAGCGGAAGCTTCCCGTCCATTGCCGGAATGGTCGACAAGGCCCTGCTCCAGGACGAAAGCAAATCAAGGTCTCTCTACAGAAGAAGCTCCATATAGACACCACCGGCAACAGGGACCCGAGCAGTCGGTTCCTTCGGCCTGCGTGATTCACCAAAACACATTTCATGACCAGTGAAATAACTTCTGGAAGGTTACACGTTATTAAAAGATGCATATATTCGATTGTATTCCGTAGCACCAGGTGTCGCTGAAGAAGTTGTTCTGAATGCTGCAAGATCGCACCGAATCGAATTGCTGCAAAATCTCATTGTAGCATAAATAACAGGCAAATTGCACCCCTGTGAAATCCCCGTGCTTCTTTTTTGAACTTCCTCGATTGTATTGGCGGAGAGTACTAAAGCTGTCCCCCGAAGCTCAACACTCGTCACGTTCTGATCTAGGGGAGCGCCATACTCTACCTTGGGTAAATGGAACTCCGTTTTTTTTTGAAGCCAGAGTACTTTCAGTCCTCACAGCCCACTACCGAGTTAGATATGATTGTCGTGTACATCCTCTTTCACTTGGTTTGCATTGTTCACGCCGCAAACTTGGTGTATTTGAATTATGTTTTGTCATTCTAACCGATATGTGGTTCAGAATTTCGGCCTCATAAAAATGCGAGGTCATCTCATCAAGTTCTGTGAACCAGTATTCAATGTTGCATAGGAGTATATATCGGCATACAGCCCCTCAATATGGCCGATATACAGCTCATATAAGCTCCCTATGGAATATTCGGTACCTCGGTACGCTAAAGCCCTCGACTTTCAAACCAACTTCCATCGCAACCACACTCAAATACGATCCCACCAACGAACTTGCAGACTTCACTACCTTGGGTATCCTTCCTTTCATACAGCAGAATCTCAACAAATTACTCCTACCTCCTACTCAAGCAAACAAACGGGTACCAGATTTCAATGCAATTCCCACTTCGGACCAGAGAAAGCTTGTATCCGTTCTAAGTTCATCACACAGTCTAGTTTTAAATGGTGATCTACAGTCAGGTAAATCGCTAGCCATAGTTGCATACGCTTTGAATCTTACCTTGTCTCGGACTCCAAAGTATAACACTTTGAAACAGAGGCCGAGTATAGATAGCTTGCTCATTGTTCCCACCGATGAATTGGTAAGAAAGTACAAAAGTAGCATGCAATCATTGTTGGAGGATATTCCAGAAGACTGCTGTCCTGGGGAATTGATTTTGAACAAGGAAACATCAGAGTACGAGCTAACTAGAAGGCCATTTACGATAGAGTTTCAGTACTCTAATAATGGTTCAGAGAGATACAGCTCTGGGACTGTTGATTCCAAAGTCGTGCCTCAAATTATCGTCACAACCTTGTCAAGTATAGAGACTCAGGTCAACAAAAAGCATACTTACTTGAGTGACCTCAGTTTTCTATCCGTCGATGATTTCAACCAATTCAGCAAAAGTACTTCTATCTCTCTGAATTGTATGATTGGACAAAAGGAAAACAAGAAGAAGTTCTTCAATAGACTTGAGGAAATGATCAAAAACATACAAAAGTTTCATATCGATACCTACTCCAGCGATCTTAAGTGGAGACTCAAAAAAATAGAAGAAAGGTATAGAAGAGAAAATGACTTGGATAAAACTACTATCAATCATGTCGATCTTTTGCTTAATGAGGGTGATTACGACGAATCATCGGTCAATAAAGAATTGATGAGACGCTTAACCAAACAAAAAAGAATGTATTTGTACAAATCCATTCAGTATTGTTTCGTTAGTCAAAATGAACCGTTGTACAAAGAGATGTTCAATATGCGTCAAAACTTGGACGCTTCAAATACCCTTAACCAGATGATACAGAATCAATCGCAAAATGCCCCAGGGGATATGTTAATGGCCAAAGTTCATCAACTTTATACGAAATATTTGGTTGAGAAAAGCCATATTTTAACGCTCAGTGAATCCAACCCTATAACTAAACAGGTTGAAAAAATGACAAGATTCAGTAACGAACAGAGAAAGGTAAAGAAAACTGAAAGGAAGATTATCACCGCAAATAGCGCCTTAACAATGAGAAACAAACTTGATGAAAAGAAGAAGGTAACTGCTTTTTTCCTTTCTTTGGAAAACAACAGTCCATTCGGTTCAAATACGTCTCTCAATGATCTCGTCATAACCACAAAGTGGCCAACAGATGATGAAATGATTGCACATTTCGAAAACCATTTCGCGATATCCAACAGTAACTTCAAAAACCTAGAAAAGCAGTACTTACAGTACAAGATGAATAACGTCATACAAAACAAAAACAACAAAAAGATTCAAAAGCAATTGGCAATGATAATCGCTGAATTTAGAGCAAGATACCCTGAGAATCTTTCTCCTTTCCTCATAATTGTACCCTCCTATACCAATGTTGTCATGATTGCAAGACAATTGAATAAATTAGTGGCAGACGAAGAGTTTGCTAGTTTTAATTCAGATTATCAAATCAACTCATTTTTCAGTTCATCTAAGAACATGGTCATGAGTGCTTCTCAATTGGTTGGTCAATCGTTAACTGGGGTTTCTAATATGATTGTATTGGGGATTGACTCATTATTACCACAAACGGCCTTTGCATCAAATAGCAACTTGACATCAGATGGTGTGGCTGACATTCCAGGAATCATTGATCCTTTTAATGATCTAAGCATGTTTTACCTTTCAAGACTCCTAGCGTCGCCAACGTCACTGAACAAGAATATAATATTTGCGATGGATATGTTCAACCCAACGAACAAGAAGAGTATCAAGTCATCATTGGAACAAGACCTAAAGCGATTCAGTCAAATTGTGATGTACAACAATATTCCAAAATATGTTGATGTGAAGACATTGACAGAGTCTACTTCCCAAATACTTGAATACGGTATAGACCCCAGTTTCAAGGAAGTCATTTCCACCGCTGTTTCCACAATGCAGAAACGGAAGTAGTCTACTCAACCCTGTACATATGTAAATAGAATGCTCAATATTAATATTAGCTAAAAATGATACCCTATTCTCGATACTGAAGCATGACTTCTTTCAAACGGATGAAACTCTGAAGTTGAGTTTCTGCTGTCCCTTCGATTTCTTCGAACTTTCTTCCGCAGAAAGTAAAGTTTTATAGAAATTGACAACTTTCGGATGAGATCTAACTCGTGACTCGTTGAAGTTCAACACTTGCAAACCGTCTCTCGAAACTGCTCTTGACAATGCGACGTACGATTGGCCAGTTTCGAAAACATTTTTCAAGTCTACCTTCACCTTAGGAAGTGTTTGTCCTTGTGATTTGTGAATCGAGAGTGACCATGCAAGTATCAATGGCAACTGAACTCTTGCGACTAGCACATTATGAGATTCGTCTTCGATATCCCATTGCTCAGGTTCGACTAGCACAGTTCGGGTATTGACGCCATCAGGTAAAAGGAATTTGACCAACGGATACTTTCTCAATTTGGTATCCTTTTCAAACTCAGACCCAAGTGCTTTCTTTCTTTCTATATTTTCCTTTTCTTCCTGTGTTAACCCGACTTCGGAGGTGGCTGAGGATCCCTCGTGGAATATATAGTCTGGATTTTCCTTCATCTCTTGTTCAGAACCAGAACCTTCGATGGCCTTCAAGTATGTATCTTTATCCATGAAGTCTATCACCTGTCCTAGGGAGCCGTTGACGAGGGTCTCGTCGTAATTCTTAATGCACATAACTTGGGCGTCTTTCTTCAAGAAAAGCTGATGTGGGGCAAGAAAGTTGGCAAGAAGCGTTTGTCTCTGGGGATTTGGTAAAGTACCCGTATCTATTGAGGTAAAAACTTGAGCAGGACCTGGAATTCGATTCAATCTGGTGTTGTTAGCCCGATCTACCTCTGCTCTAGTTGCAAAAAGTTCTGCAGGAACCATTCCAGTCGGACAATCTAATGGCCTGCTCAAGCTATGAAATTCGTTTATAGTTCCCTCTGACACAATGCCATTCCTCATTTCATTTAGCATTTCAATGAAAACTTGATCTCCCTTTTGACGGAACACCTCTTTAAGAATGATAGTTTGTTGAACGTTTTCCTTCCAAGCATAACTTTCGAATGCAAAGACCACTTCGAGTGGTGTTTGTAATTCGGTGCCGTCAGGTGCAGTCTTTTTGACAACGGGAGGTAACTGATAGAAATCGCCACAGAACACCAACTGGATTCCCCCAAAAGGGGCATTGTTCCGTCGTATTCTTTTTGCAATTTCATTGAATTTGTTAAGCAAATCACCATCAACCATCGAGATCTCGTCTATAATCAACACCTTTGTCGCAATCCACCTATTGACGGCTTTCCTATTTCTTCGAAGTTTCTTAAGCAAATGATCAATCAGATCATTTGCAAGGCCCACCCCAGCGAAACTGTGTAACGTTATGCCTCCAATATTACATGCTGCTAATCCTGTAGAAGCTGTAACTGCTATTCCATCCTTATGTTTAGATCTCAATGCCTTGATTATCGAACGAAGAAGAACCGATTTACCTGTACCTGCAGAACCGGTGTAAAATAGTGAAGTACCTCCAAGCACTTGCTGAAGAACGTATTCCTGTTCTGAGGACAACATGATCGGCTTCACACTTTTAGGCGCATCCGCCGCTGTGAGCGAGTTATCCATCAAATTGGGTTTCTGTGTGGCTAACTGAATTGAAGGATAAATTTCTTGCTTGCTAGCTCTTTTGGATGTTGTTGTGGAGAAATCTCTACTTTGTTGGAACGCTCCTCCCTTTATAGATCTGGGAGGTTTGAACGGCGAAGAGGGTGACCTTGGTGGTGACTTCGCAGGAACCGGGTCGAGCTTGACTTTGATGTTCGGTATTGCTGTCACAGCTGGCGTTTCGGGTATTATTGGGGAGCTTGGTATGGCTGTAATGGAAATACTAGAGCTTGTTTCGCTCTTAATCTCAACAATCGGTCCTGCAATGGTGGATTTCGGAATTCTGGGGCTACTTCCAAGACGCCTGATTGGCGAAGTCTCTTTGTCAACCGACTGTTGATTGTTGGCTGGCAGGAAAGTCTCTATTGGCTTCACGGAAGGTAGATTTTTCGGTATCCTCGCCTCTGTATTCTGATTCAAATTAATCGGGTGAATGCTGGGAGACTTCAAGGGAGTTTTGAAAAGCGGCCCGCTGGACTCTGGATGGATGTCTTCGAACGAGATGCTGTTGAATCCGAGTATGTTGTGGTTAGGAATCAGTTGTCTCTTTACTGACTCATCTTGGAAAAAGGAGCCCTGTCTTTTGTTAAAGATCGTACCACCCTTTATATTGGCGGCAGCCTGTAAGATAATGTCATCGTCCTCATCGCTGAAGTCGTTCGAGTGTTCCAGCTGGCTGTCGCTGCTGGTTTGCTTTGTTGTTTGTTTCAACTGGCTGCCGTGTCTCAGAACATCGTGTAGCGTGTTTTCTTGGCTCGAGCCAAAGGACGAATCAAAGTCGACGACCTCTAGGGCCTTTATGATCGCGGGGTCTCGCTCAATAGTCACGTTGGAATACTTGGCGTGACTGATCTGGCTCATTGAATATAGTTTGCGGGTTCTCGGAGGGAATGGTAAGCGCCTGGATGTTTTGGGAGCGCTGGTGCCTTGAAATATGGCAAGGACAAGCTTGGATCGATTCATATACTCTTATCACGCTGGGTGACCTCAAACAATTCGGATATGGTTGTTTCACTGGCGGGTTGGTTTTGTTGTCCCGAATTTCAGTATGGCATTTGCCTAGACGTGTGGTGGTCGTGTGACAGGGGATAAAAATCTACGCATCACAACGGTCGTGTCGCCACCCGTTATGAAGCGCCTGTAAGAGAAGGTATAGTGGGAGAGCTACAGGGTGGCTACAATGGATGTTTGGGTATCTGTCTGTATACTTTACGGAGCAAAACACCGTACAAGTAGATTTCAAAACTCTTTATGCCGCCATTTATGCGCACGGATACCGATTCTTTAGATTAGGTCCCTTCATTGTAGTCAATCTGGGTTATTTCATTCTGCTCTGGCGCCCAACGCCCAGCCCAAACCGGAAACTAATAGGCCCGAGAGCTTCTCACTAGCGTTGTTTTTTGTGCTTGCGGCCTCGTTGATTATGTCATTGGCGATTGCTCCAATATTTTCCTTGAACTCGTTGGACAAAACATTGGAATTATACTGGGTGTCATATTCTTGAGTTTTCTCCACTTCCCCCTGAGTGTACTGTCTCTCGAGCTCCAGGTTAATACTCTCCCACTGCCTGAGAATGGCCACGCTATTGGAATTCGACGAGTGGATCGTCTTAAGTGTCATGGCCAAGATCTCGCGTTGCTTTAACAACACTTCTGTTTCCTTCTCGTCCGTCCAGTCGGGAGAAACGTACTTCCCCACTTGATAGAATGTGATCCAAACATCGTTCAAAGTGTCTCCTTCTAAATGATCAAAAAGCTCCATGGCTTGTTTGAATGCGTACTGGAAGTTATTGTCAATTAACGCCGACTCAATGCAAGCAGACTTCAACTTGTTGAAGTAATGTTTCGGTGCTGATTCTTGAACCCCAGCGTTGAAATATATATGAAGATCAATCACTATCCGATATAACTTTTCAAAAGCCAAATACGATTTAGGATTCAACTCTAGGATGTTAGTTGCAAGCCTTACCAACGAGTATATTTCCTCTTTGTTGGGTTGAAAATGGACTATCAATTGTGAAGGCAGAAATGGTACCTTTGGCTCCACCACAATTTTGAAATTTTTCAAGTTTGAAATAGCCTTCAAAAGGTGCTTGATTCCGATTATTTCGGTTTGAAGTTTATTGGAAAGATTAGCCTTGTCAACCTTATCTAAAATTCGAAGACAGTTCGTTGCTTCCTGTAGTTTTCCAATCTTGTCGTTCAAATTGCTGGCGCTATTGAATGAATCCCAAAACTTCTCCAAAACGGTCTGTGTGAACTCTTCGTCATCGAGTAAAAATTCCTTCGATTCATAGAAGCCTGCCACCACGTCAAACATATTTGCAACCAAAAAACGCTCGATCATGAGTCTATTGATGTTCTCGTCGTTTCCAATAAAGTTATCGGCGAACAAACGCACCGAGCTCACGGTTTGTTGCCAGTTGTGGTTGTTCAAGTTGCTCGTGATTTTGGTAATTTCTCTTCTCTTATCATTCAAGTTGGCCTTGGAGTATCTCAATTCCAAATATTTGGCAATGGTGAGCTTATTAATGGGATAGAGTCTCTGACATGTATCCATGACGTTGTTCATAAACGTTATTGAGTGACCCGACGGCTCGAATAACGGCAGAAGAGGATTGGTCGGCGAATTGATGAACTGTTCCAAGCTATCTGAGTGGGGTATTTGTTCAAAGACCACGTCTTGCTTTAATGATGGTTTGTCTGTTCTAATCAAATTGAGAGTGTCTTTGATCAGATCATATACTTTGGTAGTTTCGACTGACGAAATGCCATTACTTTCGAACAACGCCAGGTAGTAGCAGTGTGCCAAAAAGTACTTCACCACCACGCTGAAGTCTGCGTAGTTGAGCTGAGGATCCTCTATCATCGATAGTATAACCTTGTGCAAAACGTCGTAGCGTGATGCTACTGATTGAGAGTCCCATTGTGTTTTGTTGTCAAATAGCCAGCTCAACAAAGGTGCAAAGTTCTTGCCGTTGCTTATACAAACTGGAAGAATAACTTTTGCCATCCAGTTCTTTACCGACAACTTGCTGCTGTAAGTACTTTGATGTTGGAGTGGTTCGATCAACAGGTCGAACTGGTCTTGAAGGGTTGAAATCGAGATGAAGTCCTGCAATCTAGCAGACAGTTCCAAGTTCAAGTTTCCGTAATTGTTCCAGTAGTACTGGTAGGGTTCTATCACGCCGTGTAGCCACGCTTCGAAGGGGGCGTACCCCGAGCAAAGTCTGAAAATGGGCTCGAAAAGGGCGCAGTCGTCGTAATAGCGAGACCAATGGACCACGGCTGCGCGGACAAACTTGAAGTCTCTCTCCTGGGGCAGCTCCGAGCGGGTCGGGGCGAATGCAAGCTTGCTGGCTCTCATGGCTGTGTCGGCCAACAACTCAGAAGCAGTCAGCGAAAGCGCCTTTTCCGAAGCCAGCGGAGTTAAGCAGTCGACCTCCGGTACAGACTCGCGGCTTGGCTCGTCGAGGGCACTGACCAACTCGTACACCAATTCCGGCGGCGTCGACGTAGGGTACGTGTGGACCAAGAGCAAGGACAAGATGTTGTAGCGGGACACGTAGGCGCTCAGGTCGGCGTTCTCCGCGACGAGAAACCCCAAGTGCTGGAAGTGGCGCACCAAGAGGCCGCGGTCGACGGCGCTGAGGGCCTGGACGGTGTTTATGTAGGTGACGTAGTCCATGGGGTGGAGGCACTAGTTGTGGTGGATGTGGGTTGACAGGCTTGAAGGCAGCCGGGTAATTTTGGCGCGCGAGCGCCAGTGGGTGAGTGCACCAAAATGAGTGAGCGGACCTACAGGCGCCCAAAGAGAGAAGCCTGTGCTCCATAAGTCTGCGCCTCTACACACACAGAAAATGTCGTTCGTCAGCAACAAGCAGCAGAAGCTCATGGAGGAGTCGACCAGCAACTATGTTCGCTTCTACGACAAGGCCAGCGCCCAGTACCTCAAGTTGCGGCAGGAGATCTTTCTGATCCACAGCGAGACGGAAAGACAGTCGGGACCGCCTACCGCGCAGCAGCGAGTCAAGTTACAGCAGTTGGGGTTCGAGTTGGACCGCGCGGAAGAGGTGTACCTCGGGCATTTGAACGAGCTTCTCCTAGTGCTCGAGATCAAGAAGAGCATAGCGCCGCCGTACGTGGACGATATCAACCGCGAGATGGAGCAGTTGGCCGAAAAGACCGCCACCATCCAGCAGGAGATCAAAGAAATCAGGGAGGTGCAGAAGCCGATCCTTGACAAAATGAACGTGTTGGTGAAGAACTTTGACCTCAATGTCGATTCAAAGAGTGCCAAGGCCGTGAACCCCAATCTGGTGGTGAGTGGCAGGTACGACGAGCATCTGGCAACACACGTCGACTCGCTGCTGTTGGTTTTCAAGCGAGACGACATAAGGCGCCTCTTTGACGACGTGGAGCTTGAGGCCAAGGAGATCGATAACTTGATGGAGCAGTTGAACAACCCCCGTGTGTTCGAGCCGGTGAAGGACGACCAGGTCTACTACAAGCTCCACAAGTCTACCTTGCACGAGACCGGGCGTCTGAGCAGCATTGACGACTACGACAGAGCCATAGCCGCCAGTATAGTCACCGTGAAGAGGTTGTTGGAAGAGGGCGAGGTGAGCAAGTACTCGTGGAGCAGAAACGCCAATAGGTTGGATGCGATGAAAGACGTTTTGGGGTTATATGACGATAAAGCCATATGAGCATGCAACAGTGGACGACTGTGGCTGTGGATAGTACTGCGTGCCACTCCACGGCGCTAGGGTCCTCTCGCCCACTACACTCACTGCTTGAGACTAGTGAGTCTTGATCACTTATCGTTTTGTATTATAGACTATATTTAATGTACAATTCTAGATTTAAGGTCTGTAAAGCCAAGCAGCACTGCTATCGGACGACAGGGTCACCTTTCACGACCAAGCACGGTTTGCACGTTGGTTTGTGCTCCTACAGCCTGCACCCATCGTTGGGTCACTTTCGCCGGCCTAGAACTCCTGGATTGGGCTTATCATGATCACCGAGTCTCCTCTCACAAACACCATTTCCGACTTCTTCACTATTGGCTCGCTGTCGTTCTCGCTGAAAATGGACTCCTCGGCATCACTCAACACCATGTTGCAGTGAGAGTCGTAGCCGTGCAACTTTCCCTTCATTTCGCGGGCGCCTCTCAACTTGACCAAGACAAATTCATCGAGCTGGAAGCGTATCAAGTCGAGCGGCTCTTGTTGCAGTTGGGGTGTGTTCACAGAAGACATGGTTGTGGCGGAGGATCTGTTTCTTGGGGTTCCGATGTTGAAGTTTGAGAGTCAGATTGGTCAAGGTCAGTAGAATGTCGCGTGGATGTCGCGAAGAAAAATTCAAGCACCACCAAACGGTGTCCGATTTCTCTTGCGACTTTCTAAAATTTTTTTTCACCAAAACTGTACGCTAACCGCCCACCTGCACCAGCACTACCTCCCCACAACGTCCCACCTGGCCATGAGTATACGCTTAGCAGCTAGAAGCCTCCTGAGCTCCGTGGCTCTTGGCTCCAGAACAAAGCCGTTGAAGTTTGGCGACTTGAAATCCATCAAGCTCAGAGAGCCCATTGTGCCCAGACACACCAACTTCGATGTCTCGCCAGACCACCCATTGTGGGCCTTTTTCCCCAAGGGAAACAACACCGAGAGTGCATTAAGAGTCAGCGAAGAGTTGGACACCGACTCGCGTGAATGGACGTTTGCAGAGTTGCGCAGGAAGTCGTTCGAAGACCTCCACAAGCTTTGGTACATTGTGTTGCAGGAACGTAATATCTTGTCCAGAGAAGTGAGGTTGGCCGAGTCCTTGAGATACAAGAAGCTTGATCAACACAACGACGTGGACAAGAAGTTGATGGAAACGCAGAAGCGCATCAAGCGGGTGTTGTTGGAAAGACAGGTGGCCTACGAAAGAGTGCAAACCTTGTCCGCCAAGCAAAATGAATACTTGAACGAGTTCAGACAAAGATACATCGATGCGGAGGAGTCGCAAGTCGCATCCTACAACGAGAAGTTGGTGAGACTCCAGTTTGCCTTCTTTGGAATCCAACCCCAGTTGCAGGACTACGACTTGACTAATGACATTAACGAGAAGTTCGTCGCAGGTTTGTCTTATGTCGCCGACGTGAAGCTCGGCAGGTATTTGGCCGCCGCAGGAAACGACGACTTCAAGCTCCCGTTGGCAGGAGTCATGGAAGAATTGCCCTTCTTGTTGCGGAGCACCGAGGACGCTGTGGCCGAAGTCAAGCAATTGAGAGAATCAGGCCAGTCGGTCAAATTACACAAGATAGAAGTCTTTTCGTTCTTGCACAATGCGCTCGGAGAGTTCATAAGACAAGAAGCTGAACAAGCCACTCCACAAGCATAGATCCCCCTCCTGTATATATAAATATAACCCGAATAGTAGGAATCCTACCATCCTGTAGTCGCAAAGGCCCCAAGTGCAACATATCGCATCCGCTGCGCGTCACGTGATCGCTTTGCGAGTATGGACATACAAAATTCGGCCAACTCGATAAACTCACCAATAGCGACACACACAGATCAAGGATGGGTGGCAGAATTCATGGGTTTCTCGGCGGGGTCTTATTGACCTCGGCCGTGACATACTACACCGGCGAGTACTTCCGCAGGAACCAAAAGTTCGTGTCGCAACAATTGCAGTCGTCGAGCAATATCATCAACAATCGAATCCTCACAGACCGGGACTTGCAAAGAGAGTCGGTGCCCTTCAGCTCGCATATCCACGAGACCTCGCGTGTGAGTATTAGCGAGACATGCAAAGACATCTGGAACGACGAGATCGTCAGAATGGTGAATTGGGTTTATGGTATAAACTGGTACCAGTGGGGGCTTGAGGCCGACAGGAAGTTAGTGAAGCTTTCCGACAAGATAGCCAGCGCAGTTGCTGAAAAGTAAGCCTGGCAAGAGCGGAAGAGGGGTGAACATGAATCATGAATGCGACGCTTTTCAGGAACGAGTTTAAGCGAATGTTAGTAGAGGAAGTTGGTGGGAAAGTACAATTTGTATTAGTCGGGTACGTTCCACGGCCATGGATACGAAGCAGTCCAGTTTAGTTTATTACTGTATCAAAAGAGTCATTCGATTAATAGAAGTACAACAATGTTAGAATAGTTAATGCTGTTCGTGGATGTACGGCATAGTAGTGACACGAAGCAATTTGGCTCTGTAGCCTATAAAAGCTTCTTCGAGTCCTTCTTCGAGTCCTTCTGTGAGTCTTTCAAGTCCTTCGTTGAGCCCTTCTTTTCGTTTTTGTCGAACGACTTGACCACATCGTTGTAGATGCTCCAGTTGACTATAGGAGCCACGATCAGAAAGAGGAAGCTGATGATGATCTGGAGGAGCGACCAACTTCTGGGGTTGATTCCCAAGGAGGACGCTCCCAAAACCCAGCCGATGGCGTCGGTGGTGATGGAGTCGTAGCCCTTGTTCAACTGGTCGAGCACAATCAGAGCGCACTCTGAGGCTGGAATAGGGTGACTGGGCCCTTCGATCTGCTTGGTGATTTCCGGCTTGGTGAGCTGTTCCTCGTCGAAACCCTCGCTCTGGAAGTTGCCCGGGAACACACACGAGACCCGGAAGTTGTACGGGCCCAATTCCTGGCGGAGAATCAAAGACAAGTTCTGGAGAGCCGCCTTCATGGGCGCGTACTGGCCATAGCCTATGAACGGGAAGTAGCTGACCACCGACGAAAACAACACCAACACCCTCTTTTTGTGGGCGTCGAATCTGAGATCCGGGTGTGCCAGCACAATCTGCTTGATTCCCGTGTGCACCACGTTGACGGTGGTGTTGTAGTTGGTGGTGATGCCGTTCTGGATCTCCTGTGCCGTCAACTCCAAAAAGAGCTTGGGGGTCGACAGTCCGGCGCAGCAGAAGATGAAGTCCGGGTCCTGCCGTGTGAAGATCTGCGCCCACATCTGCTGGCACTTTTCGTAGTCGCCCACGTCGCACGGGATGTACGACGCCTCGGCTGACGAGTCTGGACAGGCGTCTTGGATGGTGGCCACTTGGACCTTCAACTTGGCCTCCGTACGCGCCACCAAGATCACCGAACAGTTGCGCTGGTAGAGCGCGAGCGCAAGCGCAGCACCGAGGCCCTGCGAGGCGCCCACGATGAGGGCGGTCTTGCCTTCCGGCTGGAATTGCGAGCTGAAGAACATGTTGGCTATCTAAAGGGTGGGGCCTTCAAATGCGCGCGTGCGCCGCTGAGATACACAGAGCGACAAACAGCCCTCTTCGGGTGAGGCTGCACTCACGAGTTCTGGCACGCCTGGAAGAGCCGGTCAACGCTCTGTATAGAGCTACAGGTGTCGGTGCACGCAGTAGGTCTTGCTTGCATGCCTGCTGAGCTGTAATTTTCAGCAACATCTACTCGTTGGTCTATACCGTTCTGTGTCTTTCTCTATTTACATTAACTACTCAAAAATGGCGAGGGCGGAACCACAGCAGCTTCGGTCTCTGGCCGCGAGACTGTGTTGTACTTCTTGCTTTTCACGAATGTTCCGGCCAAAGACCCTCCGTGGTATTTCAAGTTCTTGGGCTTGTTCTTCAAGTTTTCTTCCATGGCAGGGTCGGTGAACGTTCCCAGCGCAGGGTCGTACTTGAAAAACTCAACTTTGCTGGTTTCCACAGCACTGCGGAAGTGGTCCATGCCGTTGGCTCTGTGCTTGGTGAGCTTGTCGACATTGACCTGGGTGATGTCATCAAGAGGTATCTTCTGGAGCTCCAAACGGGCCACAATCTTGGCAGTGTACCACAATTTGATCTCGTAAGCAGAGTCAACCAACTCCAACACAGACATAGGCGCCTTGTCCTCTCCCAACCGAGGCTCGAGCTTGATGATACGGGTGAACCCACCATGTCTGTCCGGGTACCGTGCTGTTAAATCCTGGAGCACCTTGGTTCCCACCTCCGCCTTGTCGGGAGGCTGTAAGTAGTTCAATGCTCTGTTGTTGTTCAATCTATAACTGAGGTCCTGGTCGGCATTCTGCTTGTCGTATTGGAGGGCCTGCGAGAGGAAACGTTCAATCTTCCCTTGGGCTCTTTTGGCCTTGCTTCTTGTTGTCACTATGTTTTCGTGGCGGATCAAATTTGCACACAAGTTCTTGTCTATCAGCTTGACATGACGTGCCACGTTTGTCTGAAACTTCTGCAAGGAAGGCATGGCGGGACTATCTTGGTGACTTCGATTCGAGCTCTCTCAATTTTTTTCATTCACTCGAAAATTTCAATACAGGAAATCGCAAAAGTTTTGGTAGACACACCTAAGACTTGCGGATCGGGCCTTTCTCCGACTTCCAGTATCGCCCTGGCTAACTACCCGGCAGCTCAAGCTCTCAGTTGTTGTTGACCGATCTGGTTCAAGAGATCGATTTCTATTACTATTTTATTATCATATAACAGCGTAAGCTAACTACAGCACTTAGAAGTTAACTGCCTTTCCGAAGGTAGAAGCAGCGGCTTCCTTGAAAGCTTCTGATAATGTTGGGTGGGCGTGACAGGTTCTGGCGACGTCTTCGGCAGAAGCACCGTATTCCAATGCTAAACCAGCTTCGGCGATCATTTCACCAGCGTTGGCACCGATGATGTGAACACCCAAAACACGTTGGGTTTCGGCATCAGCAATGAACTTGACGAAACCATCGGTGTCCAAGTTGGTCTTGGCTCTGGAGTTGGCAATGAATGGGAACTTACCAACCTTGTACTTGATGCCTTGTTCCTTCAATTGTTGTTCGTTGAGACCAACCCATGCGACTTCTGGGTGGGTGTACATGACAGATGGGATGTTGGCATAGTTGACGTGGCCGTGACCGCTCTTGATGTACTCGGCGACGGCAACACCTTCTTCTTCAGCCTTGTGTGCCAACATTGGGCCGTAGGTCACATCACCAATAACTCTGATGTGGTCATGCTTGGTTCTGAATTGAGAGTCAATCACCAATCTACCCTTGTTGTCCAACTCCAAGCCGGCGTTTTCAAAGTCCAAACCCTTGGTGTATGGTCTTCTACCAATAGCAACCAATAAGACATCGGCTTCTAATTCTTCAGCCTTACCGGTCTTGGCATCTTCAACACCAATCTTGACGACTTCACCTTCTCTAGTACCCTTGGTGACCTTCGTTCCCAACTTGAACTTCAAGCCTTGCTTGGCCAACAACTTTTGGGATTGCTTGGCAACTTCAGCGTCCATACCGGCACCGATGGCGTTTTGGAATTCGATGACAGTCACTTCAGAACCTAATCTAGAGTAAACAGATGCCATTTCCAAACCAATGATACCACCACCAATGATAGATAATCTCTTTGGGATTTCCTTCAATTCCAAGATCCCAGTGGAGGTGACAATTCTTTCTTCGTCAATCTCAATTCCTGGGAAAGGGGTTGGTTCAGAACCAGTGGCAACAACGATGTTAGTACCTTCAACCTCGAGGTCTTCGGCTCCGTCAATACCCTTGACTTTCAAGTTGTGCTCGTCAACAAACGAGGCAGCACCCTTCAAGTAAGCGACACCGTTCTTCTTGAACAACATTTCTATTCCGCTGGTCAAACCTTTGACGGCCTTTTCCTTGGCACCCATCAACTTTCCAAAGTCGACAGACACATCTCCGGCAATCTTGATACCTCTGTGCTCGGAGTCGTGCTTGATTTGGTGGTACAAGTGAGAGTTGTTCAACAAGGACTTGGAAGGAATACAACCGACGTTCAAACAAGTGCCTCCCAAAGCACCTCTCTTTTCAATACAGGCGGTGTTCAACCCTAATTGGGCGGCCTTGATGGCAGCAACGTAGCCACCTGGACCACCACCCACAACAACGACGTCATATTTGGTAGAGGCAAATCTGACGAATTGGGTCAACTTGGAATTTCTCACAGTAAATGAATTTCTCAACATCTTGTTCTCCGTAGCTATTGATCTACTTTTAGGATTTGATCGTTAATGAACTTACTATCCGTCAAAGCTACAAGCTTATAAACGCCAACGAAAAATGCATCACTCCTGTCCGAGCTAGCATTGGTGGGCGCACGACCAAGCCCGGCCATTCCAGGAGGACTTGACTCGGTTGTCACTCACGCCTGCAAACGCGGATGACTGAACCTTTACAGATTAGAGCTTGTTCAGAAGCTCTAGTCCAGGTAGCTGACTAAGTGTGGCCATGCCCTCACAAGCATGGGGTGCCGGAACAGCCGGATTTGCTTCACAGTACGGCTTGGCTATTGCTGTAGTCGCAATTGTGCCTTGCTTATGTAATGGGGACATCGTGCCCTACCTGTACGAGAGAGGGTTGTTTCAGCCACCGGCCGACACTCCGTTCCTCGTGATGCAACAGGTGTAGGAAGGAACGGAATTTCATGCCAAGTAGCTAATTTCGTTCTTGGTCGGCTCTTGGTCGGCTTCGGTGATATTTTCTCGTATAGCCCGCTGGTGCTTACAAACAGTTGCACTTCAGTTTGCAGACTCTATACGGCTCGACTGTTTCACACAGTCGAGATGGTCATTCCTAATGATGTGTAGTCCGCCTGAAAGTACCAGGTAGGGTCGGAAACAATCACAATTTTTGCAGTCACTGGCTTTTATTTGCAGAAGGACTTCCGGGCACTCGAGCTCTGGATCGAAGTGCTGCACAAGATCAGCCATGTTGCAACTTTATTCCCCGTATTTCGCTGCTACGAAAGTTCGAGAAGTCTTCCAAGTTTGTTGGGGTTTGGCCCCGTGGCCGGCTCGGCGAAGCTGTTAGTGTAGTAGGCTGAGTTAGTGAAGAACAAAAGAATGCTAGATACCAAAGTTGCCTAAGTTAAGCTGTCTATACATAAGATATTTCTACTGCAGTCTTTTCTGTATAGTAAAAAGCCTGGCTAGCTCAATGGCTAGAGCGTGTGACTTTTATGTATCTGTTACATAAGACATCACAAGGTTGCGGGTTCGACCCCCGCGTCGGGCTTTGTTTTTGCGCTTTTTTTCGATACGCTTGCCGTACGATATTCCAACCAACCAGCGTCCCGGGAATACCACTAGAGTAAGTTGGACCGGAAGTCACGGTCGATGTGTTACGTCTGTAGGTGTCTGAATTGGGCAGGTGCTTAAGGTGCGAACTCCTCGGAATCAAAAACTACTAAAGCCACCCTTCGAAACAGGTTGCAAGGCGTCCAGCTGGCTTGCGGCAAATTGCTCGTACCGTTAGAGTTATGGAGTACCCGAGAGAAAGAGCCGACCGGAACTAAAATTATACGATGAGTGGTAGTCTCGGCCGGAACTGTGAGGCATTGCAGAAGCGCCGGGTGCCAGGGTGCGGTTAGGATCTTCATATCGGAAGAGGTGCCACGCGTCGGGCCAAACTGCAACCGAGAAGCCCCGGGACTCCTGTCTTAACCAATGATATTTGCAGAGTAATGGCATTCTGGAGTGAGGGGCAGAAAGTGCGTGATATAAGGCCGGCGAGAAGTTCCGGGGAGTCATCTCTGCACAATAACCGTGCACATATGTACCCTCGGAATTGGCCCTCACCGAAAAAATTTCGATCACAACAACCTTACAGCAAGGCCTAATCTATCTCATACTTTCATCCAGAGTTAACTAAGTAGATTCCCAGTCCACTTTTTCTTTATCACAAT
The DNA here is from genome assembly GCA_030568635.1 of Suhomyces caryicola. Taxonomy (NCBI): domain Eukaryota; kingdom Fungi; phylum Ascomycota; class Pichiomycetes; order Serinales; family Debaryomycetaceae; genus Suhomyces; species Suhomyces caryicola. The sequence goes on along the minus strand of JAJMGG010000014.1, from coordinate 99,529 downwards.
CCATTCCAACATGTTGTCAAGAAGTACTAGAACCCTCAAACGTGTTCTGATCGCTGCTCCCAGACTTAGATTGAAGGTCGCCCCAGCTATGATCAGAAGTCTTCAAGCCACCTCGTTCAAGACCTCCTCATACAAGCCTATTTATAACAATGCATTGACCTTCAAGCGTTTTGCTTCTCACACCGTCAAGGTTCCAGACATGGCTGAGTCTATAACCGAAGGTACGCTATCTGCTTACACCAAGGAGGTCGGTGACTACGTCAACCAGGACGAAACCATCGCCACCATCGAGACCGATAAGATCGATGTCGAGGTCAATGCTCCAGTTTCTGGTACCATCACCGAGTTCTTGGTTGAGGTCGAAGAAACTGTGGAAGTTGGCCAAGACTTAGCCAAGATCGAGGAAGGCGCCGCTCCAGAAGGTGGTGCTAAGGAAGCCCCAAAGAAGGAGGAGGCCCCAAAGAAGGAAGAAGCCAAGAAGGAAGAAGCCCCAAAGAAGGAGGAAGCTCCAAAGAAGGAGGAAGCTCCAAAGAAGGAAGCTCCAAAGAAGGAAGCCCCAAAGAAGGAGGCCCCAGCAAAGGAATCGAAGCCTGAATCTGCCACATTCACTAACTTCTCCAGACATGAGGAAAGAGTGAAAATGAACAGAATGAGATTGAGAATCGCAGAGCGTCTTAAGGAATCGCAAAACACCGCCGCTTCCTTGACTACCTTCAACGAAGTCGACATGTCGAACTTGATGGAAATGAGAAAGTTGTACAAGGATGAATTCTTGGACAAGACCGGTATCAAGTTAGGTTTCATGGGCGCTTTCGCCAAGGCCGCCTGTTTGGCTGCTAAGGAAGTTCCCTCTGTCAACGCTTCCATCGAAAACAACGACACTATTGTCTACAGAGACTACACTGATATTTCAATTGCTGTTGCCACTCCTAAGGGTTTGGTCACCCCGGTTGTCAGAAACGCCGAATCCTTGTCTATTCTTGGAATTGAAAAGGAAATCTCTGGTTTAGGTAAGAAGGCCAGAGACGGTAAGTTGACTTTGGAAGACATGACCGGTGGTACTTTCACCATCTCCAACGGAGGTGTTTTCGGATCTTTATACGGAACCCCAATCATCAACTTGCCTCAAACTGCTGTGTTAGGATTACACGGTGTCAAGGAAAGACCCGTCACTGTTAACGGTCAAGTTGTGTCTAGACCAATGATGTACTTGGCTTTGACCTACGACCACAGAGTCTTGGACGGCCGTGAAGGTGTTACATTCTTGAAGACCATCAAGGAATTGATCGAGGACCCAAGAAAGATGTTGTTGTTAGAGTAATTGTATTCCATAGATCTATGACAGCTAGCCGACATTGCATTGAACTCTGCAATTTCAGAATAAACCAAAGATAGAAGCGGCGCAAGCGGTGTGTAAGGGTAGTGCTTATCTGTAGAGAACAAACATCGTGGAATGAGTGCAGCACTTGTCCACGGTCATGGTAGAGGAGCGGATGGTTAACAATGAGAGGGTAGAACATTGCGGGCAAGCAACGCACCTATTCGCCTTCCCCTACCTTAAGTCCGCGACTGGACCTGAATCAGCATGATTGTCGCCAGAATCAAAATTGCTGCAGCCGATTTTGGCATATCCGAATCGTACCAGCCGAAAAGATGTCAGAAGCGGTGAGGGTATCCGCCATGTTACGAACCAACTCCAGAGTCAGGGCTTGCTTCCCGCATGGGAATATCCATCTGCGCATGGCACAGGCTAATTTAAAGCCGTATTAGGCGATTCTACGCACTTGGTAATCATAATACACCAACAAGCACGCTACCGGACATGAGCAATTGTATTTCCTCGATCCAAGTTGGCAGGCTGTCTTTGTTGACAGATTTTCTGTCTCGTATTGTCTCCACGTTGCGGTTGGGGTCTTGTCAGCTGAGTCGCACTTACTCAATTAGTCGGATGTCTAAACGTACCAAAGTTGCAAACTTATTGTCTATGTTTACCTCTTTCCATATCGGGCAATTCATCTGTGAAAAGTGTTTAGGGTGCTTCATCCTCCTAATAAGCCGGTTTGTTCTATACTTCAATTACTGTTCTTCCCGAATTACCTTCTAATAATTTTTGAGCTTCACTTTCTTCCCCTTTTCCATACTGAACAGCCGTCCGATCCTCCCACGAAACGCCCCGCCATAACCACCCCGTTCAACGCTATAACACCAAGCTATTGATCTAGTAACGAGAGACCTGAATCCTTCTTCACATATCCCGTTGTTTGATCAGACTTCCGATATCCCTTCCACCATGGATACTTACAACTGGGAAGAAAAGCTTCCCCAAGACAACTTTGACCAATACTTTGAGTGCAATGAGATTGACAATTTATTCAATGAAACGTTGACTGGTCTTCAAGATTTAGATGTTCCTTCGGGGTTTCAAGACCCCTCGGCAACCCAGGCCCTCCAGCCACAGTCCCTGCTTGCCCCCCACCAGAAGCACTCCAGAAATGCCAGTGGAACTGCCATTTTTGGTTATGCCGATCACAATAGAGAACTCTCCATTGGGGGTATCACCAGTGACCTCTACAAATCAGTCAAGACTTCTATTGACTATAAATCAGTATCTCCTGGAGAGCTACTCAAGTCGTTACAGTCAAATCCTTCTCAACTACAATCTTTAGATCCTCCACCAGTGATGGAATATTACGATGCTCCGAAGCCAATATTACTCATGGAAGAGGACGAAGACGAGCTCGACCTCGAACTTAACCAACAACCCAAAATATCCCCCAAAAAATCAGAGAAGGACTACATCGTCACCAACGAGAACCCAAGATCATATAAGTTTCCTCCATCACCACCGGCATCGTCTTACTCCAAATCCGGATTTCAATCGGTCAATAACTACTCTGTGAAGTACCTTCAAAACTTCAATGACTCGAAAGATCCAATTGACTATGTCGATGACATAGAGCCATTGTTGGAACAAGAATCTTCCGCAACCCCTTTCAATAACGCCTACAAATTCGTACCAATACCAGTGCAAAAGCCAGTTTATAAGAAAGATGTGATGAAAGATCAAATGCAAAATCAAATTCAGTCTCAAAACCCAATTCAGCTTCAGAACCGTCCACAGACCCAACCCCAAAGCGAACATCAAAACCATGGTCAATTCCAGAACCAGAACCAGCAATTGCGGAGCAATTTCAATTCATTCTTGCCTCCACCTTCCCCTCCTGTTTTGTCGAATGGATCACCTGAGTGGCAATCGTCGCCAGAGCCCCAATCTCCGTCTCCTTCAAAGTTCGTTAACAACAATTCTTCCCCCGTCCATCCTCAATTGAGAAACGGGAACGTGAACTTTTACACTCCTCAATTTTTCTCCGAAGGACTTGAACCACAAGCTCAGTTACATTCCAACCAAGGCAACTTTCTGCAACAATTTCAAGCCCAGCAGAGGAACGGTCCTGTGGTACATACCCAACAAAATGTTCATCATCATGGACCACCACATGGCCTTCCTCATGGACACCCACACTCACAAATTCAACCACAATCTCATCCTCAATTGAACCCCAACCAAGGTCACCCTCAAAGTCAGTCAATTCCTCAGTCATCTCCAATATATCCAAACTCTTCGCCCATCAAATATTCCAGTCCAATCAGAAACTTCGAAGACCCGGATAGCACCCTCACTCAGTTGACTCCCTTGAAGAACACCTTACCAAACACCCCCATCAAGAGCAGAATGAGATTAGAGTGGAGTCCTATAATATCACCTAATTCAAAGGCTTCGAAGGACGTCAAGAAACACATACAGCAGTCTTCTATAAGGCGGAGAATCAAAAAGACTTCGTTGTTGCCTCCAGGTGAGTTGGATAACTATTGGGAAGGTCCGGATGAGAACAAGGTCTACTCGTGTACCTTCAAGAATTGCAACAAGAAGTTCACAAGGAGGTACAACGTACGTTCACACATCCAGACACATTTGAGCGACCGCCCCTTCTCTTGTTCTCTTTGCCCAAAGAAATTCGTAAGGCAGCATGATTTGAATCGTCACGTCAAGGGTCATATGGAGTCGAGAAACTGCAAATGTGCTTGCGGTAAAGAGTTCGCCAGATTGGATGCCTTGAAGAAGCATCGCAACAGGAATATTTGTGTTGGAGGAACGGGCAGTTGTATCTCAAAGCCGGAGAAGAGAGAAGACAGAATGAGCGACAAGTATAGCGACCTGTTGAGCGACAAGCTCAGCGAGGATTTGCTAAGCGATCAAATGTCGCCATTCTCTGGTTAGTGCCAACATACGCCATCATTGGCCTGAAAAGAGCCTAACTTGTCATCTCCTACTTCATCCCCACCTCAGTCATATTCTTAGAAGGTGAGCGGTTTCATTTCTTGCATCGTATTCGAAGCGATTCCTACTGTTCCAACATATCATGTTGAGCAACTCTTCATCTACAATTTTTTAATATCGTTCTTTTGCTATTCTACTTTAGATTATGTTTGTTCATTAAACGTTCATAGGCCAGTTGTACAAAAATATATAATGCAGACTTTGTATCATATTTGAAAATAACTATTCGAGTTATTTCACATCTCATCATCTTCACACTTTGACTCTTCTGTGACAGCCTGCAAGTTAGCGTTGGCAAGCTCCTCTTCTTTGTGCGTCTTCAAATGCTGGTTCAAATTGTCCGACCTGCTGAACTTCTTGTTGCAAATGGTACAATCATATGGCTTTTCCAAAGTATGCAATGATCTGAAATGGCGCTTCAAATGTTCCTGGCGTTTAAATCTTCTTGAACAATAGTTGCATAGATAAATCTTGGTCAGGTCACTCAAGTCGGCTTCTTTGTTTTCCTTCCTTCCTCTGGTTCTGTTCTTTGAATTGATGGTAGTGCTTGGGAATATCTGGGTATCTGGAGGTAAGTCTAGCGATTTCAAATCCACTTCGACTTCCACTCCTTTCGAGATTACTGTTGCAACTGGCAATATAATCTCTGGATTCTTCTTTTTAGAAGCTAGTTTAGATCCTAAAATTCTTTTGGATGCGCTAGCAATTGATGATGATGATAAATAGCTTTCAGTTTCACCCGTTCTTGAAATTCCCACCGTGTGAGGTGATCCGGTTCTTAACGATGAGGAAGCATTAGATGATGAAATGCTCAATTCGTCGCTAGCATCGTCACTGAAGACAGGGTTACTGTGACTACCGTTCAGGTTCAGTCGCCACACTTCAGGATTCTCGATGAATGCGTCAGTGTTTTCTGTCTTTACCTGAACCTTTGCTGAATCATTGAAGTCATTCTTCAGTTTTGACTTGCTTCCTAGATTGAGAAGCGATGACTTTTCGTGACCTTCGGATTCACCCTTCACTTTCACTTTGGTCTTTCTATAATTTCCGCTATTCACTATGTGCTTCCGCTTCCCCACATTTTGAAACAAGGCGGCGTAATCAGGCTCCGAATTTTGTTGCTGTTGTTGCTGTTGCTGATGCAGTGTGCCGTGATGTGAGTTATTCAGTGAGGTGGTTTCCAATTGAATGTTGTTGGTTGTGGAGGATGACGGGGTGCGACTAACAGAAGATGCTTGTACCGAAAAGTTACCAACCAAACTATTCTCAAGACTATCGCTATCGTGAGTGGATCCATTTTTTCTGGTTTCCTCGCTAATCCTTGGGGTTTCGTTTTTCCTTACTTCGTCACTTACTCTCGGGGCATCGTTCTCTTCTATTGGCGGCTCCGATTTGAGAGGAGTTTTAAATCTCGTGAATAAACTTCTCTTCGATCTTTTATTTTTCTTCGTGGAGACATTGGGATCTGACTCTTCAAAGACTCCGTCCTCTTTCGAATGGCTCACGAAGATTTCATCATTGTCAAAGCTGTTTTCCTCCAAATTCTGAATTGATTCATCGTTCGGAATAGCCACATTGTCAATTTCGTCATTCATCTCATTAACGTTTGTGCTAGCACTATTTGTGGTGTTTCCGGAGCTCTTGAAAATACTCCTAATTAGGTGTCTAGACTGTTGGTGAATCTGAGGAGGGGTCTGACCATTATTGTTCAAGAAAGAGCTTGATTTCTGACCGTGAGGGGATGTCGGGCCGGAGATTGGTGATCTCTGATTTCTGTCACCCATGAACGGTATCATATTCGTAATGGAGTTTGTAAAGCTAGTATATCTGCCCGTGTTTGCTTGGTGTTGTGAAGATTGCTGACTATCCATCGAAGCCCTGTTTTTGTAAAAATCGAAAGACGGTCTATGGAGAGATGACGGCGGTTGATCCAGTGAGTTTCTTGGTAGGTATTGATTCGCTGAAAAGAAAGATGGTTGGGTGGAGTGAACAGAGCTTACCGATGGGGTCAACGAGGTAGTGGTTGTTAGTGGTGAAAGTTCCCCGTAGTAGTTATTGTTATTATTGTTGTTGTTGTTGTTGTTTACCGCCAAACTTGCGTTCGAAAATGACTTAGAGATACTGCTTTGTTGCCCGTTATTCATGTCATTTGGCATGTATGCCTCATTATTTTCAACGCTGTCGTGAATTGTATCGACTTCCGTATTCGAGTCTCCAATCATATCATTGTACTTCTGGTTGATAACAGAGGAAGCTGTTTTTGACGAATCGTAATACGGACTAGCTGCAACGTCATTTTTCGGAACTGGCGATCTGTTCAACGATACCATCCGGTTGAAATTACTGTTTATCAGACTGGCTGCATTGAACGATGGCTCGTTTTGTGGGATAGCTCGAAACGTGTTTGCGCTTGATTCGAAGAACATTCCCAGATCGATAGTGAATGGAGGCGACTCGTCCAAGTCCATACTGTCACTGGTGAAGGCACCAGGCATTGTGAAGGGGAGGGTCTGTGACTCCTCCGGTTGGCTCTGCTTCAACGACGGCGTCGATTCTGGGATCGACTCGAAAGTAGGTTTGAAGTCATCTTGTTTGGTTATGTCGAACTGGTTGTAGCCAAACATGTCGTAGTCGCCACCCTCTGCCTTCTTATCCGGAAATTGGTTTTGCACCTGGCTCTGGGCCAGGTGGGGGAACTTTGCCAGGCTGTTGTCATACTGTGACGCATTTGGAGTCTCCATATCGTATCTGACACCACCCGAGGTGGTGTAGGGATCTAGTGGGGTACCGAGAATGGGATGTCTGTCGTTGTTCAAGCGCTGGAACGAGTTGTCGTTGGATACGTTATTGAAGTGGTTCATTTGGGGTTCTAGAAGGTCCAAGTCGTTGCTGATTGCGGCCATCGGGTTGTTGATGTGTTGGTCGTTGTAGTCGCCGTCTTCGTCTACTCCGTAGCGTAGCTGATAGGCCTGTACATCCTCTACGAACGGGTATACCATATCTTGCCGAGAGTCTTCCATATTCTCATTCCCCGGACTCGAACAAGGAGGATAAATAATGCTTCCAGAAGGTCCGATGTCCACTGATAACCGTCCAGTGGTGTAGTGAGTAGTGTGCTTTTTCAAGTTGGTGCCTCTCGGATTTCTCGCCGCAGGGTCAAATCTCACATTTGTGAGACGGCTCGAATGTGGTGAGAGCCGATCTTCGAACATATGGGCTCCCCTATAAATACACTAACGGTACCCAACTCCCTCTTCTGGCGCTCCACTTGCGGACCAACTACGGCGGGCCTTCTCGGCTCTATCTAGTATAATATTAGTGTTCCTTCGGGCTCTGTGCCCTGCTCTCTATACACCTCTTACTCACACAGCAGTCTTCGTGCTGGAATGCACATGCACACAATAACCCACACGCTCCCTCGAGTCTTGAGACTCACACCCACATGGCTCCCGGTCAGCGTCCTTCGCTACCGGCCCAACCCCTTTCCGTCCGACGGTATCCGCTGTCTCATGGTGGCCCTGTTGGCAAGATCGAGTTCCCGCTCGCCGTCGTCGCTGTTGTACTGTTTGTCGGTGGCGTCGCTCGGCGGCTGATCGTCGTCGTCTTCGTCACTGACGTATCTTTCGGGATTGATCACCCGTAAGGTTGATCTTCTTTTGGAACTTACCAACACCTGCACATCCATCCTGTCGTCTACGGAAATGTCGGAAGTTGATGCCTGCTCTCCTTCGTCCATGTGTGTGATGTCTACAGATCTGCTGTCGTGCTGGTGCTCGGGGCCGTCTGTCAACTCCTCCTCGTCAAGCACGCTGTAGTGCAAGCCTGTGATATTCCTCTTGACCCCCTGTGCCCCGTACGTGTGGTGCGACACTCTCCCGGGTGCTATGGGCGATCCAGGTGGGGTGTTGGTGAATGAGAATGACTTCTTGAGCATCACTAGCGATCGGTCAACGAGCTTTGGTGCAGGCGCAGAAACTGTTTGCGGCAACTCGGAGTAGTCATCCGCGCTGAGAGTCTCGTTGGACCCGAGGTAGCTGTGGCGGTTGGCAGTGTTCTGTATGTTTTGGCGATCAAATTCATCTCTCTTTCTTCTCCACGAATCGAAGGACGCCACATCCAACGTAGAGTGTGTGTCGTTGCCCTCTAGCATTTTGGAGTGATGGCTTGATATGGCAGAAAACCCGTCGTACGTGCCAATTTGATAGTCCATTTCACTCATCTGGTCGTCCTGTTCTCTCTTCCTCCTCTTGAGGAAGTAAAATCCCCCTGCTCCCAATATAAGCGCAGCTATTGGAATGACAGTTCCTAGAATTGCCTTCGTAGCGACCGAAGACTTGCTTGCGCTGCTTCCGCTACTCAGAGAGCTTGATGATTGCACATTCTTCTGTAAGCTCAGAATTGATTTGAACGTTGCGGTGTTGTACAATTGAATGGTGTATGACTCCTCTCTCTTCTCCAGGGATGTCGAGTTGACTACCACGAGGGTATCGAATATGGTTGCTGCCCCTAGAATCGTGTCGACCTCTAGATCGGGCTTAATGCTCGAGTTCCATGACCAGTCATTTGAATCGAATTCCAATATGGTATATGTAGGGTCGGAGTCTGCATCCAAAAGCTCACCTCCGATAACAATGAGCTCACTTATTTTCAAATAGTTGGATATTGTACTCAACGAAGCATCCTTGAGCTTACTGAAAATTGGGAGTACCAAGGGGAATCGTCTGGAGTTGACCGTGGTAGTTGAGTCTTCGATGTCTTGAACCTTTTTGAACGACCACCCAGAACTGAAGTCCCAAGTGGCCAACTGGTACATATTGAGCCATCCGTTGGTGCTCTTTCCTCCTATTACGAGCTGGGTTTGTGGGTTGGGGGCTAACACATTGGCTGCTCCGTAGAATGCCTGTGGAGTGGTGGATGTGGTAATGTTCGACACAGTCATTGAGCCAACATTCAAGGAAAGCATTCTGTTCGAAACCAGTCCACTTTCCAGACACAAGCCTCCATAGATGTAGATTGTGTCGTTGTAGAAGGGAGATGTGAGATACGACGAGTGGAGGTAGTACGAAGAGTCGGAGATGTCGCCGAAATCGATGTCTCCCAAATCGTCATTCCAGCGGTCGTTCTTATAGTTGTAGAGCTTCAAGCTTCCGCTGCCACAGATGTCGGAGCCCAGCAGAGACTCTGCGCCGTTCAAGCCGTACAATTTCTCCCCCACTAGGAAGAGCGTGGTGTTCTCTGGGGGTGGTGCCATGGGGTAGATGTGCTGGTTGTTCGAGAGCTCATACGCCGCTTTGGCCGAGGCATCGAGCCCGTCATACCCTGCAATGGAGAAATTGAAAGACACGAGATCATTGTTTTTAAGATGGACGTAAACCTTCCCATCGGTGTACGAGTACAAGGTGTTCCATGTGTTGGTGGACGCAGCGGCCACTGATAGCACCGCCAAAGTGAACAATAGCGCGATATTCATCGGTGCTGAGAAAGACCTGGTAAACAAACCAATAACGATTGTCCGGAACTCTCGACAGAAGGCTTTTTAGACTTCAGATGAACGGAAGAGACGCCTTTCAAGAAGTACTTACGGGCACCGGGTTTTCATTGATTGTTTTCAATGTAGTAGACTGTTTACTTTCCTTCCCGATATGGAGGAGCCGGGCCGTTACGTGCAGGACGGGCTTCTTGGTGGGGACGAGCATCAGCTCTGGATCGAGGCTATGTGTAGGTCTGAAACCAACCAGCACAGCAATAACTAGTTTGGGACAGACGCTATTTGCCGGAAATAGAAGCAGAGTCCAAATCCGTATCCGCCATGCCTGTCAGATTCAGCGATGTCCAGCAGGTCGAGAAGACCCTCGTGCTGAGATGTCCCTTCCAAAAGTGCAACACCAGAATCATTCCGGTGACGCCAGAATTGTTCGCTGCCAAGGTCCACATCAGAGCCCCTCCCATGGTCGACTGCCACAGCGAGCAGGACCAGAACGAGCTCAGCGACCAGCAGTTCTACGTCATCAACGATTCGTGGGATTTCGACAATATCGGCGTCTCCAGGGTGTCCGAGAGCCTCAAGTCGCCGTCAAACCTAAAGATCGTTCGCTTGCTTGTGTGTAGTGAGTGCGACAGAGGTCCAATAGGCTTTGCTGCTGTTGACGGCGACGACATCTCGAACGTGGACCGGTTGTCGTACTACTTGAGCTGCAACAGCGTCACATACGATATATAAGGGAGAGCTGTGGGGGGCATACATTTCATTCTTGATATAAGACTCGTAGAGATGGTCAGTCTACATTTTTGGTGACGGCTTCAAGTCCTTCGCCAAACCCAATGCCACCACTCTGGCGAATGTCATGATCGTGACCATCGGGTTGACACCACTAGCTGTGGGCAATAGACTGCCGTCAGCAACATACACATTGTCACATTCGAAGAGCCTTCCTCTGGTGTCACATGCACCGTAGCTAGGGCCCTTCCCTGACATACGACAAGAGCTCATTTGATGTGCGGACGCAATTGCGGTCCGATGAACGTTGAAAGGAATGTCTGACACCCTCGATCTCCACTCTTGGTAGTCCACATCCTTTATGTCACGTTCGTGTTTCGGCTTCTTAGATACGAAACTAGGTGTGTGGGTCTGCGGGCCATAAATTATCTCGGCTCCCTCGATATAGAAAAGATCAGTAGCCACAAGAAATCCTTTCAAGAGGCAGTTTCGGTCAAACTTGTTGACTGAATAGTCAACAATAATTCCTTCCGGTTTATTCTTGTCGTAGGAAATCGTTCCTTCCCCTGTATCCCTGGTGATCACCAAGATGGGAGCCATGTGATTATGGCGCATTATTTGCCTTCTAAACTGATCACTGCCATCCCAAGGACAGAACAACGAGTAAACAAATGGCGTATGATAGATGGATTCAATCTTAGCCCCATGTGCTTTTCCATCTATATCATCAACTTCAGTACATACAGATGACAATATCGCATGCTTGGCTGCATCGGTAGTTTGATTTCCGAAGTCTGCGTATACACCAATTGTGGGGTGCACCTTTAAGTGTGACCCGATGTGCTTGTTCCTGAACCCCGACTTTTGTAGAACAATTGGAGTATTCAACGAGCCTCCACAGGCTACCACTTTCTTGAACCCTGTGATAAGGAAGGTTGCTCCTGTTTCGAGATCAACACATTCGACAGCACTGGCAATTCCTTTTCTACGGATAATTCTCTCCACTCTAACTTGTTCCATAAATCGAGTGCCCAGTGTCAGTGGTTCCTTGAACCACCTGGCAACGGAACCCTGCTTTGTTCCGAATTTTGAGTTCTTGAAACTGAAACCATCATCTTTTAGCGGGAATCCGCCATGATTTTGGGGTACCGGCTTCGCACTGTAACCTAATTTCTCGGAGCCATTCAAGATCATCTTATTGGCAAACGAGTGGTCTATACCTTCAGCAGTTGCTCCCATGGCTTCGAAGACATAGTCGTTACACTTATCGTAATGGTCCGTGGCGGCCCAATCGATGCCAAAGTCACGATACCACTCGTCGCGGACTTTGAACGAAGCCTTCAAAGATGCAGACCAGTTAACGGTGGAACCTCCACCAAATGTAGATCCAGCCATTATCAAAACTTCTTGGTTAGATGTTGTGAGTATCCCTTCGTTCTCATACATGGAAGTAATTTTCAAATCCTGGTGCTGGTCCGAATCCAGCTTATGGTAATACTTGCCTTTTTCTATCACCAAAGACCTGAACCCCTGCTCGTGCAAAGTTTGAGCCACCACACCAGCCCCTGATCCAGATCCAATTATGAGGACTTCAGTATCAACCAAATTGATCACTTGGCCCTTTGTACGAGGCTTTTCTACCATGCTGTATCTGAAATCATCGTTGGTTTGTACCTCATGAAGGAATTTGGAGAATTCTACATCTTCGAAATCGAGCGCTTTGCTGTGCAATTCAGGCGCTAAAAGGTACACCTGGGTGGCGGTGATGATTTTTACTAGACTGTAGATCTTTCTCTTATTCTCAAACGGCGAGTCTCTCCACGATTTCAACAACTGCTCCCTTTGCTGGACCGTCATCTCCTTGATTGGAGTCAAGGTGTTGGTCAACACCGGAGCAAGTACTCTCGAACCCAATACGTTCATGAGCAAGGTGAACAATCTTATACTCGAGGCACTGTTCTTGTTCACCGAGTCCTTGATCTTCTTTTTGAATCCAGGCACATTGGATGGCCTGGCGTACGACGTGATGTATTCGTTGATTCTATCTTTGGGGAAAGTGTGGGGCAATAAGTCCACGAACGCTTCGGGAGTGGTTTCGTGAAGTAGCCCATCTGCTAGAAGACAGAATATCTCTACATGGTGGTCCTCGACGCTCATTGTAGATCGACGTGATGCTAAAAAGTTTGAGGTAGTTGTGGGCTCTTTTATTACAGTGGGGTACTTCTGTTCCACGTGAAAGCGAGAACCTGGAGAGGGCCGATTATGCATGAATCGGGCGACACTTCTCAAGATGGAATTATACCAGGAGAATGTCGTGACGCCAGGGCTCTTCGGCGAATCCAGAATTACTCCAGTGTAGGTCAATGTCTGCTTGACTCGCCGACACTACATTTACTACGCTACGTTCACTGTCTTGAGTCCTTGACTCATGGGGGGACGAAAGATGCTAAGCATTATGTGCGAAGTTCGCCATGGCAAGTTTTAAGCCCCGGTGCAATGATGAAATAGTCAGCAACAAAAGATTTAGACCAGGCCAACGCCCAGAGAGATGCGGTGGCCAACTGTTCGCTTAATCGGTCGAGTCGTTGAACTGTGGCCAAAAAAAAACTTTGTGGCTTGTTTAAACTTTTGTTTAACTCTATATGCTAATTGTTATGCTACTCGCTCGGGCCGAACGGTTAGTTTGTGCCTTTGCTGATGATGTCGTCCTCTTCACCCGTGACTACGCAGAGGGCATCGTCTCCTGACTCGCTAGCAGGCTTGTTCATACTCGTTTCGGGCGCTGTTTCGTACTCGACCCTGTACTTTTCCAATGCATGTTGTCTTCCTCTCCACGCAGGTACCTCAAAAAGATAGTCAATGGCTTCCAAAGGTACACCCTTGGTTTCTGGGTACAAGAGGTAGATGAATACGGGGAAAACAATCATGCACACGGCAAAAATGAAGTACAACTTGTATCCGATCGCGTCAAGTGCTTCGCCGGTCCATCTTCCTAAAACGAAAGCCCAGAACCAGTTGGAAGAAGCATTGATTGCCTGGGTGACGGTTCTTATTTCTTGCGAAAAGATCTCGGAACTGATAACCCAGGGGGTCCCGTTCCACGCACTTCCGTAAATCACAGTCCAAATGTACAACATCGCCTGAGCTGCCTTGCCACCCGCATCTTCGGTAGTGTTCCCCTCCTTGAGTCTTTGCGAGGGGTTGGCGATCTTAATGTATGCTCCAATGTACCACATACAAATCGAACAGGGTACCGCGGTCCAAATTAATGCAGCACGTCTCCCTACTTTCTCCACTACTATGAAAGTGAACACAACAGCAGCAAATCCTTTGAGAATTCCGAAGACCCCAGTCGAAAGAAGTCCGGCGTTTGATCCACTGATGCCAAACGACTTGAATACTGTGGGTGAATAGTACGTGATTGCATTGATCCCGAACCCGTTCTGCATGGTAAATAAGGAAGTCGACAAGAATAGTCTGTAGACAATCTTCTTTGTGGTGAGCACCTTTCTAATAGGTGCAAAAAAACCTCCACTTTTCAACTTGGACTTCTTTTCGTCCATGTCCTTGATGATCACGTTCATTTCGTAAATGGAGTACGGGTGATCTGAGTCCAAGTTTCTCAAGTAGCACAAGTTCTTTCTGGCGTTGGCGAACTTTCCCTTACTCACCAAAAATCTGGGAGATTCTGGAAGAAGAAAAGTCCCTATCCAGAATATTCCCGAAGGAACTAGTTGAATAGCGAACGGAATAAGCCACTGTTTTCTTGTGGGTTCGAGATTTTGCAAAACCCCATAGTTGATCCAATACCCCACTATTCCACCGACCTGCCACGCTATCTCCCACAAAGCAACCATCTTTCCTCGAATCAAAGCAGGAGATGATTCGGAGATATAGATTGGAGCTAATCCCGAACACCCTCCTATCCCTACTCCCGTTATCACTCTGCCCGCGTAAATTGCACCCAATCCCGTAGATCCCTTGGCTTGAAGAGAAATGGCTGCTCCAAAAGTCAAAAGGAATCCAGACAATATAAGTCCGACTTTACGTCCTAAAAGCTCCCCGATTGGGTAAAACAATAAAGCTCCCCAAAAAGCCCCAGCTTGAAAGACCGAAACAATATTGGCGTTTATACTCAAGACCTCCGCCGAAGTTTTGTATTCCAATCCAAACTCGTTCTTGAAAGAGTCAAGTGTGACAGTTCCACCAATGAAGCCGGCATCGTAGCCTATAATTACGGCCGCAAAAGCTGCGGTGACAGCACAAACAAGTATTCTGTAGTTGTAAATTTCATCCGGAATAGGGACTACGTTCTCGTTGTCGTTATGTTCAAACTTTTCAACTTTCTCGTCTTTCCCATCGTGCCGACGGTCTTTCCCTATTAATAACATTAGTCGTTGAATCTTTTCAAAATGTTGCCCTAATTTCGCAGAACCATCATCGCTAAGAGATCAACTTTGTGGGGATGGTCGTGCGCCGCGCGGCTGTCATAACGAAAGAAAAAACAGGAAAAAGAGATGCAAACGCCGGGATACGTGCAGGATTTCATCTCGGGCTGTAACATAATAAAATCTACGGGCCGATTACGGAGCGTAGAGTGATGAGATTCCCTGCTTTGAAGTATTCGTGGTTCGCTTAGGAACACGAAAAAGAGAAGATTCGTTTATGCTGGACTTCTAACTTGCATTAAAGCATCGAATCACATGAGAACTTCTGTGCTCAAAGACGTTCAAATCTGTGGTAGTACAAATAGGCGTGTTCGTTGACTAGAGTAGAACGTCTTGTCAGGTGCTGCTCGCATCTGCTCAGTATTCGTGCATCTCCGTAACATTTCCTCGGCCCGGTCGAGCTATGCTGATACATCTCCAAGGCTCATATTTTGGCGGACTACTCCTCAAAGAACATAAGGCCCAAACCGCAACCCTAATGCCTTTCGAAAAGAACTAAACTCATATCGCATCACCTGTATACTGTTCAAATTTGATCAGTGAAGACCAGTGCTCTTCATGGACAGTATACAGCGATACCTGTCAAATTCAAGCGACTGTACCGAAGATTCGACAGATGAAGTCGCAGAGCCATCCGAATTGCAATCCATTGATATCTTTCTGCAGAACTACAACAGCAACATGATGAATAAATCATCCATATACATGTACATTCCATGGCGGCCCTCATTAACGAAACTCCATCAAATCAAAAGAGCCAGCCAAGTAGCTTTGGCAGCGTTGCCTTCTGAATATCATTGGACTGACGTAAACCATGGAACATCGCCGTTAAAGTACCATATTTCGATTTCAGGCAATATCGAAGGAGAACATTATCAAATACGGCAGTTGTCAGATACCGTAAAACATTCGTTAGCCAATGTTAGGATAAATTCAAACTTTGTACTGACAGATCCCGATGAGGTGACGAGGAATAGAAACTTAGAAAGGTTATTAGGTACTCCTACGATAACTTCCAACTACTTGCATTTCAAATTCGGTTCAAGGCTTCGAGTCTTCTCCGGATACAACAGTGACAAAGTGTTTCTAGGTGCACCGATTAGTGCATCAAACTCCAGTACCGAATTCTTCAAAGAGATTAGAGACTTGATAGATACCAGCTGTCGGTCCTTAAATTTGAAAGAGGTTGGTACTAAGATCGAAACGTTTCACATTACATTTCAGATCGGTGAGGTTCTAGGAAATAACAAGATAGATGTCGACTACGTCAACCAGATCATCAAGGACATCGATGTGTCGGAACATCTTGGAGAAGTGGATGTCAATATAAATGAGTTGCATATACGAAGTATCGGAAAGACCAAAGATACAATGGTATGTAAGCTTCCGATATAGTATAAAAGAGTGTCATTCTTCCAATTGAATAGCCAGAGCAGTGATAGCTATTTATAGAGATATTGTACATTTGTGCGTATCGAGGCTATGACTCGAAATTTTGTGATTTGGCACGCCTCTACGCCAATTTTCAAAGTTCACTGACAAGTCAAGACTGTACAATTAATTCATATCAGACCACACTCTATTAGTCAATTCATTGGTTCAATTTGTGCTTCTTTTGAAATGTCCATCAAAAAGCAACAGAAGCAGATCCAGGAACAGTTGATCGAACTTGTTAACCACAGGAACAACGAGAACAAGTGTGGGGAATGTGGTGCTGACTATCCAACTTGGGGATCGTACAGTTTGGGGATATTTCTCTGTGGTCGATGTGCTGCCGTTCACAAAAGACTTCTTGGGCCACCCAGTAACAACATCTCATTGGTCAAGTCCTTGACCTTGGATTCATGGTCGTCGGATCAAGTCGGATATATTCGTAAGATTGGAAACAAAAGGGCTAGGAATAGATGGAACTCCAAAAGGGTACCTTTTCCTTTCGATGGCGATGACGATCCATATGCAGTGGACAAGTTCATCAAAGAGAAATACATTTGGGGCAAGTACAGAGATGATCTGGACAACTTTGATGATCTCAACAGATACTCGGACGATGAGTCTGAGCACACGGGTGCATTGTACTCTCGCTCAAGACTGAACTCGCATCTCACAGTCTCAGGAACAAGATCCAGGTCGAGACTGAACTCTTACCTTGCTAACAATAGGACTCCAAATCGCTCAAGATCGGGTTCTGCAGTTCATTCTGGCGATATTCCAAAACTCTCTCATCGTAAATTGACTACATTCGAAAACACGTTGTATCAGAGTCAGATATCGAAGATTATGAGTTTTGGATACACAAACAGAGATTCCATTTTAGAGAGTTTACTCTTGAGTGAAGGCGTCATAAATACAGCCTTGGACATCTTGGATCAAGATGAAAAAATTAACCCTAGTCAAGCAGAAATTCCACCCAGTCTTCCAAAAAGGCCACAGAACTCCACATCTTCGAATTTACCGAATGCAGTATCTGCTCCTTCGATAGAACAGAATCGGTCCGCTAATTCGCAGGGGGATTGGTGGAACGTCGGAGCCTCTCAGCCTTCTGCTGTAGCTATGGGGTCCTTATCCAGCACCGCAACTGGGGTACCTCAGCAACCGCAAATATACCAATACACTGATCCAGTTACTGGTCAAGTGTCGTATGTGGACTCTAATGGGCAGCAGTATTTGGATCCAAATAACCCTCAACATCAGCAACAGCTAGCCCAGCTATCTAATCCTCAATTGATGGCACAACATACCAAAAAGCAAAGCATACTATCGTTGTACAATCAACCCACTCAATTCTCCACCAATGTTGCTCAGCTAGCGACACCAGAGCAACAGCAACAGCAACAGCAACAGAATCTGCAACAGCAGAATCAGATTCCTGCCCAATTCACTCAACAACAGGCAACCCAACCGCAAGCAACAGGTTTTGCTCAGGTCCAACATAACACATTTGGTCAGCCTCAAATGACTGGGTATGGTCAACCTCAGATACAACAACCACAGTTTACGGGCTTTGGACAGCCTCAACAAACTGGATTCAGTCCTTATGGCCAGCAGCAGCAGCAACAGCAGCAACAGCAGCAACAGCAACAGTATTGGAGGTAAATTTTTATGCGAACTTAGAATTTAAAAATAAGACCATTCAAACACGATGTTCTACGTAGAAAGTAATTGAAGTACGAGATCCTAGAAGTGCAATAACAAAAAATTGTACCAAGTATGTAGATACTCAAAAAAATGCCTTCAGCCAGAGTCGAACTGACGATCTCCTCATTACTAGTGAGGTGCCTTACCAACTTGGCCATAAAGGCAGATCCTTGAATGACTGGTAAGTTAGTCGCTTCCATATTTTATGTCTTACCCTATAAGTTCTTGTTGATATGCTTCTATGCTCTCGAATGCAACCCGCCAATCATTGAAGGTTCAAGAGACCAGAACTGATATCATATCCTACCTTAGCAATTTGAATCTCGGAGAACGCGATTTTAATTTATTAGTATTTCTGCTGAATTTCTTAAAAAATTGGTTACTGACGTAAGCTAAAGACTATTCATTCAAAATAATCACTTCTCTAGTATCCAGCTCCATCTCTCTATGTTTTTGAATGTATTGCTGGATCCGGAATTAGACTCTCCGTAGCAAAGACAGTAATGCTCGAACAATAATTTGATTTCCTCTATTTCATCGATTAATTCGAGAGAATTAATTCGTTGTAAGTCATCTTTCTGTATCCAGGGTTTTTGAAAATTTGACTTGGAGCTATATCCTCCAACATCACTCATGTCGGTGAGTTTAATCCCACTCAATCCACAAGTAGAGCCTAAAAACTCGGCTCTAGAAGATAAGTTAGGAAAAGCATTGAATGTATGAAGGTTTATTCCTCTTTCCGATAGATTCTTTGTCATCGTGAGACCAAAGGAGTCGTTTAGGGACATTGGTTCATATATTAGAAACCCCACCAAGTCCTTCATCGAATTTTTCCAGAATTTGATGATCTGTTCATTTTCTTTGGGTGAAAGATAGCATAAAACACACTCACTTAATACCAACGTAGGTAATGTAGGGTCTACGTGCTGTCCCAATCCCGAGACGTCTTTCAAATCAATGTCGTTAGTGAGTTTTCGTAAGTCAAATCCGTAAAGATGATAGTTCTCTGTGTGCAAATCTGCTTCCAATTTGGTGAAGAGTTCTTGAGATTTTACCTCGACCCTCTCATTCGATTCGTATTTCACAATCTTTTGCAATCTCTTATCATTGACAATTGCCAACTTCTTAATCTTAACTGACTCTGGGAAGTCAATCTCGTGATACTTGACCTTCGAATTGGGGTTTTGAAGTACCTTAAAGCACCTTGTGTCAGAGCCACCACCTAATGATATGATTTGACATTCTTCGAATTCATTTATGAATTCTTCGGTAACCATATCTATCAGCTTGGTTCTGAAGTAGGTTCCTCTATTTATCAATGGCAATTTTCTCTCATTTATGGAGTTTCTGAGCATCCGCCCTGATGAAAGATTCGTATAACCGGAGCAGAACTGAAGGTGTGATCTGTATGACGACAACAAGGTGTCAATGAATGGATCATTCGGAACCAAGTAAGATTGTCTGTTGGTACTGAAGCGACAGATCAATGCATCCAAGTCTGTAGCTCGAATGAGCTTTTCATTCTTCTCTTGCGGCGACAACATCATGGTAGATTATGGGTTCTGGTTTATTAGGTACGCTCGCAAATATCGAGTCCTGTTCGCCTCAAAAGAATCGAAAACGTATCTGCGTATTTGAATCAAGTTCGACATATCAGTCAACAATGTCAATTATTCTATGTACATGATTCTTACATAATCTATAACTTCTGAACTATCACCCACCAGTTGTCTTTTTCGTATCCATTTTCGACTATCTTGCATTCTGCTGTCGCCAAAGCGTCGTCCTCTAACTCTCCCTTCTTATAAAGATGATAAAATCGATACTTGGTGACTGGGCTATCTTTTGCTGGCTCGTCTTCCTGTTCAGCATGTAGTACCTGGTCGGACTGCTGATTCAGAGTTGCGGCTTGGTCGTTTTGATCAACAGATTCACCTTCGACTTCCCTTGATTGATTTCCACCAGCTCCTCCATGCTTCTTTCGTTGGCGCTTAGCCTTGACTTTCTTCTCCTGCTTTTTCTGCAATACCCAAGGTATCAATATATCTTGTTCATCCCCTTCCTTATATCCTCTTCTGGAATTCTCCTGTTCCAAAGCCCAACAGTATATTAACAACTGGCCACCTGATTTCACCTTCGAGAGAATATGGCTAATTGCTTGAACCCTTCTCTCGGTGTTCGCAAAATGGTGGATGACAGCGATAGAAATGGCGAAGTCAAACGAGTCATTCAAGTGTGGCAAGTTCAAACCATCAGCAACTCCAACGTTATACTCGTTTTTTGAGTTATCTCTAGCACAATTAATGAGACCTTCAGACCGATCTGTCCCAACCATGAAAACCTTTTTATTCACCGCTAAATACTTTCCGTTTCCACATCCAACATCGATACCTGTAGAGTAATCGGGTCTACTCATCAAGAACTTCTCCACTATTGGCCAGGGCTTGTATCTAGTTTGAGAAAAATGGGGTGCTATCTCATTGTAGACAGAGTGTACAAAGTCATCTTCTTGGGTTCTTGGGTCTATACCCTTTTCTATTGCCACCGAAGGAACAGACATGTTGAAAAGTAACTCGAATCTAGTACAACACGATGCATCTTTATGATCTATATTTTTTTGGACACTCACGTGATCGAATTTTGACCAAAGATACAGTATACGATCTACGATGGTGACATTAATCGACTAGTGATGAGAATTTCGCCCAAGTCAAGGGTGCTCAAGGATCTATAATAATGAAAACATTGTCCCTTTTAGTCCTTCCGATATGCTTGCTTTTTGTACTCGTCATCAATGAGCGAAGGGGTTACAATGATTTACGTTCGTTGTCGATACTGCTTCAGGACGAGTCGTATGTGAAACTTACAGTACTCCTCAAGTTTGTAGATTCGGGGTTCCAATTTCCAGACTTGGCAAGGGCATCTCAAGCTCAGATAGACTATACCTTAAAGAATATGTTCCCCAATTCAAAGCTTGAAGTAGTCCTAATAGACGGCTTGCTGAATACAGTGAACAGCACAATTGAAAACATAAACCTGGACTACTTGTTGGAGTTGACACTAGCTGACGAAAATGCTGTCATTTTACACCCAGACGACAATGGAGCACTCCTTTATTACACACTCGAGTCAATTCACTCAAATGACCTTCCATTTCTAATAGCACAGGCAGTTTTATATCACCTTTTGGAAGCTGAGTTAGAAATAATAGGGAACAAAGAAAGATATGTACAGGATGCTATACATTCATCAAGTTTAAGGTTCTATCTTTTCTCGAATGATGATGCAGACTACAACGAGGTTCCCTTCAAATCGAAATTACAACACGCGTTGGACTTGTACATAGCTCAATTGGAGCCACATTACCAAGTAACTTACAAGATTGAAGTCATGCCTGAAGAAGCTTTGGAGTTCTTCTTCGGTGAATCAGACCAAGTTTATTTCATGTTATCCGATAAGTCATTTTTGCAGTATAATCTCAATGGTATTGATAAGTTCAATCATTTGAATATCACTCTTTTGAAAGAGATGGATACTAAGCAATTAGACGGGTCTTTTCCTTCAATATTTGGACCTGCTATTACGAAGAGCTTGGGAATTCCAAAAGAGCCTACTGTGAATCTTGCGATAAAGATCACTTCGTTGATAAGATACAAGACCCTTAACGTACTTCACAATTTGGTACAACAAATGCTTGTCCAATACGACTATAGTTGCCCAATATTTGAACTCATTGACAACCTAAACAACCGACTGGCTGACTGGTCAGAAAAATATAGAGATGCTGTGGAGTTGCAAAGTCGTTGTCTAGTAGATTGAATGTGAGTTGAGCGAGACGACGTGCGAAACCCAAAAATATAGAAACAATTCAATAGCACTCGAACATTCGAGCCGTAATGTTTTACTTTAAAGCAAAATGAGCGATGACTACGAATCTTCCGAAGAGTATAATGACAGCGATGTCAGCTTGGATGAAGAAGACGAGGAATTGATTTGGAGGGTATTCTACAGTGATTTAGAGGCATCTTCCAAGAAAGGTCATGCCGATGATGGAAGTCAACTTTCTGATTTCCCAAGTGAATGTGACGATGAAGATGGCGACTTAGAAGAATTAAGTGACTTATCCGACATTGATGATCCAGAGCTTGTTGAAAAGTACAGACAGTTGAGAAGCGTGAAGGTTGATAAACATATGTCTGAGGAAGAAAAGAAAAGACTTTTAATCTCAAATTTTAGTGACGTACAAATGGAAAGATTTGAAGCATACAGGCGAATGACCGTGAACAAGCCCGGGGTCAAGAAGATATGTAACGGTGTTCTAGGTCAATCAATTCCTCAGAACATTGCTATAGTATTGGCCGGTATTTCCAAACTGTTTCTAGGAGAAATTATAACAAAGGCTTTTGAAGTTCAAGACCGTGAAGATAGAGCTAAATTGATTTCAGACATCGACGGGAAGAAGAAACAAAAGCGCGTGATACTAAAGAGTTTGGAGGAAGGAAAAGAAGTCGAGGTAGAGGACCGTCGATTACAATACGAGGGTGACAAGGAAAAACCTCTTCAGCCGAATCATATACGAGAGGCACTTAGATTGTACAAACTTGAAAACAGCAGTGCTTTGGCTGCTCACTGGAGACGACAGGGTGATGCAGACGGAAAAATCTTTCGGTGAACTAGGAAATAAGTCATTTTAGTTAGGGCATTGCACTTAGAGGTAGCAGATATATTGTCTATCATAGTCAAATTACGAATTCATGAACTTTAACAAAGAAAGATTCAAAGTTGTGTCTGTTAGCAGTAGTTCGAACTCGCCTGGGATGTCCAAACTTCGCGTAATTTAAGATTCGTGCGGACTATTGCGGACTTTTAGACAATAGATTTGGTTAGCCGGTTCAAACCTTGTGTAGATCACTAAAAGTCAACGCTGCCGGGTAAATACAACAGTAATTAAATGATAGTTCACAAATCATTGGTTAAAAGCTGATTCGTTTGGCCTAGTAGCCTAAGCTGCAAGGAATTGTAAGAATCTCAACATTTCATGACATGCATGTGGATTCCAGTTGTAAGGTTCCAATTGAAGTCAGAAGTGCGATCTTTTGAAGATTGATCGAACACCAAGAGGCTAAATACACCAAACCCAACGCATCACCGATTTTAACACAGATGTCAGAATCTATCAAAAGAAGGAAGAGAATTGCTTTGAGTTGCGATAGCTGTCGCAAGAAGAAGACCAAATGTGATAGAAAGCTTCCTTGTGGCAATTGTATCAAACTCAGCATCGCACACACATGCATCTTCAGTTCCCCGGATCATATAAACCACAACAGAAAACTGACCACAGATAAAGAGCTCGAGCATCAGGATTTGGACTCCGAAGACCTGATACAACAACAAATCATCGACTTGAAAACGAAGCTCATCGACCTTGAGGGATCAGAACTACAAAAAAGGTCACAATCCAAATCTGAGTCGCCACTCAAAGATAAACAGAGTCCCCGAACCATCAGCGATAAGAATTCTGAGATCCGATTTCTTGTCGAATCGAATGATTCAATTATAGAGAGAAATAAAGACCTACTCTTGTGCTCAAACCCAATTGTTGAAGATCCTACCTTCATAAATTTTCATGTCAAATTAGACCCCGAGAATAAGAAAAAGGCGATAATCCCACCGTTACCATTGAGGTATTTGCTGCAGAGAGACCCAGGTGCCCAGCTATTTTGGGTTATGGCATCTCTGTATCAGAAACTTGATCACTTTTCGAAAGAAGTGTTCTTCAAGCGCTCCAATATGAAGTCGGAGCAAGATATCAATTTGCTCAATCAAATGGCGGAGAGGAGGTATGGATTGAAACACATTAAACAACTAGAGGATGGATATCTGATACTGCAGGTGAAAAGCTATTGCTCATATTACGGGAGGTGTTTGGGAATAACATTTTATGAGCACGATATAAGCAAAAGCACTTTGAGAGAGAAAATTCTTTCATTATTACCTGATATTGAAAGCTCACAGGCGTACATCAAATTGTTTTTTGAAAACTTATACTCCTTCTTTCCAATCATCGATGAAACTCACTTCAAGTCCGAGATTTCAAGAATCATGGATTCTTCCAACATTCTAAATGGAAGATATTTATCGCTCAATATTGAGCACAAGACCGACTTAGCAATCATAGCTGGGTACTTTTATATGATGAGATTGTCGTACTTGTCTTTGTTCAGCAATCTGATAGCTGAGAATGACAGAGCAATAAACACCACGAGTTCGGACGCCGAATCCATACGACTAAAACGCTTGTTGCATAATCCTATACATATTGAAGCAATGGACGTTGCAGATGAATGTCTCTCTCTCTTCAAACTAACACAGAAGCAAGATTTATGGGTATTGCAGGCGTTGATTCTTTCCAAAATTTATGAGATGTATGCCCCGGAGAGAGGAGATAAAACAGCGGGGGAAAACCAGGTATGCAATGGTGTTTTAATTCAAATGGCATTTTCTTTGGAATTGAACCGAGACCCTGATCTCTTTCCAGAGCATAAATTGACAGAAAAGGAAAAACATTTGAGAAGAAAAATATGGTACTTTCTAGTATCCTTGGATGTTTTCGACACATCAGTCTTTGGTACAACTATAACAGCAAAAATTGGGAATTACGACACCAAAATCCCCATGTACAGGGAGGGCGTATCAAATATAGAAGATATGTCACTTGAAAAGGATGTGGCGAAGGGTACTATGCTTTTAAGGCCAATCGTCTATGCTTTGTCTTCCTTTATCGAAGAGTTGGTAATTATCAAAGATAAGGTAGACCTTACGAGCATTGTGAGTTCAGTGAATAATATTGAGCTCACTATAGGCAGGGTGTTTGGACGTCTAGATTCTGTAATGACACCAGAACCGGGCGATACCCCGGCATTCACGCTAAAGAAAATCCATCATTATCTCCATACCAAGATCATGTTGGCTCAAATCTACTACTATTTTTACACTTATTTTTACGAGAAAGGTATGAAAGATTTGGAGTTCTTTTATCTCAAGAAAGCACTTTTGACAATATTCTATGAACTTGCAGAAGCTTCAAAACTAGACACTTTTCAACGCAGAGGCAAGTTAGGTGACCCATTCAACTTGATTTTATCACCTATCCTAAATCTTCTTGCCAACGTGTCTTGTTTGTTTGGTATTTCGTTGTGCGTTCGATTAACTGCAACATTGAACTGCGCCTCTGAAAGGTCAACTCAACCTGAGAAAAATGGATTATCTGCTAATGAGACCTTGACAAATCTCCTGCAAGTAGCATCGAAATGTACTAAAGACTGGGTACTAAAAATGACAGATATGAGTACAAGGTACGTTTATGCTTGGAAGTCGAAGAAAGCGCAACTCTTTGGCATGAAGCTCATATATTTTGAATCGTTGTCACGAAATAACAACGAAATTTCAAAGAAGGTTGTCTTTGAGTTTAGTTTGAGTCAACTCAATCAGATTGTGGAAATACTTCAATTTTATTTATCTAAAACAGTTTCTCGTGGAAATCATACTATATCAGATCCACTAGAAGTTATAGACTCGGAACGGTTAGGTATAAGTGACTCTACCGATGAGTCTTTGGTGGTCGATCTTCAGCTTAACAATTTTTGGTGCCAAGTTCGTAATATTGGATTGAGTTCTAATCAAAACTGGATCAACCAATTGGACTCCTTTGCAGAAGCGTCGAAAATCAAGAGTGACCATTTAGATTCACTAAATTCAAATCTCGATGAGTATGCGGGGGATCCAAACATGCTCGACTTATTCGAAAGTACAGCTGTTCTCGATGCATTCGGAGATCAATATTATAATTACAATTACGTTTGAAAGTGGCTCTCTTGAAACATCAAAAAATACAAAACAGTTCAGAACAATTTTAAACAATTTAGTACAATTTAGTAAATCAACAATATTTTGTACCGTTAGTTTGAAAGTTATCATCTGATACAACCCCTCTATGATTAGTGAGATTGTTCGATAACAATGCATTGGTACTATGGCTCGATACTTGAAGTCAAGTCATACGTCATTGGTGATGCAATTTACTCTTGTCCAATTAACGGTGAAGCCGAACACGAAATGATCGCTTAGATTCGATCTCCGACCAGTATGGACACTCACAATCGTGGCTGCACAAAAGATTACTAATCTGTTATCTTTGGGATTGCGAAAAATTTAATTATTCTCAGGTTTTGCAACCACAGTATCGAATTGTGGAGTCATTTGAACCAATATGATTTTTTACGCGATTCATATAAAAGAAGATTAGATGAACCCCCTTAACGATAATATTACAAAATAGCGTAGCTCTATACAGCAAGAAACAAAAAAATGGCCCCCACCTCAGTTCAAACACCAAACTCTCAGGACATTGATGAAATTGTCAAAAATTTGGCAACCTTAAGACCAATTGGACGTGCTCACGGTAGCGCCCAAGGAACAAAGGACTTGATCAAGCCTCCAACAAAGTCAGGTTTGGATATTTTACCTGAATCAACTAGGAAGAGATTCGAAAGACATAATGTTCAATTGCCAAATGGATACCCGGTAATCACACCTCTCGAAAAGATTCCGAAGTTCGTCGATGAAGTTTACAACTTGAGAAACGACGACTATCCTTACATCGAAAGAGGAAAGAATGCCGATCCCGAAAAGAAAGCCTTATTAGGTGCTGCTAAAGAGGTGATACATTTGACGAAACATATTGGTACTGAGATTGTTGGTTTGCAATTAAGTGACTTGAATGACCAACAAAAAGATGAGCTCGCTTTGTTAATTGCTGAAAGAGTAGTGGTATTCTTTAGGGACCAGGATTTATCTCCATATAAGCAATTGGAATTGGGTGAATATTGGGGCCAAGTTGAAGTACACGCTCAGGCTCCAAGATTGATAGATGGGATTTCAGTTATCTGGGCTGATTATTTTAGAACTGTGGGACTTCCAATGACATTCAAGAATTCAAGGATCGGAAATTCTCAATGGCATTCTGACCTAGTTCATGAGCACCAACCCGCTGGTATTACCCATCTTCACAATGATGCCATCCCTAAAGTCGGAGGCGATACATTGTGGTCCTCTGGATATGGTGCTTATGATAAATTGTCTCCTGCTCTTCAACAATTTTTGGATAACAAGACTGCCATCTACAGGTCCGCTCATCCCTACCTCGATCGCGAAAATCCGCTTGAAGGTCCAAAATTTGTTGAAAGAGAGCATCCAATTATTCGTACTCACCCAGCTACTGGATGGAAATCATTATATGTCAACAGATCAATGACCGTGAGAATTGTCGGTCTTTTGAAAGAAGAATCGGACACCATCTTGAATTATTTGTATGGTGTTTACGAGAACAACTTGGATATTCAAGTTAGATTCAATTGGCAGCCAACCAAAGATGGATTAGGTACGTCAGCAATTTGGGACAATAGAGTATCTCAGCATAATGCAGTTTGGGATCATGAAGGAAAAGAAGCAAGACACGGTACTAGGGTTACATCTTTAGCGGAAATACCTTACTTTGATCCAAACTCGAAGTCTCAAAGAGAGGCATTGAACTTGTCTTTAGATTGAGGATCAGAGGCTTCGTACGATGACAGTCATCTGTCACTTTTTTAGTTCATCAACAACTGATTAGCAGCGTTACCACGATATGTGTAGTTCAGATGTATCTGACATTTGACCAAAATAGAATTCGTGCACTTCGTGAGCCATTTCTTGGCTAACTCCAAGGCATAAAATACCATCATGGTTTTGAGGCACCACTACTTAATCAGAGAAGACAATCACACAAACATATTGTAGACCGAACTAGTTTTTAGGAATCTACAACTCGAAACAATCATTGCTGTTATAAATTGAAAGGTTTTATGAAGGGTTATGCTTACCATTTATGTATTCATTGAAATCTTTCCCGCTTCCCATTCATGGTAATATTTCCTCGAACGATTCAACGCTATTACCAGACACCGGCACTTAGTTCTTTCAATCCATATTCGTAAAAAATTCTGCCTCCGCCTATCGCGGACTTATCTTTCATTGACTTCATCCTTTACAGTGACAGAAGTAAACTGGGTTACATTTTACCAACACCTTAATGGAAAGCTTGAAGAGACCAACACATCTCTGTCACCACTGGTGAACTTGTATCGGCGGTACTCAACATAACTATAAATCTAGCCAGAGCAAACAAGTCTTCGCTCTACATCGATTAAACTCACTCAGGATCTCGCACTGAATGCGAACTTGCATGACAATGGCTTGGTGCCTACTGTTATCAACCATTGCTAAAATGAAATCGAGTGCATTATATGATTTTAAGGGATATTCCTCCCTATACAAATATATATCCCTCAAGAACTGCACATTTTCCTGGTCCGATCAACTACTCCCAGAATATCTACATTAACAGAAACACCGTTTAGGTCTCTGAGACATATCAGTAATTAATAGAGCTGCTACATTACCGGACCAATACTGCCGCCTCCACATACTGCAATCATCTGGAGCATGTTTCCTACTTATAAATTTAGATCCGGACATCCACCCCTCTTCGACACCTCACAAGACTTACTTAGGGGACGTACGAACGACTACTACTCAAATATACACAACAGTAGCACACTTGCCGAACAAATTGTCTGGAGACAAGAATGTTTCGTATAAATATTTCTACCAGCTCTAACGATCATCTTCACACAAACTATCTACCTTCGAATACTTAACAAAAACTAGTCTTCCCTAGTAAATACCGAGGAGCCCGCAGCAGCGCGTAGCTGGGTGATTGCGCTCACCAAAGTTTTAGCCGGCCAACCTCAGCCGGAGAGCTGATGGATCTGGATTTGAAGATCGCATCCAGAGCATAAAACGAAACAACGCCGTAGCTCCAAACTTGACCAACAGACACCACTACAGCATCTAGAGTACAGCGTACCAACCAAGAATCTAGCCGTATGTAGGGCACTTGGCATCCAACCAAGATCTATTACAAGGATTGGAGCTGAAAAAATCAAAATGGAGTGTGTGTTGCGGCTAGCTGGGGATTGATGGAATTTTGATAACCGTCAAATGCTGCGTACTATGCAAATGGGCCGGGGAACGCTCCTTGCAAACACTGTTCCTATAAATGTTTGGAAGAAACTCAGCATCTACTTCACCTTGGGCTCAAACGACCTCAGCAAGCGGTTGCGCTACCACGGCTCGACCACGAGCATCACAACAAAGAGAAACGGGTTGCGCTACCACGGCTCAACCACGAGCATCACAACAATGAGAAACGACCACGTTAACGCCCACCAACACCTACCTGCTTCACGTAGACACCTAGCGGTTCTGGACCGGCCCCACCTACTCCCCCTGGTAACGCGTAAAGATGATCAGCCGAGCAAACTTGGCCCGGATGTCGACCACCAGCTCGCAGAGGTCCTCCAGCTGCGCTCGCTGTCTGTTTCACGCTACTCGATGGTGTGGTTGGTGTGGTCGCTGCGGTAGAGGTTGGCGAAGCACTTGAGGTCCTCGGCGCTCCAGTAGTGCTTGCGGCTCTACAACTCGTTGGTCTCTACGCTGCGGGATGGCCCCCGAGTCCAATGCCTTGTGCAGCTAGATATCCTCCTGCGCACAACTCCGCCTCGAGCGTGTCGACCCGATGCTTGAACTTCTCTACCGCGTTCTATCCTGTGACTTCGTTGAGGGTGGTCGAAACCGGGAAGAACACGTCGCACACTGACCGGAACACTTCATTAAGTTTGGCGTCCGCTGTCGAGCCCTCAAGCCGGGTGGCCAGGCTCATCCTTGTGTCCCCGTCGCGTCCCGGCTATACGGGCTCCCTAGACGGTGCGGAAGAATTTATCTGTATGCTAGGATTACTGCTATATATACCCCAAGTGAATTCATTAACAACAGAATCATTGTGTGGTACACCACATTCTGCTGAAACACTGTAGGCTAGATAGAAATAGATGTTGAAGATTGAACTCATTAGTAACCATGATGGGAAGGTAGGAAGTTAGGATATTGAAGGCTGGAAAGTGTTTGTAAAACAATTGGTAGGATTATTAGTTTTCAAGTATGATATAAAGGGATATTTCACTCCCTTTATATATTCTATGAAAACTACCACATCAACTTGGGGGAATTTGTTGAAATATTAATATGGAATATTCCTATATTAGACAAGTTGTGTGACAAGTACGTTACTATGATGTATCTGTTGAGTACAGATGGATAGTATACGTACGCATGTCGTACAAGTAACTCTGGTGTGGTGACCAAGAGGAGTGAATGACCTGATTTGTATGAATCAGTTGAAGAGATGTTCTAGATAAAGTCCACATGAGTGGCGGCAGCATTTGATAAGTCCACAAATGTGGCAGCAGTATGATTTACTGATAAGGCTTCAGAGGACCCTGTATTGGTGTCTCTGATAATAAAGTGTAGACACTCTGCAGGAGATGTAGCTTTCATAGAATATATAAAGGGAGCGAAATATCCCTTTATATTATTCTTAAGAAGCTAACTGTCCTAATTATTGTTTACTACACTTTAAGCCTTGGAGACCCCTGCCGTCAGTTTGGATAACGGTGGTCACTAGAGAATCAATATTCTAACAGGTTATGAGCTTCCTTTGCAATTCCACTATCGTCATTCCGGACGTTCAGCTTATCAAAGTCGCTATGTTTATCCCATAAGTGGGTTAAATAGTTAAGACTTTTCTTGAGAAATATTCCAAGGCTTTAGTGGATTAACTCCTCAAGTGCATTGAGGAATATGGATCCTGATAGTTGCTTATCCAGGACGATCAAGAGGTTGTGGTGGTCCACTACAAGTTTCTGTTCTGTCTTTTGCATTTGACGTTGTCATCAATCGATAGCCGTCTTATAATTGACATTATCTATGACAACAAGACAACTGATGGACTCGGAGAGTATATTATCCGTGATTCTTCAGTCAGCTCGTTTTTGGCTTTATGAGAGATTTGCAAACTTCTCTTAAAATCTTCCATTCCTATCCTTGAAAAGATTGGCAAGCTGAGGATTCCTTCGGATACATTTAATTGAGATCCTCTAGGCGAGTCAGCGTCTGCTTCAACTCTTCTCATAAGGAGGAGCTTTCGATCTTGATTTGCCACTAGTCAGAAGTGTGGTTCACGTCATTGGCATTAGCTTTGGTCGATTATTTGTACCATTTTTACATCAATGAGGATTTGCTTTTCAACCTGTCCATCAGGGAGAGACGACGACAATTGCAATTCTATCTTCTGAAACACCTGGTGAGTCTCGTGTTATACTTGATTATGTTTCAAAGATGGACATTACCAATGATAAAGTGAACAAAACTCTCCGTCTAATTAAGGGGTAATTGCGAATCTACAACAAAAATGAAACACGTTTTCTGGTTTAGGGATTTCGCACAAAAGTTTTTTTTGGGGTGCGAACCTGGAAATCATCGAAGTCTATCTGTTCCGAAGCTTAAGCAACAATACTACATCGGTACATGAGTTGGCTACTCAATGTTAGTATCAACGCTACAAAAGAATGTGCCAATATTGGTTACACTGTTGTGTCCAAGGTATACACAAGGTGTACTCAGTACTCTCGCCACTCATGTTACTCGACAAAAGAAATTTTTTTTTTGTGAAATTCGACTGCTCAGCAAAGCTAGTCATTCTCGTTCAGAGGATTTACCATTCGATATGCCTTGTATCACATCGTTATTGGAGCTTGTCCCTGGTGACTGGCTTGGTCGGGTTGAGATTCCAAGTATGCACGATGAATCATATGTGCTTCTCATCTTGAATGTTTTTAAATGACTACACTAAATGGATACTTGTGTTTTTGATTCTGATCAAACTTGAAACAGGCCAGATGGTCACTGACTACATTACCAGTCCTGATAATTATTGTTCTTGTCAAAATGTTTTAATATCAATGCTCAGCGGTCTAAGGTTGGCAGCTGTGGCCTCAGTGCTTCTCTCTCGTCTGAGGACCTTTACCAAGAAGCCACAGTACCTGATGTGAGTCATCAGAGTGATACCACTGAAAGAGCTCTCCTTACTTTACATGACAAAGCATGTGTCTTATTGGCATATTCTCATTTCCCTTCTTTGATTGTGGACCGATGATATTCATGTATGATCAGTGCTTTGTCGATTGAATTCTCATTCATGTTCTACAACATGCGTTGCCTAACTTTAATTGTCACAACTTACCACTTTGACTTCACATGAGGTGATCTTTCGAATGTGGTGTGTACTCAGTTGTCGTCAAGCTATAATTAAAGAAGTACCTTGCCATGTGTGCTCGGCCAGACATGTGTGTCGGTTATTTGCAATGTCAGTTTGCTTTTCTAATCTTTGTTTTTGACACTGAGACTATTTAAGCCGCAAAATAAGGCGGGTTCATCTGAATTACTTTTCTGTTCATAATTCAGAAGATAAGACCAAAGGCAGTCCAAGGATGGCGTGGGTTCCATTTTATTCCGTTTTTTTTTTTGAGAAGCGTTAAAACAGAGAGACTGGCCGTTATTGAAAATTCTACACCATTTGTATTGTTTGAAAGTGTTCTCAGACTAGTGAAGGGTCTGTTGTTGGTAATTTTGGTATTATTATTTATGATGCTGCATTCACCAGATCGAGCGGTCAAGCAAGTTTAAGATACAGTTGCCTGATCTGGACAATATTGCGAATCACCTTTTTGGATGATGCGGTCCGTGACGTATCGTTAAGTCGTGAGTATCTGGCTACTGACTTTAAACCTACTTGTTCTGTGTCTCCAAGGTGTCGCTCCAGATAACAATGAATATGTACTTCCTCATGAAGTGTTCAACATTCGGTTACAGAATCTCGAGATGTCGGTTTTTCCTTATTCATACACGTTGGCTGAAACACTTAACACTAAGATGCAGACTATGTTCTTCCCAAAAATTTTTACAATTACCCAATACTTTCTTTGATGGGCAAATCCAGCAGTTGCGAAAAAGGACCTGTTGTCGTTCCCGATTCAGAGTCTAGGTGTGCTTAGTCAAATTTCTCAGTCTATTCCACTGTTCCATCTTCGAATCTGGCCCATGGCTTTATTCATATCATGGTTCATACATATGGACTGCAGTTTCCGAATTTTCCGTTTACCGTCAAGCAAGCGCTTTCTGGCTCTAGTCGTCGCATATGGTCTGACGTTTCTAACACTGAGATGAATACTAATATTCTAAATAAGAGACGGTGTTTGCTAGATTTTCCGCATGGTCGCAAGAAACTTGGCTCATGGTGGGTGTTTCTCATCGAAAGTGATGGTTCTTTAGGCTCGGCCTATTGTGCATGACTTTACAACGGTGACCGGTATCGACTGCAAAAATACCTTCAGTCCAGTTATTTGACATACGTCGGTCATAATCTTTATTGCACATGCAACTGTTAATGGTTTTTCTGGTACACCATATGGGTGTATCAACCGCTTCTCGAATGGATACGCTGACGAGGAAACATGTGACTTAACCATAATGATTTGTGGATGCGATTTATCCGTATAAGGTGTAATGTCTTGTCATATCCATTTGTGGATTCATATAAGCAGTACCCTTCTGGAATAACAGCATTTTTCGATTCTTTCTTCTCGCCTGGATTCTAGCAATTCCAATTCAAATTTCTGGCATTCACTTTCACAATATCACTTATACTCGGTCTATATGTTGATGAAGTGCAGTTCGCATCACGGCTCCAATAGCAGAAGAAAACAATGAGGTGAATTTCCTTTAGCAGATAGGCTCTATCTGAAGTGTCTCGGCCTTGCTAGGAATTCCTCGAATTGAATCTGATACAGTCTTCAGGGGGGATAGGATTAAATCTTGAAGACTATATCTGTAATATGCTAACGAACGAGAAAAATGAGTATTGTGATACAGTGCTTATCATATTCATCAATGGAGCATATTCTACTTTGGGATACTTAATGCTTTTCCTATTTGATGTTCCTGAATGCAGATCACTAGTGGGCAAACTTATATTTGCTGCAAGTTCTATGGGATTCGTTTTTGACTATATCTTTTGGCTTATTAAGCCGCTGAAAGTGTGCTTCGTTATCCCTATGGAACTATGCATTAAGGTCTCATATCTTCGAATATTCGAAGGACCATTGCAACTCAAGTTTGACAGTGATAGTATGCGTCGCCCTCGGACAGTAAACCCATAGCAGGCTATATGGTCAAATATGGTAGGAGTCCAGTCTCCTGAAAAACAAGAAACGGAGTCTCGTGGAGCA
Source organism: Suhomyces caryicola (assembly GCA_030568635.1). Taxonomy (NCBI): domain Eukaryota; kingdom Fungi; phylum Ascomycota; class Pichiomycetes; order Serinales; family Debaryomycetaceae; genus Suhomyces; species Suhomyces caryicola. The sequence continues at coordinate 65,107 of JAJMGG010000014.1, read as the reverse complement.
AGTAATCACAGAGACAGAGAATATTACCTTGAGCAAATGCTCGGAAAATCCTTGTGGATAAGGCAGTTGTTGTTCTAGAAGTAATTGTTATCGATGGAGTCTCATGAAATACTGTTGACAAATTAGTCCTTATGCTGACTATCTACCTGATCATTCTAAATTCTAGCATCTACTTGAACAGCTTTACAGTTAGAGAAACTGTGACATACAAAGATGTCAGACTCCAGTATATTAACACAAGAGAACAACTTGCTGAAATATTCATTGAGGTGCTACAACACTCCAGTTGCTCAGACCTTAAACTACGTTCTGAGAAGAAGACAGTTTGGTCTGAGGGGGGGAGTTCTTTGAGAAATTCATAATGAAAACTCACTATGATATAGGCAAGTGTTGGATAGTACACGGTGTGTGTATTTATGTTACACAAATAAGTCCAGTTGAAATCATTGAGGAATTCGAATGAATCATTCAATGTAACGGCCAAGGTGACTTAAGTCTCAATATAACTGAGTTATCTGTTATCGATAAGTTACAGATACGCTGTTGACGAGCACATCACCTAAGTAAGTCCTGTTGATCCTATTCATAATGAATATGAATTGGCCAGTGTTGATAGTACATGATAGGTGTATTTGTATCACACAAATAAGTCCAGATGAAATCATTGAGGTATTCTAATGAATTATTCAATGTGATGGCTGAGGTGAATTAAGTCTCAAAATAACTGGTTTATCTGTTAACGTTAGGTTACAGATACATTGTTGACGAGCACATCATCTAAGTAAGTCCTGTTGAACTTCCTGAGTTCATTCACTCAAGGTGTCACCATATCACAATTTCTCAGACCTTAACTACTTTTGATTTCAAAGACAGTTCGGTCTGAGGGGGGGTGTTGAAATATTAATATGGAATATTCCTATATTAGACAAGTTGTGTGACAAGTACGTTACTATGATGTATCTGTTGAGTACAGATGGATAGTATACGTACGCATGTCGTACAAGTAACTCTGGTGTGGTGACCAAGAGGAGTGAATGACCTGATTTGTATGAATCAGTTGAAGAGATGTTCTAGATAAAGTCCACATGAGTGGCGGCAGCATTTGATAAGTCCACAAATGTGGCAGCAGTATGATTTACTGATAAGGCTTCAGAGGACCCTGTATTGGTGTCTCTGATAATAAAGTGTAGACACTCTGCAGGAGATGTAGCTTTCATAGAATATATAAAGGGAGCGAAATATCCCTTTATATTATTCTTAAGAAGCTAACTGTCCTAATTATTGTTTACTACACTTTAAGCCTTGGAGACCCCTGCCGTCAGTTTGGATAACGGTGGTCACTAGAGAATCAATATTCTAACAGAATTATGTTGATATATTAGTACGGAATATTCCTATATTCGGCAAGTTGTGTGACCAGTGTTGAAAATTGAACTCATTAGTAACCATAATGGGAAGGTAGGAAGTTAGGAGATTGAAGGCTGGAAAGTGTTTGTAAAACAATTGGTAGGATTGTTAGTTATCAAGAATGATATAAAGGGATATTTCACTCCCTTTATATATTCTATGAAAACTACCACAACTACTTTGAGGGAATTAATCCCATTGTCTACACTTTATTACCAGAGGCACCACCGCATGGTGCTCTGACGCCTTATCAGTAATTAATACTGCTGCCACATATGTGGACTTTATAGTTTTCTCTGCCATGCTTGTGGACTTAACTGAAAACATTTTTCCTAATCCAGTGGACTCATTTAGGTCAAATACTTCTGCTAGTTCTAGGCCTTGACATCTCAGCCTTATAACTATTGCAGGTGACCGTGTGCCATATTCCTGGTTGTCACAACTATGGTGAACATGGTTTGGTGGTACTTAGTATGGTTGTAAATCTATCCTGCATTCTTGTGTAGATGCTCAGTCTTTGATTTATCAACCTCTATTTTCCCACACTCCAATAGGACTTACTCGTGCTGGAACTATATCTAGCGGGTTCATCAACCCTTGCCTAATCATAGGAGATATTCATCATTGATAATTATACAAATATCACCATTCATTCAATCACGGAGATATTAGTTATTAATATTTCAACAGTGGTCACTAGAGGATCAATATTCTAACAACAACAACCACTTAGTAGAGGACTCCACGAGGACTATAATTCTTCTTGGCGGATAAGGGCCGGTTAGTTTGATATTTCAAGCAAGATATGTTCGTATAAGTATGCACAGACGTGGAATCCTTAATTGATAGCACATCTACTATGTGTGGATACTAGTGTGCAAGGTATTTTCCGAATACCATAATGGGGGTACTAATGATTTGTTGCTGAAATATTCATAGGGAATATTCCGGTTATTAGACAAGTTGTGTGACAGTGCGCTTTTGAGATGAATCTGTAGACTATAGCTGAGTTGTAGACGGACACATGTCGCAGAAGTGAGTGTTATTGATTAATCATAAGGATTATCTGATTAGAGGAAGTTGTGTGACAAGTTCGTCAATATGATGAATAGTAGACATACGCATGTCATGTTCAGTTACTGTGATGTACCTATTGAGTTTGGATGCATAGTAGATATACGCATGTCCCGCAAGTGAGTCTGGTGTGTTGACCAAGAGGAGTGAATGACCTGATTTGTATGAATCAGTAGGAGAGATGTACTGGCTAAGTCCATGTATGTGGAGGAAGTCCACATGAGTGGCGGCAATATCAAAGTCGACGAATGTGGCAGCAGTATGATTTACTGATAAGGCTTCGGAGGACCGAGTAATGGTGCCTCTGATAATAAAGTGTAGATACGACCGAAGGAGTTACACTTTGCAGGAGTTGTAGATTTCATAGAATATGTAAAGGGCGCTAAATATCCTTTCTATTTTACTTGAGATGCTAACTATTCTAATTTTTATTTCATTACACTTTAAGCCTTGGAGACCCCGGCCGTCAGTATAGAAAACTGTAGTCACTAGTGACTCAATCTTCGGAAGGTAGTTATCCTTCCCTAGCGATGCTGATTTGATATGCAACGAGTGATATTGGAAGCATGAGAGATGTAAAGCAATTGTTTGCACCTTTATCCACATATATAACTTTAATTTTTAAAATACCTTTCAACAGGCTAACTAGTAGTCTTATTGTCTAGTTTGTTATCACTGTAGCAAAACTAGGATTGCCGCGACATCATTATCGTAGCCAAAATTGAGAGCTCGTATCGGTGGCTAACTGTAAGAGCTTCTTTAGTAAATATTAGCTCTCAGTTTGGCATTGAACTAACTTATTTAATTATTTTGCCACTAGACCTGGAGTTTTGTAGTATTAGCGGGTACCTGTCCTGTTGATCTTGATTTGGGATGTAGAAACTTATTAACGATGTTTTTTGAATATGTACCTGAAGTTCTAAGGCTCACACCGAGCTCAGCGAAGCACACTTGGATGTCAGTTTCCAATCTAATTTTTGGGTATATTTCACTCCTTGAAATCTGTGTCTTGAGCTACTCAAGGGTTACAGTATGTGAATTATGTAGGCAATGACATCTAGATGGCTCTTCTTTTTCCCCAGTCAGCAACAGTCTATTATACGATCGGGAAGTTTATATTTTTATTCCATGATTATTCTTTATCAGAATGAATTGCAGAGCTGTTCTTTGCTATTTTCGTTATTTTTGTTAGGATATCTTCGATTGGGTTGATTTATTTTAGAGTTTTGAATTATGTTTGAAATAAAGGTTGACGTTAAGACTACATTACGTTCTACCACCTTTCAAGAATCTTGGCCATGAATTGTATTTTGGTTCTGTTCGCTAGATTTGATAGCATTTCGCGATATCGATTTCAGTTTTCTCATGAATAGTAGAAAATACAATCTGACATGCCTAAAACGTTGTTTAATTACTATCTATCTTTGGCTTGCGTTCTCTGAATCCTTTCTCTTATATAATGGACTATTTTGCAGTAGGCCGGTATTCAAATTTTATATTTACAGTTATGCCTTAGTCAACTATGTGCACGATAAATTTCTCGCGACCCTGCTAAATCGGGTACGAAAACCTCGAGCTCTCCTCGAGGTTACCCAAGGTACTTCGCGAGCAACCAATGAGTGACATATTATATCTTCAGTCATTGCAAAGATTCTCAAGCACTTATACGTAAATTCGTATCTATTTGTTAAACATTCAATGTTCGTCGCCAAAAACTGTTATCAAATGTCTAAGAACTCTCCACTTAAATGTGCAGCTAATAACAAAGTTCACAATTGTCAAGCAAAAATATAACTAAACTACATTAATGTAATTCAAAGAGTATATAGTATTTCGAATTTTCTGGTCACTAATTATGTAATTCAAATACTAGGACCCAGGTAGAGTAGGTTTCAACGAGTTTCCGACAGCATATGCCACACATTGCTTATGTCTAAAATGTACTCCTGAATTATTGACATGTTACGTAAGCATCACAGAAGAGATCACAAAAAAAAAGAAATATTCTCATCTCTCGAATGGAAATCAGCATGATAAGTGAGCTTGGTAAGAACCTAAGGCGAAGCGTTGAAAAGGTGATACGAAGGAACACTGCAATACTTCAAGCAAAGCTAAGAATGACCGTACCAAAGAAGTTAAAGGGGAGAGAGCTTTTCGAGGCTATGGGTAGCCCTCAGACTATTGTTGCACCTATGGTAGATCAGTCTGAATTGGCCTGGAGAATCTTATCTCGAAGATACGGGGCTGATTTATGTTACACCCCGATGTTCCATGCTAGGTTATTCTCCACCGATGAAAAGTATAGAAATAGCATGTGGAGTGAAATGGACGGAGACAAAGAAGTTGACAGACCATTAATAGTACAATTTTGTGCCAATGACCCAGATTACTTATTGAATGCTGCCAAGCTAGTGGAGGATAAGTGCGATGCCGTGGACTTGAACTTGGGATGCCCACAAGGAATTGCTAGGAAAGGTAATTATGGAGCATTCTTGATGGATGACTGGGTTCTTGTTGATAAATTAATCAGAAATTTGCACGAGAATTTGAAGATTCCAGTGACAGCAAAAATCAGAATCTTTGAAGAGAAGGAGAAGTCATTAGAATATGCCAAAATGGTGTTGAATGCAGGGGCACAATTTATTACTATACATGGTCGGACTCGAGATATGAAAGGTCAAGCGACTGGCTTAGCAAATTGGAAAATTTTGAAGTACTTGAGAGACAATCTTCCTCAAGATCAGGTTTTTTTTGCCAACGGGAATATTTTGTACCCAGAAGATTTGGAACGATGTAAAACGGAAACAAACTGTGATGCTGTGATGTCAGCTGAGGGTAATTTATATAACCCCGGGGTATTTTGGACAAAAACCAACGACAAGGACAAACAATTTGCAAGAGTGGACAAGATGCTAAGAGAGTACTTTGAGATAGTCAAGACATGTCAAGGGGATGCTTCAAAGCACTCCATGAAGGCACATTTCTTCAAGTTGTTACATGCATTTTTATGTGTACACAAAGAATTAAGACCAGTGATAGGAAAAACAAGTGTTCATGCACCATTGTCAGCTTGGGAGCTGATAGTGGTGGAAGTCGAGAGACTCGTAAATCTAATTTTTGAAAAGGAAGACATAGAGAAAATGGACACGATTACACAGGGCCCAATTATGAACTGGGGTGGATCTTACAAGACTATCCCGTACTGGAGATGCCAACCATATTTCAGGACCGTGGATGGTGAGAAGCAGAACACTAGAGTGTTGAAAGTTGCAGGAGAAAAGCATAATGAAGGTAGCAATTCAGGAGTGAAGGATGACGGCTCTTCAAAAAGAAAGAGAACTAACGATGAAGAAACCTTACCTCAAAAAAAGGTTGCTCCGTTAGCCTGAACTTCTCCGAAAGTAATGGACATAGATTTCAAGTTGAAAGAAAGTAGACTACATGCGTGTTTGATAGAACGACTTCAATTTACTAAGTTTCTTTACTTAAAGTATCTCCTTCCCACCACTTGAATCCAATACCGTAGCCCCAAGGATCGTTAGTGTATCTTGTTGGTTTATCAGCACCAATTTGATACAAAGTCTTCAATTCTTCTTTGGAGAGTTGGGGGACGACGGCATTCTCCCTAATTCTATCCAAGTTGGAGGAACGTGGGATACTAACTCTGCCTTGGTTGACGTGGTACGCATTAGCAATTTGGTTTACACTAACTTCATATTTGCTTGCCAATTCTTTGACATATGGCAATTTCAACACAGGGGCACCAGTACCCCCAACAGGACTATATGCTTCGATAATGATTCCATGTTCTGCGGCAAAATCGACCAAGTCTTGTTGTGGTAATTGGGGGTGGTACTCAATTTGGTTCACGACTGGAATGAACTTCTTGACCTTGGGCAAGAGTTGCTTCAATCTTGGGAGCGAGTAGTTGGAGACTCCAACAGATCTAACCTTCTTGGTATTCAACTTAATATCTTCAATTGAGTTGTATACATCAATGAATTTGGTCCCAGTAGCTGGGTCGTCATCATAGTGTAAGCTGTCATCGTCCTTAGTGGGCTTTGCTGGCAACCCATTTTCATCACCATGAAGACATACGGGCCAATGTTGTAAGAGTAAGTCAACATAATCAAGGCCCAATTCTGACAAGGAGGTGTCCAATGACTTCTCAGGGTTGTGGTAGAAAGATGGCCAAACCTTGGTGGTGATAAACAATTCTTCACGTTTGATTCCGCTGGCAAATAATTCCTTCAATGCCTCACCGACATATTTCTCGGTACCATAGTACCATGCTGTGTCAATCAAACGATAACCAGCCTTTACTGCTGCAATAACTTGTTGCTTAACCTCGCTTGGATCTTCTGGTGGTACAGTTCCCAATCCCAAAGCTGGGATCTTGTGACCATCATTGAGGTCAAAGTTGAGTGCAACTGCTGATTGGTGTGGAGCCATTGTGTGTAGTAAATGATTTTAATAGTTCATAAAAGTTGACAACGGTCCGTACTTATACATTTTGATTGGAATGGATAATTGCTGTGCCGAACCGCAATTGTGGAACCAACTGAGCAATGTACCCTTGAAGTCCGGGGCACATCATACCCTTCCACAAGCTTAGTCATCCACAGGGTCGACCTGCTATTTCTTTTACGCAGGAACCTATATGTGTTAGCTACTTTAAACGAGTGTCTTGAAATGCCAGGTATTGCTATTGTTAATTGATTTGAAAGTATGGTAACCTACAAGTTTGGTTACTTTCAAAGTATGAAACGATAAACTAAATTTGTGCATTGGTTCCAGTAAAGATCGCGTCTCTATAATTCTATATCACCCACCACATCGTCATCTTCATCATCGTCTTGAATAACATCATCCTCCATGTAATCGTACATTTCCACCTCATCATCACTCTTTTGGTCATTATCCATATTCTCATCATTATTTTTGTCATTTCTTTGATCATTGATTACTGAGTAATGAATCTTGTTGATCGCGGTCAAATAAATGAAAGCAACTCTCTTTTTCTTCTTGTTATAAACGAACCAGTAGTAAGACCACATCGTTTGGTACGGATAATTCAAGTCCTCTAATATTGATTCGTCTGAGGGTTGGAATTGATATATTTGGCAGTTTTCGAGAACCGTCGAACTGCTATTTGGACCCGATGTGTTGTAGAAGGAATCATGGCGAGGTAAAGACCCACCACTGAAACTGTTATTTCTCGACCCCACCCCGGATTGTGCTGAGATTTGGGGCGACGAAGATGGCAATAAGTCCATGTAAACATTCACTGTATCCCAGATCCAATTTAGGATGTCTTCCTTCTTCCCTAATGAAACCATGATATTGTTGAATTTCCCTATCAAGTCTTCTGCATTGTTGACTTTGTGAAAATTCTCAGTGGTAGGCTGCATATTTGAGAAATCATGATCTGGGTACGTGCTATTCAAAATGGCAATTAGATATGCAAATGTTTTTCGGGTTGTCACATTCTTAAGCGGACCAAATGGAGACTCGTCTAGCGTATCACCTTCCAGGAAGGTATCAGCATTCAACGATTTCGAAAGTATTGAATCCTTAATTGAATTGCTCACTGAGCTCCTACTGAAATTGAACAGGGAGCCACTCACACGTCTTTCATTTGGATCAATGAAGCTACCTCTTCTTTCTGTTCGATCCGAGCCATTAGAAGGACTTCCACTTCCAACTGAAACAAACGAGTTCTGTCTCTCACGTTCTATCGATCTTGACATTTGGTTGTCTTCAAGAATTTGATCTAAATGTTTATCTATTGTTTTGAATAGCTTACGATCAACGCTGTTTGGTTTAGTGGTGAATAAATCACATCCTCCTTTTATCACAACGTTGTTGTCGTTCGTATGAAAATTCAATTCTTGATTCACTAGCTCGATGTCAACCTCGTCCATAAACTTATAGTCAGTATGCTTGTGAGATGGTTTCGTGGTCAATCCCATATGTTTACGACCATATGTCGTCCATGCTTCAAATGAGTCGGGCAAATTAAAGATCAATTGAAGCAATGTAGTCGATTCTAATACATACCTTCATTTTGTCGATCGCTTATTGCTATATTTCCGGGTTATGGCTTGCTCAGGATGTCACGTTAGTGGCGACGATGGGGAAATGGGTATTACGAATGCACTTGACCTTCTCTTGAATTTGGTCACTGAGGTGATAATCGGGGTTGGTATATGCACTACCATCCATACATGTGGTAAACAAAATTTGGAGGTGGACAGATGGATGCGTCTCAGACGCACAGAGCAACGCGCTTGCATTTATTGCAATTAAGTCATGTCTGACGGATGCCATGCTTTTCAATCCGAAACGGTACCCTTTCAAAAGGACCAAGATTATTACTTGTAGCGACAATTCTCACGTATCGTTCCACGCGCCAGCCTTTTATCATGTTGTTGCTTTCGAGTTCCTGATCGCCTCCAATGCGTTTTCGATCCTCCTCAGTATTAAAGCCTTCACATAATTGGGTGTATGTCATGCCAGTCTGGGGGTCCATTCTTTCAGCGTGAACATCTCCGAACTTCGGTCTATAGAACTTCAACAACTGTATTCTGTTTTCTACTCGCTTGCTCCACTGGTATCCCAAGGTAGGCACACTTCGTTTTACTGAATCAGTATTGTAAAGCTTCACCAATAGCAGTTGAACGTGGCTCTCTTCTAGTGTGGGAGGGATTGCGCTCTCACTTGCATTCGATGGATCGAGAGAGGTAATTCTATATCTTGGGTCCTCGCTGATACTGTCATCATAGTTAGGATCAATAAGAGGGTTCTCTGGCGCCAGTATCTTTTGCCGCTTGGAACCCCAAAGTCTCAGAAGCTCGCTTTCAATATCTGCAGCTTCGTTTCGAACAAACATGTTCCCATTTTGAAAATTCCGAAACAACGTTGGCATATCCCAGCCAGCATATATTCCTTGTTGAAAGTCCAAGTTGAGTGGGTCGCTATCCCCGATTTGGTCTGGGATGTCGCTCACTTGATTGACAACTACTATCGCCACATTAAATTTGTTGGCAAGTCTCGTTAGATGTCGATGCAATAGGTACATGTAATGAAACTTGGTTGACCTGTTCTTGTATTTGGCAGATTTGTTGATCCGTTTCAACTGTTTTTGGTGCTCTAACTTGATATCGATGAAATCCTTATTATCTGCCAATTCACGTTCCTGCTTTTCAATCTTCTCTGAGAGGTACGTGGAGATATCTATAGCGTTTTCTCGTCGTAAGTGTTGTGCAATGCTGTCAATTATCACAAGTCTAACCGAATCGTTTCGCTGTAGTAGAATCGGAAGTTGTGTATACATAATATGATCTTGACTTTCCAAGTCTGGACAGTACATGTATGAAATCGCCTCCATCAGCACTTGATGTCCTCGCTGGCTGTATTCCATACCAACATCATCAAGCCTTTTCGTCTCAAGAAAAGACTCTGTAGAAATGTAAACGGAATTAAGGGGCATCGGACCTTCACCTTGAGTTGATGCTGACTCATTGATTTGGCATTCAAAACATAGTTGAAACAATAAGTGTGACTTACCGCAACCACTTGCACCAAATATTTCTGTTATTTGACCAAGGGGAATACCACCTCCCAATTGTTCATCGATGGTGGGTAGTCCGGTTTTGATTTTGTTAGACGTGGAGTTCAATACTTGCCGCTTTGGTACGCTCAATTGTGTTTTCAACCATTTTGTATAGTCTTCGATTTCTCGAATGGAACGACCCGAAATCTTGGAGATTCGTGTTGGCTCGTAAGATAAGGCGTCCACCACAGTGATTCCATGCGACTGGAGTACGGACGTCAAGGAGGGAAATCTGTTCTCATGATCGTCTAACTGTTTGAAGGAGTCCATTGATGAGCTTCTCTAACCAAATTCGCGTGTCGCGTTAATGTGTCAGATTGAACGAATTTAAAGCACTCACATTTGTATCTATTACGAAATATACAGTAAACAATTGTATTTATGATTATAGCTAAAAAGTCTATTTAAAGACGTCAACTCCTTTGGCGACCATGAAATCCTTTGCTTTAGCAAGTTTGACAAAAAAGCTTGGAACCCAATATCCGAAGATGACACCAACACCACCGTTTCTCGAAATAGGTACGAAAGACAATGGACTTCCAGGAGGTTTGTAATCCTTGAGTTGTACTGAAGTTTCACCGAAGATACCACGGTAAAATGAGTTTTGTAAGGGACCCTTCTGGAAATAGTTCAAGTCGACAATAGTTCTAGTTCCGGAAGCAACCACATCGCCAGCAGCGAATACTTCCGGATAGTCTGTTAAACGTAAGTGCTTATCCGTCAAAACGTAACCATTCTTATCGAGAACCGATTTAGGTAAGAACTCTGTGTTGGGTGTAAGTTTGTAGGCAGAAATTACCAAGTCATACTGTTTCTCTTGACCATCGACAAGCACATGGGTCTTGTCGACACTGGTCACCTTTTTGTTGTTGACGATTTCGACTTTGTAACCTTTCAATATTTTGGTGGCAGACTTGGTAGCGGTCAGCCCGAGGGACGTCAATGGAGCAGGCGACCCAGTGTACAAAGTGACCTTCTTGTCGGGGAATTCAACCGCAATTTCTCCACTTACCTCGACCCCAGTAGCACCCCCACCGAGGACGGCAACAGACTTGGCAGCTTTGACAGCCTCGTGCAACTTTTGCAATTCGCCAATGGTATACTCGTGGTCCTTTATGTTGTCTAACTTGAAAGCCGGCTCAGAATAACGAGCACCAGATGCGATGACCAAGAAATCGTAACTCAACGTTTTGTCTTTGACAGTCACTGTTTTGGCTTTCAAGTCAACAGCGGTTGCAGTTCCCTTCAAGAATGTAGCTGTATGAGAAGAGCCTTTGACGTGGCCCTGTAATATCTCGTCCACATCTACTATGGTCTCATCTGTACGATGGAACTCTGACAACAACCTGGGAGCAGATGCGTTGCAATAGGCTTTAGCAGAATTCAGGACTAGGGTGAGGTCGACAGATTGCGAACTCTTCTTCGTGAGAATAACTTTGGCAGTGGTGAGGCCCGCGTAAGAGCCTCCGATGATGATAACTTTCTTAGACATAGTTGTAGAATAATGCTGCAAAAACTGTACCACGAATTGATGTCTTTAATAGTGCCGTGGCTCACATTATCTCCGGGGATGTCCGCAACTATTAATAATCGCGACGTAAGCATCGGCGCGGGCCAAAACAACATCCATCTATATCCGATCGATTTGTCAATGCTCACTGAATTTCAGCGAAGGAATGTCAGCCTAGCACTGCCGCACCTTTTCGATGAGGAATTTCAATGCGGACCAAATCGCTATTCTCCGTATTCCGAGTACAGATTCTCCCGTCTTTGTGCAGTTGCGGAAGGCGGAACTTACTTAAGTCCGTCGCTACATATTGTACTTTGCAATCACGTGTATAGACAGCGAGACCCATCCCAAACCACCTACGACTCTTGTGACATGATCGCCGTACTCAAGTCGAAATTTCTCGTCAAAAAATAAAACTTCTTCTACTGCTAAGTGTGGAGATCCGTTTTCTCATTCACTATATCGCTATACAATCTGATTTAGTGAGCACCAGAGATGAAGAACCACTTGTCAATGGACTTGTCAATTGGAGCAGCTTCAGCTGGAGAAGCAGATGGAACTTCTTGGACAGCGGCTTCAGAGTAAGTTGGAGTGTTGGTCAAGGTGGTGTTGGTCAAGTCAATGTCCTTGGAGTCTGGAGATTCACCCTTGATCAATTTGTCCCAAGCTTCAGCACACTCGGTGATAACTTCTTCAGCGTACTTCTTGTTCTTACATTCACCGGAGAAGGCAAATTGGTTTTCTGGCTTACCATCTGGGATTTTGTAGATTCTGAACCATTCGTTGGTGGCTCTCAACAAACCTGGCAAGTGGGACTCGACATCTTCAATGTCGTGTAACTTTGGAGCTAATGGATCGTTGACGTCAATGACAATAATCTTCCAGTCGGTTTCACCTTCATCTAAGAGGGCCATGACACCCAAAACCTTGACTTGCTTGACTTCACCAACGGTGGCAACCTTTTCACCAATCTCGCAAACATCCAAAGGATCGTTGTCACCCTTGGCCTTGGTTTCTGGGTGTGCCTGGTTAGGGTCTTCCCAAGTTTGAGGGAAGGCACCGTAGTTATGGATGTAACCATGGTGAGGGAAACAGTTTCTAACAAATCTCAACTTACCCTTCTTGGTGTCTTGGATAATTGGGTTCAACTTCAATTCCTTGGAGATTTCCATCTTAGCGTTGGTCCATCTTGGGACTTCGACAATCATGTTCAAGATTGTCTTTTCTTCATTGGCGTACAATGGAATGTCGTGGAATGGAGAGACTGGCTTACCATCCTTTTCGATGTAGACCTTGTGGTCCAATGTGTTAGCAGCAGCAATTTGGCGAGTAGAGTAAGACATATTGATCGTTACTATAATTTCAAACTAGATGAAACGTGTTGGGTGACGGTCGAAAAGTGCTTAAATTTCGCTCGTTCACAAACTCAACGTCGGAGTAGCGAATCACGTGAGGTGGTGTGAGGCTCAAATCGGTTCTTGACCGACCACCAATGGTTAAGCTTGTCAAGAATATAATGGTTAACGCCGGAAGTTATAATACTAGTATCAGTTGACGAGACCACGTTCATTTCACTTTTCTTGAACAAAAGTAGCCCCCTGGTTATCTCCCTATGCCAAATTTGATGATTTTTGTTTTGGTATGAGTGCTTTAAGAAAGTAATCATCATTTTTCTCTCCCTCGAGTTGATATTGGACCATCCGTAAGAGTAATCCATAAGGAATACCCCAGCGTGGATTACATCAAGTGAAAGGGTATACTGCTTGCAAATGCTAAGTCCGTAAATATCGGAATCGACAAAGCCAAGAACTATTGGCGAGGCTAAAAGCTTGCTCAAAAGCGCCACAAATGACTTTGTAAGCTTGTCAGGAAACCCCTTTCCAGTGACCACTAGTAAATTAGGAGGTATTTGTAGGGTCTTGTATCCCTGGCTAATGTAGTGACAAAATGCCTTGAACACCGCTTCTTTTTCGATAATCACAATGACATGTTTTTGATGGTACGTGCGGACTAGAGTTATTTGGCTGCGAATAACTGGGATTAAAATCGGGGGTTGGTCAAGCGACAATAAAGTTGGTGAGCCGTCGATAACAAAGTCCAAATTTCCGTACACCAACCCCTTCTGAGAGGGGAAGATGTTGAGATCACTCTCTTGGGAAACTCCTAGAGCCTGCTCGATGGTATTGAGTGCCCGTGTACTTCTTTTCTGGTCCTTCTGGAATAACTCGACGTCTTGGTAGTAAATATCTCTAATGGTGGTGTAGCTTGAGGTTTGGAGGTTGAAAATCACAAGCTTCACTGTCTTTATGAGAGAAGTAAGCAAAACCAAGTCAGCTACAGATGTGCCGAATAGGTGGTGGCGTATCACTTGCTTCGGAACGGAAAGGTCGGGGGATCGGGTCCTTTTCAGTGGTACTGAACATTCGATCACCAACTCAAAGGGACTGAGGAGCGCAGTTTGGAGATTTTCCCAGAATAATACTAGAGACGATAATGGGTCCTTGGAATATACAAGAGAGACCGGGAAGGTTTCGTGCATAGCCTGCCTCAAATGGTGAAGCGTGAGTGAATGCTTCATTGTTTGCGGCATATATTCAGAGTTTGAACTATGTGCCTGTTTGGCTGTAAAGGCGATTGTTACGTGGGAAAAAAAGCTAAATAAGAAAGCGTGCTACCAGCCGTCGACGCAGCAGCGAGGTCATGTGATGTGACTCGTCAAAATAAAGTCAGTTCAAGATCGATAGCCAGTTTGCATTAGCTGCTTGGCTGTCAGTCTCCGTGTATGTGTGGTCTGGTAGTCATCTGCCAACTTTGGTGTCCCCCACAATATTCGGGTAGTGGCGGCAGTTGTGGTGAGAGGCTTCGTAAATCTGTCGCTACCATTCGCGGGGAGTTTCGCTAAATCACGCATGATGGAGGTGGCGAACCCTCGAAATAATAGAACTCAGCCCCTCTAGTTATGCACTGATCATAGCCGCCGCTATCGCCAGCAAGCGTAACAGCTTACATTAGCGATATCCCCACAACCGCGAAGCCCGAGAACCGATTTTGCATCTGCTAACGACTACGCAAAAAAAAGCCTAACGGAATCTCTGATATTGGTAATCAATCTTTTAGCATGCACTAGGTCGGGCCGCGTGCGGTCGGTATCCGCCAACGGTCATCTAGGAATTCTCGGGGCAGGCATAGTTGTAGTCCCTGCCGCAACTGTAGAACAGGCGCAGCATTCGCTACAGCCGTGCCCTCAGCAGCCATATTAATACCGAAACTTCCGCTGCTGTCTGTAAAAGAACGCACATTTGCGAGATCTCTGCTTGGCGCTTTCCGTTTAAAGTATCTCAATCATTTCGTCAAGTGTTTCTGTAAAACTCCCACTAGTTACAATATCGCAGCCCCCAAGCCGAAAATTAAAGTTGGTTCGCTCTAGTGATCCTGAAAATCAAATCTGGGAGAGAATCGTTCACACCAAGAATATACAATCCACTCCACTGGTGCTACCCCATACAAGATGGCAATAATCAATCACCGTGCTCTTCATGCACGTGCGTGGGGAGATGCTACCATCGCTACTGGGACGGCCAAGTGGGCGTTTTTCGCCATTTTCGTCGTTCTTATTCTCATGGTCATAGTAGGAACCATCAGAGTCAACAAAAAAAGATCCCAGAACGGCGTGCAGCCCCTCTACGGTACCCGCTGGATGACCCCTCCCTCATATAGACAGTCTCAGACCCAATACAACCAGCCGGACAGAAGAGATCCTGATTTGCCCAGTGCCTACGTGCCAACCTATACCGCAACGGCAAATGAAACCGATATGGGCTACTACGACAACAGAGGTGAATTCCACGCCAATCCACTCGCCAAGTCCGCCAACATACCACCTCCGCAGACGGCTCACCACAGACTGACTAGCATGGCTGATGGAGCCCCTCTCAGCGATCTCCCTGGTAATCGCCCTGATGGCCCCCCTCCCGGTTCTACCGCCGCCGAGCACGGCTCTCCTTACGTTGACGACGAAGACCACGAAATCGGAGGAATGTACCGCTATTCTGCCCCTGTTCCAAGACCCGCCACCCCTACAGACAATTTCATGAACAGAAATAGACAAATTAGCTCCACCCTCCCTGGAGCATACACAGAAGGCGACGATGTGCCACCTCCATCTGGTCCTCCTCCATCACATGTTCTGGAGAAACCAGATATCGAAGCCGTGAAACGTCCTTCAGGCCCACCTCCTGGGTCTACTGACGAGTACTATCACGCTGTCGAAGGCTCGTCTTCCTCGCAGGAAAACTCTGAAAGTTTGCCCAGCTTTTCCGAAGGCCCTAGTCCCCCAAAGATTTCCGAAAAATTCAATTCTCCCTCGTGATTAATAGACACTGGACCTCCTTTACATTGTATAACGAGTGAACAACATCTTTCAACCTTAGTGTAGATCACATTTGTTGTGTATTCTACCAGTTCTTTACTCTAAATAACTCAATTAAATCAAGCTATTTCATTAACAATTAAATACTAATACATACACTAATAAATTTGTGACAAGTTCATATCGATTAGGGGGTTCTTCGCAAGCATTCTTACAACTTCAAAGCTTCTTCGTAAGAAGGTGGTGGACCGTTGAAGACAAGAGTTCCCTTCTCTTCGAAGGTTGCGTTCTCGTCAGAGAAGTCAACTCCTTGCTCGGTGGCCTTGTTCTTCTCAATTTCGGAAAGTCCCATCTCATCTCTGGCAACCCAGATATGAGGTTCTTCGTTGGTAACTGCTGGATCTTCGTAAGCAGTCTTGATGAAGTCAGCGTTGTACTCAATGTAGTTGAAGTAAGCAGCTGGCATGAGACCACGAAGACGATCGAAGGTTTCCAAACTTGGCTTGAAGAATCTGGAGAAGAAAGAAACAGTGTTGGTAGGAGAGATAACTGGCTTGTCGTTCTCAGATTCAACTGCCTTGTCAGCAGATCCATCAGAAGCAATGGTGTCAGAAAGACGTGGAGATTTGTTGTCTGCAAGTGGAGAGGCATCGTCGTTGGCGACTGGAGCCTTTTCGTCGGAAGCGGGCAATTCAGCCAAGACTTGGTCTCTTGAACTGTTCAATCCCAATTCGTTTCCACCTTGCCAGTAGTTTTCACCCTCACGCTTAATTTCAGCCAAGCCGTGGTCGGAGACTGGGTAAGCGAACGTAGCGTCACCAGCAGCGTACTTGATGGCTGAAATAGGAACAACGTCAAACAAAGGTAAGAACTTGGCCTTCAAGTAGATGTGAGCAACAGCAGTCACAACAATCCAGAAACCTTCCAAACCGACACAGACCCAGTTCTTACTGAACACAAACATGGCAGTAAGACAGACTTCAGCAAGGTATAAACCAACGAACATTTGGAACAAGGCACGAGGGTAGTTGCGACCACGGGCATCGTTCTTGTTTGGTTGAGTAACGTAAACGTGAGTGTAAAGATGAGCAATGTAAAACAAGACAAATGCAACAAAAGCGAAACCCATAACCAATGGAGCAATGATGGCGTAAACCAAAACGATAACGGAAAACAATTGTTGCACTGGGTACAAAACAGACCAACCTGGTTGAGCTAAGGTGTTGAAACGGTTCCATTTAGCACGAGGAGTACCATCTAAGATCTTACCCAAGAATTGAGCCAAGATAAGGCCGACCAATTGGAGCAAGAGACCGGAGGAAACTGTCAAACCTTGAAGTAACAAGTATGAAATGTAGAAGTTGGATGCTGGTGGAATGTTCTCAGCAAGAAGCTTGAGAGCGGAGGTTGGTTCGTCGATAATGGCAGTCACAGACGATGTGGCAGCAGAGGCACAAGTAACAACAAGGAAAACTTGAACAACTTGGAAAGCATAGAACCACGATTGACAGTAACCTTCAACTTGTTGAACAGTAGTTAAACCAGAAACCTTACCCATCTTTTTGATGAAAGGTGGGACTAAGGACATCAAAACAGCTAAAGCGATAGTTGGCAAAAGAGCGGTAATGATACCCATGATCTTAGGTGGCATGTTGTTGATAAACTTAAGGAAAGGAACTTTTTCAGTAAGGAAGTTAATGTTCGAAATAGCACCAACAACAGCAACAGGAATAGACCAGAAGATGATCATGAGGGTCAAAACAGTGTTAGCAAGAGTCTTCTTGATTCTACGCTTGTTAGCGGTCAAGGACAAGTTCTCCCAAATGACATCATCAGGAGTCAAACCGTTGAAACGCTTAACACCCTTGAATTCAGTGTTGTATGGGATGGCTTGGTAAGCCTTTTGCAATTCCAATTGGGTTGGGAATTCAATGAAAACGGAAGGAATTTGAGTGTTAGAGTTGTGTTCAAGCTGCTTCTTCGAGATGGACTTGTTCAATTCGCCCAAACGTTCAGCACCATAGTTCAATGTGTCGAGCTTTTCGCCACGAAGGAACTTCAAACGGTGAGTAGGTCTCTTCTTGATGTACTGGTTGAGGTCATCAGCAGGTTCTGGGACAGGTTGGTTCTTCTTGATAGCCTTGTTACGGACCTTGACAGACTTAGTGATAACCTTGTTAAGAGTACCTTCGTACTTGCTGGCCAACTTGGTACGTTCCTTGACCTCTTCTTCCAATTCCTTGTAGTCTCTAGCGAACCAGATGTTGGTGGCAGTGGGGAAGTAAGTGCGGACTTCTTCTTCTTGGTACAAGTTGGAAGGGATTTCGGTCAACAAAAGAGTACGGGACGACAACAAAGAGTCGTACAATGGGGTGGTCTGGACAACATGTCTGAAAGTGGTGTAGTAGACCAATTCACGGTAAATCAAGAAAATGACTGCGCCGAAAAAGATCCAGGACAAAAAGATGTGAGCCAAGTATCTCCACTTGTTGGCAACGTTACCAAAAGAGATGGCGTCGAACCCCTGCTTACCGTTAGAGTTGGTAGCATTGATGGGGAACAAGATTGGCCAGGTGATAAAACAGCCGAGTAAAGCGATAGCGGCAAACTCAAACAAATACCGAGAGAAAAAGTAACCGTCGACACCAGCGTGTTGAATGAAGAAGGATTCTGGCTTGGACAACAAGGCAGAGACCCAGCTGAAAGCACCCTTTGGAGACTCTTCAGGTTTCAAGTCGCCTGGGACGGTAGATACGGTGCTTCTTGGTTCATAGACCCGTCTTTGCTTCTTTCTCAACGACACAAAGATCGCCAAAAAGATGACGAAGATTATGAAGTTTAGAATAAACGCCGACACGAATTGAGACACGGATGATCCTGATTGAGATGCCATGTTCAGTGTTGGTTGATATTGTATGCTTCGGAGATAAAGTAGGGACGGAAAGTGGAAAGACGGCCTGGTGTCGGGATGGGGAACTTGTTGTTTATATACGTAGGGGATGTGTAGGATCACCTGAAATTCAACTTTGGGAAGAATTGCTCAGCTGCTTGTGCAGGTCGCACAAACCATGTTTGTTTATACGTGAAGCAATGCGTGAAGTAGAGAGCGATTGTTTATTTTTGTGGCTTGATTGGGTCGTCAGGCACAATCGATTGCTTTGCGACAGCCGGGCCCAGAGCGACAGGCGGGGCGAGGGCGGTTGAGGGGGGAAAGAGGTTTGGACGGGCGACGGTGCCCCCTGCCTGTCGATGGCCAATTGTTAAGAGATTGGGCTGGCGCAGCCCGTTTCGGAAATATTCGAGAGGGGCATAGAAAGCAGGCTCACGATGTGGGTTAGGGCTGACTTGCTGGAAAATCGAATCTTTCTGGCAAACGGCTGACTTGGATTAGCAAAAGAAAAGAGAGCTTAAAGCTTAATATTGGCGCAGTTTTTCGTGCATCGCATTGTACAGTTTCAATCTGCTTCGCCGTCCTCATAACCAGTTCCGGGTGTACTATAAGCGCAACGCCCGGAATTTGTACAGGTGCCCGTCAACTGTTTGCCAGCGTCACGTACAACACTGCATAACAAAGCGCGCTAGCGTTTAATTCCGGTTGCCGGAACTTCCTTTTTGGCACCAGTTCAGCCTCACTGAAGATTTATTTAGACGACTTGTGTCAGGTTTGTGACCTCGGGATAAAGCCGAGTCAAACGCCCAAATAGGTACCGTGTCTTTTTTACCTACGTTGCGTACATTACGTCACCGGCCGCCGTCAGCGAGCACTAGCCCCATACTGTTGTGGCCCACCGTCCTTCTCTCGCCTCTTGACGAAGATTTTGATTTTCTACCCGTCCTCGCGTCACCATGTCGATCCAGCAACACTGTCAGACAGATTTTTTTCTCTCACCTCGGCATGTGGTGAGTAAATTTCATCGATTTTCCTCTGCTTCACGATGATGTTGTCATCTTGCGCCTCACCCCCTGTGTGTGCCGATGCACACTTTGCTGGAATTGGACTACAGTATTCTGCAACACTCGATTGAGCGTAGAGTAGTATGGCCGCATACACGTCTTCGGGCCAATGCTGTGTCAACGATGATGTGCAGCTGCAGCGCTAAAATTTCCGGAGTTCGTATCGCAAGACCACAATTCTTCGCAAGCAGAACACTCGGGGGCCAGCGAATGATTTTTTTGCTAGACGTAACACTCGGGGGCCAGCCAAGGCTAACCTGCTAGACGTAACACCCTGTAGCAGTAGTATATAATGGATCACGCAGGCGTCTACGCCCCTCCCTCGGTGGACAATTGCAATGAAGGTAGGCGTGGCGAAGTACTTCGCTCTACTTATCGGTATTTTCGCATTGACGATGGCTCTAAATCTCCCGCAAGTGAACAATAGCCGATTTATCGACACCCCCAGCACCAGCTACTCCGCGTTTCCTACAGATTTCTCAGCCCAGTCCACCCCTCTGGATCCCGCCAAGGAGATCAACGTGCGGTCGATCAAGGTCAAAAATATCAAGGACATTGAGAAAAACTATGCAAGCGTGCTAGGGCTGGTGTCCTCAGATGACCGCGATGTGATTTTCCACATGCAAGACACCGATACGTACCTCGCGAGGAGAGCGCCCAGCTCCGCACTAGACGATCCCAAAGACTTGGACGACGCCATGAGTGGCGCGCAGGCATCATCGTGGTTTCCCTGGTTCTCCAAGCCTGTCGATTCGAATGAAGATCTCGATAAAGTGCTACATAACTCCGAGTGGGTCGAATATTATTCCGAGGACGAAGAAGTGGTTCCTTACCCTGGAATTGTTCCTGTGAGCGCATGTCAGTCGCAAGAATTTGGTCATAAAGGTTCGATCGGGTTTGCATACAGTTTTACAGACGGGATTGCTGTTGGAAACACTTTGGAAGCCGGGGCAGGCATCAAGTACCAGGATCTTCAGTTCACCCTCGGTATGAAGATGGCGGTCACGTTTTCCAGAGCCACTACCGTCAAGGGTTCGGTTACGTGCAATGTGGAAAAGGGCCAAGTTGGACAAATTTTGATGAAGCCCAGCTATCTAGCATTCACACCAAATTCCAAATTGGGTAAGTTTAATGCAAAAACCCGAAAATTACAAATGACCAAAGAGTTCAGAGCATTCAGCCGATTTTTCATTCTTCTAGAAAACCTGAAGTTCAAAATCGAATGTGCTACCAATGACAAAGTAGAGCTTTTCTGTGATCATGGTAAGCTTGGTCAGCCTAATTGGGAATCACCGTTGGAAATCGAGTATGTTGAGGCCAAGTCAAACATGGACGAGTGATTGAGCATTGGAAGTCTCGATTATTACAGAAGTTACGAATAAATTCACGAACATTTGCTTATATAAAATCATAAGGAGTAGAATCACGCAGATTCGTTTCCCAGATGAATAAATAGGTCATAAGATCGAATTTTTTTGGCCTATAGCATGTAGTTTCTATCATACTGCTCTTAGATTTGAACAGAACTAGACACACCAGAAGCAGCATCATCAATCTCAGACGATACCTTACCACCGCCGATACCAATGTAGTTTTCGGAGATTGGCTTGATAACCGAGTTGTAGATCAAAGTAGCACCACCGAAAGATGGAACACCAATGTAGATCAAGAAAATGGTCTTGAACAAGAAGTAGAATGGAACCCAGTACAAGATGGCCTTGGACCAGAATTCAATCACGTTCAAGAAGGCGAAAACGACCCAGTACGACAACAATTGGGAGTCATCGTCCTTACCCTTGGTGTTCAACGCAATCAAGGAGTAGTAACCTGGAATAACGAAACCAGCAATGTTGGACAAGAATTGACCAATTCCTCCGATGTTCAAGAAGATCAACACGAGGTAAACGCCTGCGAATGCAATCACGGCATAAGATCTAGGTAAACCGGAGTGCTGGTTGAAAAGGTTCAAGACAGAAACATTTGCGGTTTGCTAAAGTACACGTTAGTATTTGTTCTGCGATGCGGTTTATCACTTCAATTGGACACTTACCTTGTCGATGTGTGTCAAGTAGGAGAGGGCTTGTTCTGGGAAAGACATTTCGGTGAATAGATGTGTAATGAAAAGCAACGTCAGTTGGTTTCGAGTTCGATATTTGAAGGGGGCTAGGTGACCGACGACGCACGACCGAAAGCAAGCGAACAATCCTGCATTCTGCACCTCAAGCAAGTTTGAAAAGCGATCGCTGCTTTATGAATCATAGAACCGGGGCACTTGATCAAATGTGTGACAGATTTCTTAAGCCTGTACCAAACCTTCAACTTCTACAAGCTCTTTCCTATCCAGACATAACATTAATCTATTTACAAACCGATTTCGTGAATGAGCCCATCACTAGTCCAGTCAAATAAAAACTGTGGATTCTATCTATTTCTTCGTTTTGGCACTACCTTCAAAGCCAGCACGCTTCTTACCTTTCGTCTTGTTGACAATGCCAGTGAACTTTCTCAATCTAGGCTGGTTCTTGGTCTTCTTTCCCTTTCCGTCCTTTCTGGCTTTCAAGTTTTCTTCTCTTCTCTTGGATCTAGCAGCAACGGTGTCCTTGACAATCTGTTTTCTGTCCTTCCATTCAATCTCACTACGGAGCTTCAATTTTTCCTTTCTCTTGATGGCCTTCTTCAACAACTTTTCGTCATCTTTAACCTTGATACCTTCGGCTTGAGCCATGACTCTCTTCCACTGATCCAGCTTTACCTGTTCCGCCTTCTCTTCCTCTGTCATCTGTGCCAATTTGAGCTTCTTTTGCTCGAGCTTCACTAAATGTGCTTTCAAATCGTTGTTGGCAGGACCCTTGAGCTTCTTCTTGTCAGCGGTATTACGAATCTTGCTGAGATCGGAAGTCATTCTAGTTCCGTCGTTGAAGACAATATTTCCGAATAGCACTCCGCTATCGTCGTCTTTTGCAGCTGCTCCCTCGTCTTCTTCCTCAGCTTCAGACTCAGAGTCCGACTCCTCTACTTCTTCATGTTTTCTTTTGAGCTGCTTCTTCAACTCCTCCTTCTTCTTTCTTTCATTCAAGATCTGCTCTCTAGATTTAGGAGCACCTGGTAACTTAGTGCCAACTGCTTTTCTCTTTTCCTTGAAAACATTGATTTTTGCAGACAACTTCTCTCTGAGCTTAGCCAAGTTCTCGTTCTTTCTTTGCTTCTCCTCATCAGTTAACTGTTTCTTGGTACTCTGAGCTTTTTGTTTTGTAAATTCTTGAACAATTTCGTTCCCGTCATCATCGAATATTAAGGTATTGTTTCTTGAGTTATCAGAGTTGATGCTATCATCATCACTAGCATTTTCGCTAGCACTGATGCTGCCGCTGTCGCTCACGACATCTTCGGAGTTGTCGGACTCCTCTTGGATCTCCTCCTCCTTGGATTCGGCCGTTGGTACCGTTTCCTTGTTCTCTGCTGCCTCTCTGACCTTTACCTGACCTGGCAATGTGACTTTTTTGGCGTTAATAGACTTGTTGCTCATCACGTCTTTGGCAGTGGCATGCGAGTTGGCATAATCATCGGCTTCAAGCTTTGATTCAGGATCCAACTTGGCCCTCTTGTTCTGTTGCAATTCCTTCTTGGACTTCTTTTTCTGTTGCCATTGATCTTGTGTGGCATCATCGTAGTAATATTTGGCTGGTATCAACGACAAAAGACCGTCGAATGCAGTCGAATGCGTCTTGAGACGTTCCTGGCGTTGTTAGTACCACAGCTGAATCATATATAGTCCAATATACATACTTCTAAGGTATTACTCATGGGTGCTAATTATGATTTCTTACAGAAGAGCTACTGAAATTTTTTGGTCCCATCGCACCCGTTTTGCTTCCTCCTACAGAATTGACACTAGTACGATAATTTGAATAATGTAAACGGAGCCATTATGAACCGCCACAAATTTGTTACCGTTGAAGATTTACATCACTGTTCATAACGAGCACCATACGGATACAATAGAAGGGAGATCTTGCTAACTGTCTATCCCACATTTCATTTCCAGTATTTATTCATATTACCACCACTGTTACAGTGAAAGGCGTAACTGTCAGAATACCTACACGCGCCCTATCGGTCCAGAATTTACGCGTAAATAATTTGTCCAATCTCCATTATCGACTATCAACTTTCAATCTCAAATACGGAATCCAACCCAACTTTTATCGATAAGTCCCGACACCATCCATCGATAATGCATAACTATTTGCTTCTTTCGTTGCCACAATCAGCCAGCGCCTACCAATGGTTGGAAACGACGCTTCAGGGAGGTAAATGTCCGGTCTCGACTCTTTCTTTTCCTGAGTTCCAGAGCGGTACACTCGACTCCTTAGTCCAAGAAAGTGACGAATTATCAAAAATAGACAATCAATTGGCCACTGCAGTTGCAAAGGTGGTTGACATCTTGGCCACAGTGACGGAATCAGGGTCTTCAACTAGAATAGTCGACTCCAAATCGGTAACTGACTACTCCGAGTCTTTTTCGTGGAACACTACCAAGTTTAGATTGGATAAACCAATCCCTCAGTTAGTCAAGTTGATTGCAAACGAAGCTTTGACATTGGACAATGATGTTAGAACTGCCTACCAAAGCTACCAATCTGCCTTGTCCAACTTTTTGGCGGCTGACAGAAAGAAAAATGGTGATTTATCCATCAAATCATTGCACGAAATTGTCAAGCCAGAACAGTTTGTTTTGGACTCTGAGCATTTGACAACCGTTTTGATTGCAGTCCCAAAGAGTTTAATTAGGGACTTCGAGAAGACGTACGAAACTTTGACTGAATTTGTGATCCCTAGATCTGCGGAAGTTATTGCCACTGATGCCGAATACTCTCTCTACACCGTTACTTTGTTCAAGAAGTATGCCCAGGATTTTCTTTCTGCTGCTAGAGAACAAAAGTGGCATCCACGTTCTGACTTTGTATACTCGGAAGAGACGTTAAACAACTTGAGAAAGGAGTTCGATTTGACCAAGGCCACTGAGGCTAAAACCAAAAACGATCTCATTAGATTGGCTAAAACTGCATATTCGGACATTTTTGCATCGTGGTACCATATCAAAGCCATCAGAGTGTACGTTGAGTCTGTTTTGAGGTATGGATTACCTCCTCAATTTGACTACTTCTTGATCAAAGTGGATTCGAGATCTTTAGACAAGGCCAAGAAGGAATTGATCACCAAGTTCGGCTACTTGGGAGGAGATGGATTCTCCAACCAGAGTAACTTACATGAATACGCTTCCTTGGTGGACACGGAGTACGAGCCATTCGTATTGTACGACCTCGAGATAGTTTGAGAATTTCGAAAAACTGTAACATTCAGAACTCGGGACAACCAGCACTGATGCACCGTTTATTTCTGCCTATATACTTATTACATCTCAGGTTCATTGTTTAGCCCAGTAGTCGACTCTGGCAAGAGCGTACCGATAATGACAAATTTGTCAGCATCGGCAATTGCGTTTGATGTTGCCCAAATTCTAGAACCGGAGTGCGTCCCATCATCGATTAGCAATTGAGGGAAAACCTTTGCCTACAAAATCCCTCGCAAGCGCCACCCCAACTGCTTGAACCCTCAGATTCCAATCTTCTTAGCCAACATGGGATATCCAGCACAACTCAAAGTCGTCTCTCGTAAGATTGCAGACAACATCGTGATTGCGTCCAGTGCGTTCTCGCGTGTCAACAAGATCAACTTTGGTGCCAGAATGGCACTTTTCAACTACCAGAATCAAATTGTCGTTTGGTCAGCATTGCCTTACGGCGAGGAAATTGTCAAAAGTCTTGAGCTTTTGACCGGCAACAAGAAAGACTTTAACATTACCTACTTGATTGTACCGGACAAAGAGCACACTTTGGCTGCAAAGTCATTCAAGGATGTCTACCCAGACTTGAAGATTATTGCCATGGAAGGAGTCACCATTCCGGATTGCCAAGTTGACCACTTTTTCAAGGATAAGGACGGAAACAAGCTTATCGACAAGAGCTCATTGACATCCACCACAGGCATCACCGATTCGGTAATTTTGGACAACTTTGAATTCGTTTATTTGCCATTCCACGAGAACAAGGAATTGGTGGTTTACGAAACAAACTCCAAGATTCTTTTCGAAGCCGACTTGTTGTTTAACTTGGGAGTTCCAGGAACCGTCAGTGGTAAAACCACTCTCGAGCAATATTCTCCTGAAACAGGTTACCCCAAGGGGTTCAATCCTCATTCTGGTTGGTCCTTCGTGTCGAGATATTTTCAACCTCACAGTAAGGTTGGGAACTTTTTGGCTAGGAAGATTGCCAACACTGCAAAGAGCCAGAATGGGTTGAATGCAATCTATAATTGGGACTTCCACACCATTGTGATGTGTCACGGGAATGTCATTGACTCTGATGCAAAGAAGGCCTTCAAGAGTCTTTTTGACAAGGTGAAGTAGTAGCCAACCAAGAATGTGTAATTATTTAATGTGATGTGTTTTAGCGATGCTCGTTCGTATGTGCGTTATCCATGGTATTTCCTAATTGAGACGGGTATCCTCGGAACAAGTTATTCACCCGCTCGTAAGAACAGGAATTGGAAGTCAACCAAAGATCCACCAGTCTTTTTCCACTCTTTTATAATGGATCCCATCACCAATCTCAATGTATATAAGCACTACCACAGTCTCCAGCACGTAGTGCCCACGACGGAGGAAATCAAGCCCAATTTGACAGGGATCACCTTGGCCGGGGAAGACAAAATCAGCTATAGATCACAAGGCTTGTTCTTCATTGACGAAGTGTACGCAGACCACAGAGATATTCCCGAGGTCGAACTTTCCAACTTCTCAGTCACATTCTTCCGTCTTGGGCTGATGCTTTCCGGCCACAGTGGTATAGTGCATGGTGGCTTGATCGCAACACTTTTGGACGAGCTCACTTGTCGGTTGGCCTTCCAGAACTTCGAGTCCAAGAGAGGAGTCACTGCCAACTTGAACGTCAACTATAAGAACCCCCTATTCGTAGACACATGTGTCATGGTGAAGTGTCAGCTCATCAAGAAGTTGGGCAGAAAGTGTTGGGTCAAGGGATCTGTATATAAACTCGACGCCGAGAAGGATGATGGGCCCGAACAAGTGGAGGTACCCGCTAACCTTTTGACCGAATGCGAGGTCTTAGTGATTGAGCCGAGATGGGTCAAGGACCTACAAAACGGGGCAGCTTGATGGTGCTCGAATACATATTTAAGGATATAGAAGTCGGAGCGATTTTCGAGGCTCTATATAAGCATGTTGGAAGGGCCCATTTACCGCGGTTGACATTATTGCGCAGCTTTTAGGTTACTTTTTGAAAATAATACCATGATGGTTACCTTCGAAGGCTTATCCGTTCAGTCTATTTGTCGCTAATATACATATTCATTTTCATTCTCCCCAAACTCTTCTCACCTATCCCCAACAATATTTGTTCCTTTGACCTTACTTTGGCCGATCTCGAGCTTAGCACTTTTGGCTCCAAATTGGATTGCTCTCTTCAATTCATGTTGCACCCAACCGAGATTCAAAAATCCAGCAACTTCTCGAAGTAGGTACTTTCTGATGGGTTTGATGACCACCTTTTCACCCTTTTTCTTGGTTTGTATGGTTGCAAATTCATAGTGCAACTTCAAGTTGGGCTCGACGTTCTCAATGACGTGCTGGACTACATCTTTGTCCAAGAACGGGTACCTTAACTCTTTCCCCCAGGAGCTCATTACGCGGTCATCTCGACCGAGATTTCTCTGATGGATGATGTCAATGTCATGTATCAATTCTTCACTTAGCTTATCGTAGCAGCTTCTGATTTCTTCTTCGTTCGATGCTGGACTCAAGTTGTTGGTGAAGATCGATTCGTGTCGAGAGTATCCAGCAAATAATTCATCTGCTCCAAGTCCACTGAATAAGACTTTAGCAGTGGATAAGTAATTTGGAACCATGCTGATCACACCTTTTTCAACGTTCTCATTTCGATCGGCCTTTACGTATTCTTCATATGCGATGTCACTTCTTGTCAAACTGATCTTTGTAGTGGATGAGGGGATCAGCGAAGATGCAAAGTAAAAGGCGATTGCAATAGACAAGTCCATTTCCGTATTACATGGGAACATAAGCAGCTCGACACGTTTGCGGTGCTGGAGCCACTGTGAGTAGCTGACATTGATTTCCACCAATCGAACATTCAATAGTCTTGAATCATTGTACTTGCGAGCTAAATTGTACCATGATTTTTCGCTAAGCACGCGATCCGGTGAGTCTTGCGAAGTCTGGTTGGTACGGGGATTGTCGAAGCCAACAGTCAAAAGATCAATGTTGGTTTTATGGCCCAAGTTCTGTTCGAGAATATTCTCGCAGATTAATGCAGCAATCACCGTACAGTCCAACCCACCTGAAAATAGCACTGCCAACGGCGACTCAGACTTGTTGTCATCAAGGGGATGGATAGCTTGTTGTCGGATTGAGGTTGAGGTTTTGAGGATTTTGTAGAGAGCTTCCGTCTTGGTGTCGAGATCGCCTCCTCTGGTAGAGTCGAGGGCAGTGCTTTTGATACACTCTTTTCCTAATCCTCTTCTTATCGTGTGATACCCTGTATGGCTCAATTGGAAGGTATTCACTTCGAAGATGCTTATTTCATTTTTGCATTCGACGAACATTTGGCCGGCTGGCACAGAGCTGATGACTAGTTCGCCTTCCCTAACGCTGTAGACTAGAGATCTTTTCCCAATAGGATCTCGGCCAAAATACACCCTTTCATCTCTGAGGTCTTGGAGTACAAATGCAAATTCACCTTCCATGGCGCACACTGTTTCTAGAATGGCCGCTTCTCTGTTATCGGGCCACGAGTTTAGATTGGACTTCAAGGAGCGTAGTATGAAAGCTGTATCGTTACCGTCCATGCAGTTCTCGTTATACAACTCCCCATTGAACTGAAGTATGATATCGTCAAAGCCCACAGGCTGCTGTTGGAACGGTTGTCTCAATGAAAGGACGGATGAGAAGAGTTGGTACTTGCAACCATTAGAATTGAACTCCTGATAGGAAATGAAGTCTGGCCCTCGACTAGAAACTCTTTTGGCTAACACCTCATAGCTATCTGGAACCACCGGATTAAGTTCTGACTGGAAATCATCATCTTCATCACGGTCACCGAGTAGTGACTCCATTTCGTCGAGTACAACTTTTGCTTGAGCCTCAATTTCCAGCTTGGCGATCTTGACGTTATTTCTGATACGAATCAATTTCAAGTTGAGATCTCTATGACGTTCCAAATTGTCTATCTTGCGGCGTTCTGCGCTAGTCAAGGGCTTGACATCGTTCTCGTAGTCGTCCTTGATGAACTGTTGGGTGTCGATTGACTCCCACAATTTTTGGTTCTTTAGTATTCCATCCGGCACACTTCTGCAAGCGGTGAAACAGGGAGGCGTTTGGAGGTCCTCATCTCTGCTGATTCGACACAATATCCCACACATGGAAAATGGAGGGCTGCTTGAATGCTTGCACCAAGTCTCAAATCTGACAGGCATCGAGTGCACGTGATTTGAGGTTTCGCAGTGCAGTATTTGGCGAAGTGCAGCATTTAGAAAGTTGCATTGTCGGGGTCGAAGCCAAACTGTAAAACAGGGCTCGTCTTTGTTGCGCCTTTATGGTCAGAGACATGCAGAAGACTCGCCCATAGTTCGCTTTGTCACCGCTAGCCCGGAGAACGAATACAAACAGCAACGATGCACTGCCGAGATCAAGGGTCGCTTTGGGTCAAGAGTGTTCACATGCAATGCGTGCCACGATAAGAAGGCACTGCGGAGTAGTGAAACGCGCTGGGAACACACGAAGCATCACGAGCTTTGACAGGGCAGTGCAGGGAGGCGGACAGGTGGATGTTTTTCCCCAGTGGGAAGAACGCTTTTCGCGACGAGGAGGGTCGGCACGCTAGAGGAGATACGGCGATCGGATGATTTTTTTATAAATCGTGTATTACTGAAACCAAACCAACCTGAAGAAGTGAAATTGCTAATCCGAACAGTAGCCGAGACACAGAACGTCAATGCCCATCAAGTGCGGATATCGGGCATGGAGGCGGCTAGAGATTTCCGCGGAACAAAACTTTTTCGGCACGCGTAGCCGTCTAGGTGAGCCGGATGTCATTATGTACAGTGCTTTGTTTAGTCTATGGGGCTGTGACCGTGCCGTGGGGTGGAGGGGACCATGGTGGTGCGAGTCTGACTGTGTCGTCTGGCCGGCGACCACATCCTTCGGACAACTGCTGGACTCTGTAAGGGTATTTTTTTTTTGCGTATTATGATGCTGCGCGACGGATGATCACGCGAAACATTAGGCCAAGGTTATGAAACCACGACCCTTCTCTCTCAAAAACTTGCTTAATGTGTTTTCCCTGTGCTTCTTCAACAAGTCGTGGTAGTTGCCGAGCGGGTGGCCCCCGATGAAAAGCCGCGGGATGTCGTACTTGGAAAAGGTGTCGGATTCCATATCGGACTCGTCATCACTGTCGTCGTCAACCATGTGGTTGTAGTTCAAGTCGTTCTTGATCACCGCCTGGGCCGCGGACGAGCTGCTACCCTCCGACGAGGGCAAGGGCAGGTTGTGTGACTCGTAGCTCTCCAAGTACTTCAAGATGCTCTTGCAGTGGGGGTGTTTGGCCAAGTTGACGACTCTAGGTTCAGGATGGATGTCCATGTTCTGGAAAATGTGTTCCAACTTCTTTTGGCGGGGGGAGGAAGGGTCGTTGGAAAGGATGATGATGGGCGACACCGAGAGGATTTCCTTCAAATCGCCCTGGGGGTCGGAATGACCAAACTGCTCTTCTCCCTCAGCATCGACCGACCCGGGTTTGCCAGCCTGTTGGTACAAGTTGGAGCTTTCCGACTTGGTCGACTTCAAGTTGGTGTCCCACAAGACCTTGAGGTCTTCGTCGTTGATGTCTGTTTTGGTGTTCAAGAGCGGGTTGTTGGAGTTGATGTCCGGGTTCAACTCTGAGATGAGGCGGACTCCAAATACAAGAACCAACAAAATGGTTCCGATGATTGCAAGAATGAGGTGCTTCCTGTGAACAGGCTCTTTGACATCCTCCTCGTGGATGCTGTCCTGGGCAAGTGCTGCCTTCTCCACATCGATGTAGAACGACGCTGTGGACTTTACACTCGAGCGTCTTTGATGTGACATGACTTGGTGGGTGCTGGCTGGCTAGAAAGAATGGTCAAAGTCAATCGATTGCTCGATTTTTTGCTGGGGGACTTTGGAGTCTATATGTACAAAGGGGGAAATACGAGCCTCGCTGTCTAAAAAATATATGCGCCTTTGTTCTTTGTCCAGACCCAGGATAAATAGGCCTATTTCGATCCAAAAATATTTGTGCGATTCTTCCAACCAGTTCAATGAATTTTGAGCTTTTATCTCAACCTGGTCGGACGGCAAGCCGGGGTAATTATAGCAACCGCCCAAACCCTATTCCGCCGCCCGATGTCTTTTAATAGATCCATTAGGATCCTTTTGGGTAAAACAGTTTCGCGACGTAGATGATCGCGAGATACAGAGTCTCGAAATGCGGGTCGGGAAAGACAGGCGGTTTGAAAATTGTGATGCAACTTCCAGACGCTAACGGTTCTGTCCAACCGCAGCAGGGGGCAGAGCGCTCTCGGGAATATCGCACTACTGCTAGATACCCCACAAGTGGACCAAACACCGCTGCTACCCACTGGCGATTTTTTTTTTCTGCATCCATTTTGTACCCTGTGCAGGCTGTGGGCCAAAGAAGCAAGGCTCAGATTAGACTTTTTAATCAACCAAGTCATATTACCGCAAGCAGTAACCCCGATACTGCATTTGTAACTCACTAAAAAAAGTTACCATTTGCACCTCCATCACTTGCTGGCGCCTTCATTGGGCTATAATTCGGTATAGCACGGACGCGATCCAAACCTAAAGATAAAAAAAGACCATAAGCCCTGGATTGCGGTCCGGGGGGCAGTGTGGAGAGGCGGTGCAAGGAGCGGCGGACGATGAGCCCGCTGCTGAAATGCGAGTACTATGTGAGCACCCCGACCTGTACGTGCCAACAATGTGCCGGCTCAAACAACTGTAGAGTCACTTTGTTACATCTAAAAAATGCACCAGAGCAGAAGTTGCACTTGCGATATGTACCGAACATAATAATTCATGTAGAGCCAATTTCAGACACGCACCGGCCAGATTCAAAATGCAAAAAGCGCTGCCCATCGCCAACCTGCACTTGATTGCCCGGCCGTGCGCACGCGCAACATGCAAAACGCCTTTCGCGTCAACATGCACTTCTTAACGTGCAATATCACAAGTCGTTCAAATAAACAACCACACTCACCCACACCCAAATGAAATGAAAAGCGCCAGTGCTGGAAGACATGACCTCGGAGAGCCTCTACCACTTCCGTACAAGATCGCGAACCCAGCCCCGGTGCTCGACGACGATGAAACAGCTGTAGAAACTTCGTACAAGAAACCCCAAAGCGAAAGAACAACCGCAGATGAACCAAGACTACCATTACGGTTCAAGAGACCCCCACAAGGCGATGTTGAGATCAAATCCGTAAGGCGACATCCCATTCGCGTCAACAACATACCAGTAAGATTAAGAGACAGCAACGAGGGCCCCTTTCAGGAGCGAAAGCCGTCAAATCGTTTCGTGGACAATCCGAAACTAGTACACTCGGCTACAGGCGCCGAACACGATGTAACACGCAATGCGTCATGGAAAGATACCAGAGGAGAGGACCCGGCCATCAGCAATAAATACACAGCACCATCAAGGGGCCCCGTCAGAGAAGGGGGTTCCCTAGACCTCGACCCGGACACGGCAACTGATAATTACAATCCATTAATAGAGGGCATCGAGCACATAGTACAGCAATACTGCCTCCAGGCTGAATACCCCATCGAGCAACAATTGGAACTTTTGGAGAAAGCGAGAGCAACATTGGACCAAAAGATACAGACAGTAGGGAAAGTTGCCATAGAAGACTCGTTTGAGTCTGACGGGGAGAGTCAGGATACACCAGAGTCTCGTCAGCAGTCTAGTATATTTGACGAGCTTGAACGACTTCAAAGTCTAGACAGTGGCGTTCGTGGTCGGTACCAGGTTGTTTTGGACTTGCGACTTTTGGCCGTCATTTCTGTTCTCGTGGGATTCTTAACGATGTCATTTTGCATGTCAGGAATGAGTTACGACTACTGTTACTATTTCTGTTAATGGGGTAAAGCAGATGTCACAGATCATCCACCATTATTAAGACTCTACACACTCCCGCTGTTTCGTTTCTTACTGTACACTATGTAATTTTATGAACTATATACATTCTACTCGTCGTAGTCATTCTTCGGAGGGGCAGCACTTTCACTTCTCAAATACAAATCGATGGCAGTCGAGAAAGCCGCAAACCCAGCGCACCCTATAAGGGCAGCTTGAGGTCCAGCCTTAATAGACAACCCTGCACCAGTAATGCAACCAGCACTGACCCCGTTGTATATATCATGCTTGGCCCGTAAACTTTCGATCGAGCATTCGACTCCCGAGTACACCATACCAATGTAGCCAAAGTTTTTAGCACTCGAATATGCCCTCTTACCCATATCGGTAAACTGTAACTTCATTTGCTGCTTGAATGGCAACTCACTGATATGCTTGACGGTATCGGTTCCAACAGGCACATCGTAGGCCATAGAGGCCATAAAGAGACCGAAGAAACCACCAAGGAAGAAACCAGATCCTCCAGCCATTACCGTCTTTCCAGGACATGACTGCATAACTTCCACCATTTTCTTGGCCCCCTCTTCAGCTTGCTCTTGCTGATTCATCTCAGCAAGAGTCTTCGCAGGAGGCTGTGGTCCAGAATACACTCCTATCATGATGGCGGCGTCCGATAATGGGTGTTGAAGAATTCACGCTAGTTTTTTCCTCAAGTTTGATCGGCTCGATCAGCTGCAGCTGAGTCAGCAACTCAGAAATTACGCTACAATTCGGTCATTTGCTGAGTCATCAAGGAACTGATACAGTACAGTCATGGAAACGACCGCTTGGAGACATAGTAAGCGTTAACTGAGTATTGGCGAATAATGCAAGGTACTAGGGAGGGAAACTTGGAACGTGTCTCGAAAAGATGGGGACTTGGTTAACTCATTTTGGTTGGGTACACCAGGCACATTGTCGCAAAAGTGGAGAAACCTGTCGGGGAAAATGAGAGACATCGATTACGACAGAAACCGAACTATACACCACGATGAGGAATCTAGATATAGCCTAGCAACTACTCCGATGACGTGACTCTGGCGGAATGTACCATCAGGTTAGTCTATCGTATACAAGAACACGTTACATCAGCGAATAACTAGAGGTAGACTATGTTCGTTCATAGATCTCGTGATCATCAATCTCATCACCCCACATTTCCCCAACCAGTAGATGCCCCCTCTCTGCAACATCAGCAATACCGCACCCCCATAGTAGCAAGCATTAAATCCCGCAGGAGTATAAAGACCGGTATAAATGAAGTACTGTAGACTCAACTGGTAGATACAATTACCTAGTTTGTACTCCAACAAGCATTTCTATTCTCTCAATCTAATTAGCTGCTCATTATGACCAAGAAAAGAACCAAGTCGTCTGGACTTCCCTTGGATCTTGACAACTGCCAAACTTTAGAACATTTGCAGCCAATCCCCAAGTCCAGATCTTCCTCAATAACGTCTATCGAATCAAGCGATTCCTCTGGTTCGGTAACTATGCAGCAAATGCTACTTCCTCCTCCGGTTCGTGAGTTTGAAGATTTGGTCAGCTTCGAAAGCTTTATTCGAGATGAGACCTGGGACAACGAGTTCGACTATTATCATGCTCACCTTTCTTACTATCCTCCGTTCGTCTTGAAGGAGTGCCGTGACAACTTGGATAAGATAAAACCCACGATGAATAAGAACTCTCGGAAGTTCAAGAGGCAACTCCAACATCATATTAAGAATCACCTTTTGAAGGACTTAGAAAAGTGCTGCGGCTATAACTTGAACATGTCCATGGTTGACACCGTTGAGACCCCCACCGCCATTACTTGGAAGTTCAATGATAAAACCGATCATGGGTTCTCAAAGGAAGAAGAAGATCTCTATAATAGACATTGGCAACTAGAGTTAGAGATTTCTTGTAATAACGAGAATCCTTTAGTTGATGTGAGGTGCAAATCTATTCCTTTGTAAAATCCCGAACCAAAAGCTTTGTTTTGTTTAATGTTATATGTGAATGTGTTATGAATTATGATATCTTTTGTGAAGTGTATGAGAATAGCGGTATGTATCGTATCGGTCCGCAAACACATGGTAGGGGTCAATTCAAAATAGGATGGCTCATATAGGATTGTGCACAATAGCCTTCTGCAGCTAGCTTCTGGCCAAACTATCATATTGAGGACTTGCGTTCATGTAGTCATTGACGTAAACGCTCAACTCTGCGGTCAACCACTCCATCATCTCTTTCAATTCGCTGATCAATACCGAGAGACTCACACTATCCATAGTGGTCTGGCTCAAAAAACCGGGCATGGATATCAATAGCCTCAACAAGTGTTCCACGCCATAGATATCACTTTGGGGCTTGCTATTCGAAATGACATTATCCTTCAAGAAATTCAAATACTGAAGATTCTCGTATCTGTACAACAAGACTAAACTGAGCGATTTGTTGAAGTAAAGAACCAAACCTTCTAGTATTTCGTGCAATACGTTTTTTTGTTCTTCGGTTAGTTGTGACTCACGGTATGCTTTGTAGTCCTCAATGATTGATGAGATCGGCCGTTCGCTCGGCAAGTTGATGAGCTTTCGGTCTTTTGTGATAAATTCCCAGTCATCGATAAGAATGTATTTGAGCTGGTTGTTGAAGTCGATTTGAATGGTAGCACTCAGCGTTTGGTTTCGCTTGACACTCCCTTTCTTCTTTGATGAGGGCTTCTCTACTTTCTTTGACGATGTAGTTCCATTTGAAGTAGAGGATGACGTGGCCGCAGAAGTACCAGATGTACTCCCAGTACTAGCTGGAGTTGGAGTTGGCTTCTTTGCTCTCTTTTTGGTCAATTGTTCGAGCTCCAACTTCTTGTATCGATTTTCTTCGTTGTTTTCCATTACCCGATCGTTTTCAACCCACTCATCCCACTTCGAGTTCCATCCTTGATAGTGTAGAAGAAACGTATCCAAGGGGAGGAAGTGTTGTTTGAATTTGCTATCCGTTTCCACCGGTTCGTGTTTTCCCTCCAGGTTGATCAAATATGGATCGTTCGCTTTGTGAGCCTTGATCACTTTTGCCTGATATATGAGGGGACCATGAAAAGCCAAAACCGTCGAATTCACTTCAAAAAACATCTTCGGAACTGCTACCACTCGTCTAGTGTGATCAGAAAGGGAACTACCTGCTCGCTGTGGACGATAATTGGTCAACGGTTATGATGTTCGGCATTTCGAAATTGAGCAAACGCGCTATCACCATTGTAGTGTACAGGCCCTTCATCGTTTAAAAAACTTTCTCACATTCATTTCCGTCAAAACAAGGGAGCAATCCGTCACCATAAATTAGAGAACATAAGACACCGCCGTCGAACTTCAAAACACGATTGCCCAGCCGGAACACCACCATTAAAAAAAGCGAGAAATGGCTCAATCCAGCTCGAATATCGTCGGTGTTCATTACAAAGTAGGGAAGAAAATAGGAGAAGGATCGTTCGGGATTATCTTTGAAGGAATCAATATATTCAATAACCAGCAGGTGGCAATCAAGTTCGAGCCCCGCAAGTGTGATGCTCCCCAGTTGAGAGACGAATACCGATCTTACCGCATTCTCAACCAATGTGTGGGTATCCCTCAAGCATACTTTTTTGGACAAGAAGGCGTCCATAACATTTTAATCATAGACTTACTTGGCCCATCTTTGGAAGACCTTTTTGATTGGTGCAACCGAAAGTTTTCCACCAAGACCGTGATCCAGGTGGCAAAACAAATGATCAAGAGAGTCGAACAAATTCATGATCACAACTTAATTTACCGCGATATCAAACCGGACAATTTTCTCATCGGGAAACCAGGAACTACAGAATCTGACCAAGTTTATGTTGTAGATTTCGGTATGGCTAAGCAATACCGAGACCCCAAAACAAAGACTCATATTCCATACCGAGAGAAAAAGGCTCTCAGTGGAACAGCAAGGTACATGTCCATTAGCACTCATCTTGGAACGGAACAACTGAGAAGGGATGATCTCGAGAGCTTGGGGCATGTTTTCATGTATTTTCTACGTGGCTCTTTACCATGGCAAGGGCTAAAGGCTCCTACTAATAAGCAAAAATACGAGAAGATTGGGCTTAAAAAACAAACCACCTCGATCAACGAACTATGCTACGGGTATCCAATTCAATTTGCTCAGTACTTGACGTACGTGCGTAATTTGAAATTTGACGAAACTCCCGATTACGATTATCTAGTGGGTCTCATGGACAAAGCCATGATATCTATTGGTAGAGAAGAAGACGATCACTACGACTGGATGGATTTGAACAACGGCCGAGGGTGGGATGCAGCATTAAACAAAAAAGCCAATCTTCATGGCTATGGCAATCCTCATCCACCACCGCAACGAAACCAAGCTTCCAATGTCAATGTCAGAGCACAACAACAGCTTCAACACACTAGAAACTCGTCAGGCGCCAAACTAATTCCATATCAAAATAACCCCAAAAACACTCGCTCCAAGTCACTCACTACTGGCGGCAACTACAATTCCATTTCCCAAGATCTGCGGAATAGGCAATTTCTTCATACCAATCAGGTGCAGGCGTACCATCAACAACACGGCATGATACCAGTAAGAGACGAGGGGGATTTGCATTCAGACACTTCTAGTTTTAACGAGAGACGGAAAGGCACTACTGGCTGCTTGTCCACGATGTTCTGTTTCTATTGTATATGATTCATGATTTGTTCAATTCTTCATTATATTTTTAATATTAGTAAAAGTATAGAGACATGTGTAGCTCTAGGTACGACAGTTGACTAAAATAGTGGATAAATTAAAGGTTTGTTCCAAAACGTTTTATCAAATCGATTGCTGCCAAACGTGTGCAAAAGTCACAATTCCGTACCACAAATCTGATTTAGCACGAAGTTGTTATCAGCGTGTAGTTACGAACAGTTCTTACACCCTGAATTGAACATTAGAGTCGAGTTGAACGAAAAGACTCCCAAATACGTCTATGAAGAACTATTGGACTAATTTGTAGAAGTCTCTTTATCATCAAGGCTCATTAGGTATAACTCCGAGACTCCCAACAGTTTGATACTGTCACTTTGGACTCCTGTTTGAGTAACATTTTAGAACAAGAAAGCTGAAGCATTATAGCCTGACTACGTCTCACGCCAACAAGGAATACAGGTAACGAACAGGACAAAGCAGCCGCTGGAAACAAGCAATGTTATTCAAATGTCACGGTTACTTCAACTGAAACAAAGAGATTTGGAGAAAATTATCCTATCGACTAATTAATTGGAACGATGTTGGAGTTGTCAGTGTACTGGACCTGTCCAAATTGCACAACGTTGTCATCGAGGTTGTAGACAGTGTAAGCATGTCTGAGGAAGAAATCACCAAGAAGAATATTGTCCTTAAGCTTGTCGTCAGAGGTAAAGGCAGCAACACAGCTGATGCCATATGGACCGGGTCTAACAAGTTCACTGTACGGAACGCTGATCACACCAGTTCCGAAATCAAAAGTGAGAAACTTGTCTGAAGGCTGCTTGCACAAAAGGCCTCCATCGGAGTCCGTGTTCAACAAATTGGTGACGGGGGTGATATATTGTTTTGGGAAGTAGATGACAGTAGAACCAGTGTCGACAATGGCAAGTTGATTGTCTCCGAAATCGAGAGTTTTGCCATCCGAGTTCTGGAGTCCTCTGATTTTGATGGTGAAATGTTTGGAACCAATCAATTGGTTGCTGAACAATGGACCGGTGTACTTGGCCGTATCGATACCTCCAAAAACGATGGAGCCAGTTGTAGCCGAAGCTCCATTCAAGTACACCGAGAAAGCGTTCTTAGACACAATCTGGTTATTCTTCAAGGACACGACGAAGTTGTCATATACGTTACCGTGGGTCTCGTCGGCAATTCTTCCAAGCCCAATAAGACCCTCTCCATTTGGGTCTAAAGAACCCTTTGCCTGCGCAATATATACGCCTGGGACCGTTGGACCGTTCACGAAAGAAAAGGTGTCGGTGTAGAATTCAGCAGTGACGGAAGTGCCGTCTGCGTAAGTGAATGAAGACGTCAAGCCCAGGTCCTTGGAGTCTGAGGACAACAGAGGGTTGTATAACGAAGACCAGGTGTCAGCACTTCCAGTGTCAATGACGAAGGAGAGAGCCTGCTTGCTCGAGCCAACCAAGAAATTGACGGTGTAAGAAATATCAGTGTGTTCTGTCAAAGGTGTTGCGACTCCATCGCGTTTGCCATGGCTTGCTTCAGTCAGGTTTCTAAGGACGTCGAAGTCCACCTTGAGGAAACCAGGGTTACTTCTTTGTTGAAGTTCATTGGAGTCCGAGGTTCCACGCACCACCAAGCCGTTGGCGAGCATGGAAAAAGCGAGCAAAGCATAAGCTTTAGGAGTGAAGAGAGAGATTGCAACCATAATTCTTTATCGTCTTGATTCTGCAGTCAATGCACCGTAAGTTGGATGGGAATGCCGAGCTTATATACCGATGCGTACCGTCTGCAGTATTGGGGAAGAGTGCCTACTAATTTCCTTTCATAACCGATGTGTTCGGGGTAATTTTCAGTTGGTAGTTCAGTAGGGGTTGTGCCGTTGGCAGACACCCGGGGAATTAAGGTTTATGAATAACTGGTCGAATGTTCTACTTCTTAAAAGCTTCACATAGAAGAGAAAAATAATCCCCTTCAGCCGCCATAACCTTCAGCCCGTATTTCAGACGCTGACCAGCAAGCTCGTATCCGTCAAAGACAGATGGGAAGGCGACGAGAGCACCACCGAATATCAAATCAGCTGACGTAGCAGCGTGGTGGTGTTTCTAGACCACCATTACAGAAGGTTTATCTTCCAAACGTGACGCCACCGGGAGCACACGTTGCCTCTAAGTTTTGAGTCATGTTTCCTGTTAAGCTCTAATCACATACACAATGATTGAAATTTTGCAGCCGTTTTTTCGACGAGGCAAAAAATTCATGATCGCTCAAGATATTCCGAGCGTGTTAGATCTAGCTGAGTGAAGCATTATTTCATGTGCGTGATTTGTATTTGCTAGCACATAACCACGCCAGCAGGAAAGTGTACCCGCTTATCATGCAATACGAAGCGTCTGAGCATCTTCAAATCCCTCCCTCGTCTACACCGCGAGGAAAAGACTAATGCACAAATCACCACGAAGCCAAAGACAGCCAGCAGCGCAGCAAGGCCGATTGGATGGAGTGCCGAGGTGTATAAATTGCGCACTCAGCAGTAGTGATTGGCCCGTTTACAAAGTTTGGTACGCCTATTTCCAACGACACGCACGCCAGTAGTTACTCCACGCTGCGATACCGTCTCCCCTGGATAGTTTGAAACTGTACTTGCGTTTAGCTCGGATTTCTTGACCGACTTTGAACAAATCCATATCGGAATAGGCGGCAGAATCGTGGGATCCAGACTCTCCGAGTTCGCGCAACAATCTTGGGGCTTCTGGGTTAACGGAGCTCTCGCCTGCGGAAGGGGGCTACTCGAATTGAGTGCGCCAAAAGCTGCTTCATTCTCCCAAACAGTTTGTAGTCGAAAGTTACCAGCCTTCCACCCAACTCTAAAATCACTCATATCTGTGCGTCCGTAAAAATGACACCCCGTTTGTTCTATCGTCATAGCTTCCAAAATCGAGTTAGCCTTTGAACTAACGTTTTACCACCGAGTTAAAGCGGCCTCGGCCAATTATGAATCTTGAGGTACCATGTAACTGGCGACATCCACATTCGTTCACCCTACCTAAGCATACACGTGCTATCGGTCGATCTCGTTCCCTCTATGTCTCGTAGAAGCGTACCGTTGGACCAAAAGAATGGTCACACTGCTGCTCTCTCTTCTTTGAAGCTCCATTTCTGTGAACCCTTTGCCGAAAGCGTTCAGCTTGAATTTTAGCCCTAGTCTGTTCGTTAATTTTCAGCCAGCTAATATGAGACGGTTGACTTCGATTGGCTTTCGGCAGAACCTTGAAGTTTTGCTACGGCACTCAACCGAAGAAGTTCGATTGAAGCCGTCAAACTTGCCGAAGTTGTACCCTTTCTCGGCGGGCTTTGTGAAACTTGCCCTACACCCCTCGTGGGGTTTAACGCTCGGGATGGCTTAAACTAACTCCGTAATAGGATGAACATAGAAACAATTGACAGCTCAATTTTGATTGCGGCGTGGCGCAAACGGGCTACCTGTAAACCACCAGTACCAGAACTGTAACCGACTTGCAGCCGAAGTAAACATTTTGCATCCGCACGCTGAATCGACTGGAATAGTGGCTACATGCTTAGTGCATGTTAAATCATCAAACTCAGTATCTGAAAAGAGGCAGCGAGAAATGTACTCGCGAGGCAACTATTCGGCTCTACGTAGTTTACGATGATATAACTTAACCTTAAAAATCTCGACTTGAGACCGCGAGAACGGTTCAACGAAATGCCCAACCAGACATGCAATTGAAGACCCATGCACAGTTTGATCGTTCATTGCGTATTTCTTTGATCGTGGGATCGCGAAATCATTTATAATTATCGTTGTCGACATGACTCCTCACCGTTCACGACTTGCTTGTAAGAGGTGCCGAAGACGTAAAACTAAGTGTTCCGGTGTCCCATGTGAGTCTTGCCGAGTAGCACGCTACACCTGTGAGTTTTTCAAAAAACCTCGGAAGGTGGTCATTTTGGACACTGAACTCGAAGCATTGCGATATGAGTTGGAGGAGCTAAAGAGGGCCACCCCCAAACAACGAGAACAAGATCAGGCCATATCAAACGAAAAGGAGGCGTTAGACCAATCGGAGAATCCCGGATTTAGTATTTGGTTAGGCTCGCCTTCCAGCGAGGTTGTATGCTGGTATTTACAACAGTTCAAACATCTAGACAATGTGGACGCCGTTAACGGCCCCGCATTCGGAGCCTTTCGCGAGGAAACAGTGTATGATTACTTGCTACAATCCGATAACAGGGCCATCGAATCTGGAGATACGCTCAAGAGCTTGTCACTTTCTCAATTGCAAGTTCTGTTTAGCAATGTGATAACATTCCTCAATTCGGGATATCTCACGGTGGACATTGATCACTTCAACTCCAGAAGCCAAAAGTATTTCAAGAATGGTTACTTTGAATACGATGCTGCCCATTTCAAGAACGACTATTTCCTTCTCAAGCTCTTCACCATATTGGCGCTTGGAGATGTTTACGGTAAAAGGGCTTGTCTCTCAGACAATATAGTCGATGAAGTGCCAGGGTTGAATTACTTCAAACTTGTAATTCAGCATTTGCCCTCACCCTTCAATCTTCTCACATTCAGCAATGCTTTTGCAGACGACATGTTCGAGATAGTGGAATTGCTTGGACTAATAGCCATCTATATGAGGATTCTAGACAAGAAGAACGCAGCAGTTATGTACACCTTAACTGCACTTCAGATGTGCATCTCTTTGAATCTTCACAAAGACGAGCGATTCAGGACCATGACAAACAGTACCAGAACATCCAGCTATCTCCACAAGTTGTGGTGGGGAACCTTCTGTCTCAACCGCTTCTGTAGTGGGAGAATTGGCCAACCGCTATTACTTTCCTTCGATGAGATAAGTCCGACATTGCTAAAAATGCAACCACACCAGAATGCCAAACCTGAAGATTATTCAATGACCCACTTCATCAAATTGGCAGTGATTTCAGACAAGATAACAACCAAGCTATATTGTAGAAATCAAGTTGCCAGGAACTCCGATTGTGTCCAAACTATGCAACAAATTGTTGAAGATTTAATTGGCTGGGCTAATAATCTTCCATCGCATTTACGTCTACTATTACCATTGCAGAATGGATCGCAGGATCGACTCATCTGTACCCTTCACTTGAACTATCTTCATCAGGTGCATCTAGCGTGTGTACCAGTTCTATTGCACTTTGCGAGAAGCAAAATCTTTCATTTTCACACCACGAAGACACAGATCTATAACCCACTAGATGTTTCACAACAGCCCAAGAATATCAATCTAATAATGCGAATGGCGGTCAACTCTAGCCAACTATCGATCAACATCTTCATGGCTTTGTACGAATTGAAATTTCTTCGGATATTCGGGTTCACCGACTTGGATTTCCTATTCAGCTGTGCAGTTGTTTTCTTCATATGCTTGCTTCTCAAAGTTGAATTTTCGGATCAGTATTCGAACGAGAAGTATATGGAGCTTACTTTGGATTTGATGAACAAGATGATTTCCGGTGGAAACCCCATTGCAAAGGGGAAGTTGATTCAAGTGTTGTCAATGTTGCTGAGTCATAGAGATATATTGGAAGATATGGGATACCACAGTTTTCTCGAGATATTGACAAAGTACGAGAAATCAGTGGAAAAGAAATCGTCCGATTTTTTGCACCCGTTCCACTTTTTGGACAATTTCGAAATTGGCAAAGATATTGGAGACTGTGGTTTCATCAACGAGGAAGAATTGAACATGGACGATTGGCCACGTTTGGAATTCAATACTATATGGGCCGACCAGTAGCACGATATTGTAACGGGCGATGGTTTGCACCTATCCAAGAATATCTCATCCTACAGAATATTTGTTCAAAAGCAAATTTATCTAAGCACACACTTGAAACTGTACAGTCCAATGTTACTGATCAGCTCACTCATACCCTATAAACAATATAAAAGCACCTAGGCAACTAGATATGCATGCTCACCATCCCAATCAATGGGGCCAGACTGAAGATACCCGATCATTCGGTCTCACTGGTGACGCTATTGAATCTCGACCTTCCTCCGCCCTCCTCATCTGAGGACGACATTGAGCCTGTGCTCATCATCCGCGGTTTAAGCTTCACCTCTCCTTCTTTACCCTCTACTGAGATACTGGTCCTGTCGGCTGGTTTCCTTGGCAACCAATAATTGTTGTTCGTTGCATTTGAGTGGTAGTTGTAGAACAGGCCCGTGTTAACCTGCGACGAGCTTCCGTAGCGACGG
Organism: Suhomyces caryicola; assembly: GCA_030568635.1. Classification (NCBI taxonomy): domain Eukaryota; kingdom Fungi; phylum Ascomycota; class Pichiomycetes; order Serinales; family Debaryomycetaceae; genus Suhomyces; species Suhomyces caryicola. Next base: position 20,875 of record JAJMGG010000014.1, on the reverse strand, counting down.
TTGCTCTTCCCACCGTTAATCTTGGTGTTCACTCTAGTGAATAAGTTATCAAATAAGTCTACCATATTGGGGGGGGGGGTGACTCTTTACCGCTAAATGGGCTACGCCAGGCTGCTCTTTATATACGCTCTACATATTCCCCACAGGGCACAAATGTCACTCACACCCCATGACCTATATTGTGGGCTGGCCCATAAACCAAACCACCGCTCCACCCCGCAAGACATTAGTAATGACTTCCCCTCGATTGCTCTGGATAGGCCCTGCTGCAATCTTATTCAAAATGGGTGCGTTATGTAAGCTTTGGTGAAGCAATTAGGTCAGCGATAAGCAGTTTCCTTTGTATCACTCCCCACCTTTCGCTCAAAATAAAACAATAAATCCATATTCATATATAAGCTAAAGTATAGGTTAGATAATAGCAACTGGAAGTACTGTACACGAACAATATTATAAGGGGAACTCTTTTTCCTGTTTCTTTTCATGGCAATTGAGGTTGTTTCCCTTTTATGAAATAAATACAATTTATGAAGAGTCTAGTTCAAGTAATTATCAATTCATTTCTCAAATTAAAATAAACTAATGAATCTCTCCAACTTTTTTTCTTTCTTTCTTTCCACGAATCGATCCTTACTCTTGACCAAACCCAACAGTCTCTTCGACTGCCAAAGTCAACTTTTGTTTCAAGCTCTCATAGTCTATGTATGGAGGCAAATCCACTCTGTTGAAACATGTGTGCGATTTGGGTAATTGGTTCGATTCTCCTGCCTTTTCAATAGTGAATCTTCTTGGACCATCGGAACCTTGTAAATCCTTGAATCCATTGACAGGAATTCTGGATGTACCGGTAGTGAATTGTAATAATCTTGCCTTCTGTTCAGAATCCCATTCCTTGATACATTGCCAGAACCATTGAATCACTTTATCACTTTCTTGATATCCTCTATAATCAGTATGCTTTTTCCAATCCTCAACATCTATTTCAGCCAATCCTCCAATCAACAATTCCAATTCTCTTTCATCGAATACGTTCACCAATTCCTGTGGTATCAATTCATTAAATCCATCAATAAATGCTTTGAATTGTTCTTCAACTCTCTTCGAAATCTTCCATTCCGATATGAATTCAACATATTCGTGCTTGTTTTCTTCTGTTACTTCGATATCCCTTCCACCAGGTTTCAAGTCCACCTCAACAATCTCACCGAATCTTTCGTCTTCAGCACTGAATGTCAAGTCCAAAATGCCAGTAATATCATTGTCACATATCCATTTCAATGATCTGTAGAACTCAGCATCAACACCTTCCATATCCTGCAACACGACCTTCTTGTTCAACATCATCTTATATAATGCTCCGACAAAGAACGCATCCAAAAATCTTCTGTGGAAGACACCCAAACCAACAACTCTACCAATGAATTTGAAGTAACTCAAATGTTCAGGGTTAATACCCGAGTTAGGGTTAATTTGTAAGGTGTAGTTGTCATGAGAAGAGTACTCAAACAAACAATAGAACGGGTTAAACATGTCGTGAGATAACAAGAAGAAGAACTCTCTGGAAACTCCACCATAATCTAAACCTTCTTCTCCGTCAAACTTGATCATTAATCTCTTCTTCAAATCTTCAGGTGTCTGTCTCATTATCTCTTGATAGGAGTCTTCGAATATGTGATCTCTTCTGACCTTGATATGACATTGACCAGGCAAGATTCTAAGTGCTGGCTGCGATCTGAAATAGATCACCTTTCTTCTGAAATCACGCTTATACTGTGGCACGTTCTGATCCAACGAGGAAGGCAATCTTGGATCGTCCCATGTGGTGGTCTTCGTGTTGTGGTCAACAAAATAGACCCTGGCTGTATTGGTTAATCTCATTTCCCATCCGGAAGGCAATGGTCCCAATTGACTGACTGGTTGCTGTTGGATGGTTGTGTTTGGACCGAAAGTACGAATGTATTGTTGTCTTCTTGGATCAACCCAGGTAGTTGTTCTGGTGTTATGATCAACGAAGTAAGGCCTTCCTTCGTTAGTAAATCTTTGTTCCCACCCAGAAGGTAACTCGCCTAGGCCACTGGTTGTGGCACCAGAAGCAGCCATGGATACGGCAGCGCCAGGCAGAACGGGAGTTGTGCTTCCCGAAGCATTGACGGTAACATTTCCCGCGTTCGAGCTGGATGCAGTGGGGTCTGGAGACAATGGCGATTCACCTGGCAAGGTTCTTCCACGGTGTTGCCTTCTTTCAGCCTCGGTGGTCGACTGCCTTTGTTGGCCTCTTTCCAGTTCAGATTGGTCTAATGTCGGTCTCTGCCAAGTAGTAGTTCTAGAGTTATGGTCAACATAATAGGTTCTACCAAAGTTGTCGGTTCTGCGTTCCCAACCAGGTGGCAATCTTCCGTACTGGTCCTCGAACGAAGAATACTGTCTGTTCGTAGATTGAGCAGAAGATGACGGTTGAGGGGTGGTTGAACCGTTAGTATCAGGAGGCAAGAGGTTGGCCGATGCAGGAGGAGGCAAGCTTGCTCCTCCGTTTGAGACTGGTCTTGAGGGTCTGGAGCTCGAGCCGGGGGCGGCGGAGGACGAGTGGTTGGAGTTTGAGTTTCCATTGCTGCCTGGTCTACCGTTCACATCATGCGAGATGACGACGATGATCTTACCACTGACGGCCAAGTTTTCGTTTGACTTTTTCAAGTCACGGGTGATGGTTTCCTCCGAGTTGGGCAAGGTGACGTCGATAACGTCCCCTATTCTGACATTGACCACACCGAGAAAGCCCTGGTCCTTCTTCTTGAACTTCTTCTGGTCAAACACCTGAATGACCAAGATGGAGTCCTCGAGCGCGTTGAAGTCGAACGACTCGTTCCAATAGGGGTTCAACGTCTTTTTGGCGGTTTTGGTGGTGGTGGTCTGAGAGCCGTCTACGGTGATCACCGCGAAAGGATCCGGCTGCCGAAAGACATCCCGCTTGTGGAGCGATTCTGCAGCAACCACCTTCACATTAATGGGAGTGGTTCGAGACATGGCGCTCGATGTATGGATACTTTGATTGGGAATACTTTTCCTCCTGTGGGTGACGGTGAAGGGTGATCGTATTGACTAATCCATACAGAATGGCGGGTAGCATTTTTGGCACGTCGTTTGCTGTTTTTTCCACGGGCTGGCGTGCGCGCACCACCTAACCCCTGTAGATGAGACATCGCTGTGAAGAATGAAACTGGCGTGGGGCCAGCGATCACCGCCGCTGAGCCCCGCGGTGCTTGTCTGAGCCCATGTCTAAATCTGGCCTCGGTGGGACGCTGGCGGTGACCGCTGCCCGGGCCTCTGCAGCGGCCGCTGGTCGCTCGCCGCCACGAGCGCCGGGACGGCCGGCCCACCGCCACGCCGCGCTCGCCGCCCGCAGTGACTCACGCCGCCCGCCAGTCACAGCCCCCTAATACGTCCCGTCGCCACGAGTCACACCGCCGCTGCATTGGGCTTTAGTGGGCCTGTGTGATTGCGGAGTCCTCCAGAGGCTTCCCCTCAGCGGCTTGCCAAGGGGCCTACGGCCACAATGTTCGCACGCCGGGCTCTACTTCTGATAATGGGCCGCTGGCGATGGCTGCCTTCTTGTCTTCCTCGCGCGGCCGCTCGTTCCCTCTCACGGTTCTTCTCCCCTGTTTTCTTTCCACATTTCTCCAATTGTTTCTCCATTGTGTCTCCTATTGTAATCTCCGCTTGTTTTCTCTTAATGTGCTCTCGGCCGTCTACTCCCTCTTTCGTCTAGCTGCAAATTGGTCGCGTACTCTCGGCCCTGACTTGCCCGTAGCTCCAGCGCTGTTTGCAATCGGTACGCCGCTCACGCAGGTTACGTTCTACAAGTACGACTTGCTATGCCAGCGACTCCATTCGCTCCTTCTATTTTCTTACGACTGGTCTGTCGCGTCTAGTCGTGGTCGTCTTTAATCTTATACACGTATATATATGGTTTTGGCTCTACGAGAACACCAGGTGTTCGTGCCTGGCCGGTAGCACATGCTCGTACTTGCCCATGGGCCGGATATACTCCTCAGCACTAGTGTGGCCCGTCGAAAGTGTGTCCATAGAGTCCATGAACGCCCCGGTTCCCGAGACCGGCGACTGCAGCGACGAACTCACCGAGTACGCAGATCCGTTAGAGTTCCTCATGCCTATGGCACTGAACTCAAACTCGTCGTAGTCGTGGTTGAATGCGTTCATGTCGATATCCAACTTGTAGTTTGGAAGCTCTTCTTGAGAGCCGAGCAACGTCTCCTTGGACATGTGGTTGGCCACAACAGTGGCCTTAACCTCCGGCATTTCCTGTGCATGCACGGTAGGGTGTCTTCTCAATAAATTAAGTGGTTTGGTATCTTCACTAATACTTGCGCAAGACTGGAGATCGTCGTCGGCCACCAATGTGGACCGCGAATGCTCGCTCTGGTGGTTGAGGAGCAATTGAATGTCCTCCTCGGTGTAGAAAAGCTTCTCGCTGTTGATGTTGACGCTGACCGCATTGTAGATCTTGGAATGTACACCAAAGAAGGAGCTTCCGTCAATCGAGAGCACCTTAAGTTCGTCATCGTCCGGACATTTGACCGAGCTCATGTTGATAATGTTTGTGTTGGACGCAGGAAGCACCGTTCCGCATTGCCTCTGGTTGATCATATCTTCCAATGTGTTGGAAATAGGGTTGAATTTTACACTGTTGAGCCCTTCTTTCAACGAACATGATAGAGTTTGGTCCTCTTGGAGTGTGATATCACTGGTAAGATCCCAGTGTACGATATTTCCATCTCTGCTACCCGTGAAGATGTCCCCATTATTCCATTCAATGTTGGTGATTTTATCTTGATGGCCATTGAGATTGATGAAGTCGTCTTGCTTTCTAATATCCCACACCCTAACCACTCCGTCGCCGTGAGAAGCAGCAAATACATGCTCGTTATCTGGGCACCACTTGATAAGATTGGACCTCAACTTCTTTCTGTTGCCGAAGCCGGCCACTGAAGGGGGAACATTGAAAACTGGCAGTCTCAAGTCAAACAAAGAAACACCAAACCGTCCACAGATCCCAATGTTGGTATCACTTCCAACCACAGGGTCAAAATTCTCGATCCCTGCAATGGTTGATATCGACAATGGACTGGGCTTACCCTGTGACTCAGAACTCTTGATGTCCCAATTGAACAAGTGGTTGTCGTACAAGGACAACAACCTGTCCGAATTTGGCGAGTCCATGAAATTGAGCTTGGAGATGTTTCCTGTAGTGGTAGGCAAGTTTGGCTTATTGCGTAGATGCTTTCTGTGATTAAAACGCTTGCAGATTTCAGCAACTGATTCGTCATCGTCTAACCCTAGTTCCACCACACTAGCATCGTCGGTGTCGCTTCGGTTGAATGAAGGAATAGATATCATATGAGCGTATCCATTGCTGTTTCCCGTCACAAGGTGCTTGGACGACTTGGGCATCCATTTCATGCCGTGTATGCCTGGTAGAGTGATCGTGTTGTGGTGAGTCAAGTAGTTGTCAACCAAGTCCAACTCATAGATGAAGAGATTCGATTCCGAGTTCCCGCTTGAGATTGCCAACGCTGGATTGCTCTCGTTGTTCTGACTGATGCTCATGGATGTGAGATTCATGTTGTTGTCGGGGATCTTCCAATAGTTGGACTTGATGTTCAAGCGATCAAGCGAACACGACTTGTTTAATATCTGGTTGTCTTTTGAATTATTGGGATTGAGGAGCCAGGATGACCCGCCGCCTGTTTCGAAAGGCTTATTTATTCCCAAGCTCTCGACACTGGCTATGGGGGAGAGCTGAGGGCTGAAGCGCCTGATGGCGTTGTTTCTGAAAAGGAGCGTAGGTTCGTAATATTCTCCCATGGTGTACGGATGAGAAATGAGACGGATGTTAATTTGCGGTTCTCTTGAAGTTCGAAGAAAGAGGCAGCTTATGTATTCGGACTGAGAAGCGTGGGAGCTTCATGCCGAAGCTCTAAATTTATATATATGGTCTCACATCCCGGGCTGGCGTCAGTTCTAATCGGTAGACAAATGCTGGCAGCCTTCCCTATCGAGAGGGGCTGGCTGCGAAATCACGGGACACGTGACCCGCCGAGCGCGGCAAAGAATAGAAAATGGCCGCTCCAACGCGGTATATGCAGGCCACGAGAGCTGAAAGAGATGCAGATGCAGAGACAATGTCACGGAGACCCGAACAATAGAGGCGATGAGAGCAGAAGATGCGGTCCCGATGGCCGCCGGCAGAGGCTGACCGTGAAGCCTCGATCCTGGAGGTGGTTGGCGGAACGTGGTGGGCACTACGGTACACCACGCGTCAGCTGGAGAGCATCGAACTGCCTGTCGGCTGGGAGTAGCAGACCGGGAGAGGAACCCGATCGAGAGAGAGCTGGCTGTCGGAATAGACCCATAAGCCGGAAGGGGAACGGTAGCTCCTACTTTTGGATGACATCTTCTGGAAGCCATGACCTCGGCTTCCCGATTAGGACCATTATGCTGTGCGAAGAAGAAGCGGGTGCAAAATCGTGACAACGTCTCGTGTATAATTGCGAAACCTACAGAACACCACGGCTGGAAATTAACGAACGCCGACCCGGTCGTCGCTTGCCATTATGACTGCCCAGCGACAATGAGGACACTTCGGCGCATTCTCCTACAGGTGAGCCGATGAGTCGTCAACCATCGTATCGAACCACAATTCCTGATCATCAACAGCTTCGGGGTGTCGGTTCTGCGTCAAATTTGCTACCCAGTACATGACTGCTGTGCATTTTCTAACTACTATCTTCTTTTATAGATGCAAGGCTTCAACAACCATTCGCCCTCTGGTCTGTTGGCTCGTTTGCGTTCCAATTCCTCGACCTCAGATTCATGCTCCACGAACTTTTGGCGTCTTTCCAACTTCGCCTTTCTTTCGGCAATGATATCTGGAGGAGGCTTGAAAAACTCAAACCTGGTGAACATCTTGTTGTCGTTATCAGTCTTCTTGTGGAAAAACCCACACAACTTCAACTTCTCAACAAATTCGGCACCTACTTCTTCAGGCTTGGACGAACCTCCGGCAGACTCGCTGAATCTGGAGTTGATTTCCGCTATCCACAACTCTCCTCTGGGTGCTAAGATCCGGTAAGCTTCTGTTATAAAGTCCAAGAAGTTGGTACCCATGAGCGCCAAACAGAATATCACGATCGTGCACGATTCATCAGCGAGGGGAACGTTCTTGATGTCAGCAACGGTGATACGCTCGTTCTGCTTCTTCAAGTCAAAACTGTGGACATCAATATCCAAGGTCTTTGGTCCCATGTTTCTTCCTCTGGGCTTGTTGGACGATTTGTTGTACTGTTTCACCATCTTACTGACGTCCAAAGCCAACTGAGCCTCCCCACATCCCATGTCTGCTATCACGATCTTCTTGTTGGGCAATCCTGGAAGTCCTCCCGGCGCGTTTATGGCCTTGGTGGTGGCTCTGATTTTGAGCTGTTCCACAAATACGTCAACAGGGTTTTCGGGCCAAGATTGCACCTGCGATCTGAATCCCTGATGGTATTCGTCAAACAAAGCTGGCTGGTCTTCAATCAACCGGAGAGCAGAGTCGGAAGTTGTAGTGTACAATTGTTCATTGATCCATCTGAATCTGGAGCCCGAGAGCTTGGCCATCATCTTCTGTTGAAGAGGCGTCAACTTGGCTGTCATGGGGAGAGGAGCGGGGGGATGATCGAGCTCGGTCGATTTTGGCTCGGATTCACTCTTCTTCGCAGTTTTGGACTGCTTGACTTTCTGGCCCTTGCCCTTCTTGGAAACTTCGACCTCTGCTCCGTCTTCTTCGTCTTGTTCTTCCTTCTCTTCATCTTGTTCGTGTTCTTCTGCTTCTACTTCGTTTTCTTGCTCATCGCCGTCCCCCTTGGACTTTTTGTTGTTGTACGCTTCGATTTCCTTTTCATCTCTGGCCTTTCTCTTCCTGGTGCTTCGCTTCTCTTTCTTTCCGCCAACAGCGACCTTCGCCTGCTTCAAGTTCCATCCACTGACCTCAAATAATGCCATCTCTACTGTTTGTGAATAATCCTTCTCATCGCTTTTTTCGATGGAGTCGCACCCTAAAAAGTTCACCACAAACATAGCAGTTTGCATCTCCAGTCGCAAGCACAACAATAGAGGGCCGAGGGTTTAAGCAGCCCAGTTTAGTTTAGTAGTCGTCTATCCCGACCGGGCCCCCACAATTGGAACAGACCTTTCCTTCCTTCCTTTTTCAGCGCTCTTTTCACTCTTCTTGTCCTTCCACTCACCTCATTCTGCGCTGCAATCCACAGTTGGCGCCCCCAAGATGCAATGACGGATGGTCACCCACAGAGCCACGTTCTTCTACTGACCCGGGAGAAGTGCTTCTACTCTCCGGACGTGTTCCATTTAGCTCCGACCTACAACATCGCCGTTCCGTGTTTCATTCACGATATCCACAACCGCGTCTCGCTCCTCATGTACCACCATGTCAAGGACCTTCTTGTGATCAACAACTATCCCATATCCACGGTGGCGGTCACCGGGAGAGTCATTGGAGATCGCCTCAGACTGTTCGACGGCCGTTCCGAAGGATTCTACTTGCTCACGATAGACGACTCGTCTGGCGGAGAAAGGCTGACGATCGATATCAAGATCCTCGAAAACCAATACCCCTCAACCGGCTTGAAATTCGGCGAGTCGTACGGCACCTTGGTGAAAGTAAAGGGAAAGGTTCGGCTGTACGCCGGGAAAAATGAAATACACGCCGAATCGGTCGAGGTTATCGGCAGCGAAAGAGATATCGCGTGTGAGATTGACCAGTGGAAGACGACGTTGGCCTATCGGAACGCTGTGTTGAGATTTCCGTGGAACTGTGAGCGGGAAATAAGCCCTACTGGAGGCACCGACTCATTGAGTTCGTGTCACGATCTCTCGGAGGAGGATGGACAGCCGTCGCTGGACGATGAGCTAGTCGAAATCACGCAAGACACTTTCAACTACAGAAAGCCCCGAGGAAGCGCAACAAAAAGTATTGGCGCGTTACCACCACTACAGCCCGATGGTGACGAGCTCGAAATTGTCCAGGTCAACGAGGTCAAGGCGCTAGCGGTCACACAATTCCAGCTCTGTTTAGAGTTCGTACTTTGTATGATTCGCTACAAGTTCGAGGTGGTCCAATTACAGCAAGTATTTTCGGATAAGACAGTATCAGGCCTACTAAACCGGGCTACCGAGGAAGAAATCAAATCCAGATCCATGCTACCCAACACGACCGGGCTGTTCAAAGAGATCAAACTGGCCATGTTCCATCACATCCGCCACAAGCTCTGCGAGTGCAAACTACTCAAGGTGACCACCAGCCAGAATGTGTATCTGACCACTCTCCAAGCGATATACGAACACATAAGGCAGTGCTTGGGTGTCCGACAGGGTAGTCTGGCCCGCAGCCTAGACGTCCACTCGTATATTTCGGCTCTCCGGCAAAACAATGTGATTGGGCGAGTCGACTTCAAACTCGTGAATGGAATCATCGATTACATTTTGACACAAGAGTTGAGAGACAGGGATAACTGGACGTACGACCGACCCAATCGTGAATGGAAGAGAACCTCAGACCTCTTGCCGCAACATCACTGAATCTGTACTCGGGCGCGGCACGACTGGGCTGCATGTTAAGTAGTGCAGCTTGGCAACACGCTATATACCGCACCCGCTCCAGGAAAATCTCGGAGCATTCCGAGAGATAAGAATTGTGGTACCCAAACGAATCTTCAAAGTCCAACCACCAATTGTTCTCCCGCCTCTCCTCAATTATGGTCGACCCAATCACCTGCCATATCCTCGACACCAACGCCGGAAAGCCGGCTAAGGAAGTCGTGTGCCAGATCTTCTATCTTGCTCCTTTGATCCAGGATCCCGACCAGGTGTCGGCGTACGACTTATCGACCGAGACGAAGCCCTTCGCCATGAGCAAAACCGACGCCGACGGCAGAATCAAAAATTGGGTCCTTGATCCGAAACTTGACTCCCAGACCAAGAACGCGGTGGGTGTCACGGACGACTTCCAATGGACCACCTTGAAAGCAGGCATCTATAAAGTCAAATTCTTGACTGGACAGTACTTCTACGGCTTAAGCAAGGAGGATTTGGCATCACGGACTTTCTTTCCGTACGTGGAAATCAGTTTCATGATAAACAACCCGCCGGACAATCACTATCACATTCCGTTGTTGTTGTCCAACCACAGTTACACCACTTACAGAGGAAGCTGATTCGAGAGTACTTTGTTGATTTTGCGTATATAAAAATGACATTGTCTATGTGAAATATATTGAGAATGGGAAATGAAATGGAAATGAATAATGAAAATGTAGGATGAGGTGTAATGGCAATGAATATTGTGTTCCCGCTGTCGGGGTGACTCTTTCAAAATGGTCCGGTTGGGAATGCCCCCAACGATTCATTTGAGACTCAACTCATCTAATAGAAGAAATGGGTATTGTTTTTGGAACTCTCGTGTACCAACATTTCGTTGCATTTGTAGTTATTCAATTCATTCTTGATGTGAATAATCTCCGACGACTCAGTCAATGTATACTGCGTAACCGATTTGTTGTACCGTTTGTACATCTCAGGTGCAAATGTTTCGTTGATGTTGATCTTGTTCGAAAAGCCAACCTTTTTCTTCAAAACACCGCTTGAAGACGCTCTTCTGAGAATCAGGTGGCTCTCCGGAGCCTTCCGAAGATCTTTCAACTCTTCTTCAAACTTCCGTGTCTGTATTTCAACGTACTTGAAATCCCTAAACTGGCGGATGTATTTCAAGTATCCCGGTAAGCTCCTCCTTTGGTATTCATTCAAGTTGTTGAATATGATGCTCAACTGTTCAGAAGTAATAACAATAGACTCGTTCTCGTCTCGAGGAAGGGGATACTCAACCTCAGACTTGGCAAACACATCGTCTAGCTTCAAGTTCAAATCCTTTTCTTCTAAACTGGACCAATTAAACTCACTTTGAAGAAAACGAATGTTGTCATCAACATAGACATCGTCCGAAATTGACCGTGTATGTTTTTGATAGTCTACCTCTGCTTCGGAATCCGCATCATCATCGTAGTGTTTATCTTTCACCTTCTGGTCCAAGATTTGAGCACTTGTCAACTCGTCATCCTTCAAGAATGGGTCCTTGGATGTGCTACGCATATCATGCAATATCTGAGGTGGTGTGACAACCCATGGTTTCTTTTGGTGATCCTCGTTGTTTTCAAGCTTTTCGTCAAGCGTCATCATCATGTCATCAAACATGTTCGTTTCGCGCTCAATGCTAGGCAACTTGTTCAATGACATATCTGTTAACCCATGGTTCTCTTCTAATATGTCATCGCCTTCCACTTCATTTGCTGCTCTATCCTCATTAATCTGAGCAGCTTGGGATCCTTTCTTTGGCTTTCTGTATCGGTTCGTTGAGTGTTTCAAATTAACGAACGAGAATGATTTTTTGAACTTCGACGAGGGTACATTTTGTGAATCAAAGGAAGTGCGTGAAGCTACTGACTGAAAGGACTGAGATTTGATAGACTTCGAATCTAACATGTTTCCCGCGCTAGTCTGGCCATGCCTGTCTAATGCCCCTGAGTCTATTGTGCTGGTTGCTGCAGATGACGAGGAAGAAACTGGTTGTCTGACAGGAGCAAATAATTTTTTCCAAAAGCTCTTAAGTTTAACTGAAGATCTCTGTGAGCTCTTCGACTTGACCGAGCTCTTGGACTTTTGCGGCGAAGAGGGTAAGCTCGACATAGACTTGTACTTGGACTTGGACAGAAGGGTTTTATTCGGAGATTCAAGTTTCGGGACGGAAGCAGATCCAGCTGTGTTAGTGGCGACCCTTGTTTGTGGTCCCAACTCCTCAATGATGCCTACCATTGACTTTTTAGTGCTCGTGTCGTATGCTCTGTTATTTTCGGTGAGTGAAACTCTTGAGCTCTCAGCCAAGGAGGCTTTGGAACTTTCATGAATGGAATATAAGTGAAGAGATGACTCTGCTGACGAATTATTGTTTCCATTTTTGATTGCTGGGGGCTTCAAGTCTCCAAGAGAATCATGATCTAAGGTGCCGGAGAATGCGGTAGGAGTGGATGCCGGCATGGGATGCGAGCTAGCCAACGGCGATGACACTCTAGGCGGTATATTTGGTGTCGTCTTAGGCAGCAATTTCAAAGGCTCGAGGTTCTTACGGGGTGACTTTCTTTCGCTTTCTGGTTGACTTTGCGCCTTGACAAAATGCGCGGGTGATAACACAGTTGGTGACAACATTGAAGGGGAAGACAATGTGTTGGACGCTTCTCTAACAGGGGTTCGGGGAGGCTCGCCATCCGTGTTGTTGATAATCGAGTTGAACGAACTAATCGATGACGATGCTCTTTCATGTTTCCTGATCTTCTGGTTTTTAAGCACAGTCAAGTCTCCTCGAGGAGGTACTTCAACCTGCTTGTCATTGAGAAACTTATTGAACTTATTGTCTGTCTGAAAATCGAAAAACTTGGATTTTTGTGACGTGGCGGATGCGTCACCAAGAATATCTTCAGCTGGATCTAAAATGTGAGACAGCTCACTTTGATCGTAGAAAGAGTCCTCGATCGTGGGCTCTGGCAATCTGCTCCCATCAGTTTCATGGTTACTGTAATGATCAGTGTCACCTTGATCCTTGTCCTCAATATGAGCTTTAACTTTGTGTTCAATAGCCCTGGCCTGAAGTTGATCAATCGGACTTTGCTCAGTTTCAAGAGCTTCAATGAACTCAGGTTCAGGGTCTTTCATACTTCCGGAATCTTCCTGAATAGGTAACACGTCAGCGTTTTTAGCTTCATGTCTAACCTCTTCCTGTTTCTCAGAAACCTCATCTTGAAGTGATCTGGATGGTTCTAACAAATCCACGCCTTTGTTTCTTCTAGTCAAGACGTCAGCTGAAGGAGAAGTGTTAGTCTCCTCGTCATGGGTTAATACATCCTCCAGCTTGTTCATAGCAATGTCCTTGTTCAGCTCCTCCTTTCTTCCTTTTCTGTTCATATATTCAACCGAAGGAGAATATCTGGGAGTGGAAAAAAGGTCATCTTCACTTTCGCCTAAGGCTCCTTGATAAAGAACGGGTGTTGCATGTGCCACTTGCGGCTGCTGTACCTTGTTTATCGTAGCATTGGCCGACTTTGAAATATTTTCTTCGCTAACCTCATTGAGAGTGCTGAGGTCTCCTTCAAATTCATCTGCAACGTCGTTCAGAACCGGAATTGGTACCTCTTCTGTCGTCTTGGTATGCAGTACACCATTTCCCTCAGCGTTCGAAGTACTTGGTGCTGTTTCAAACTGCATTCCCAAGTCCTGGATTAGCCGAAACTTTATGCTTGTTTCAGGTTTAGCAGAACTGTGATCTTCTGAATCTGCCTGTCTATCCGCTTCGTTGCCGAACGAGTCTGTAGCTTCCAGGATCGAAGGGTTTGTCTTCTCAGGGGTAACGCTTGCAGTCTTATCAGGGGAAACATTGCGATTTCTCTTAGCTAAGCCCCTGTTATCGTCGGTGTTGATCGAAGTAGTAGGTGTGTTGGTAAAAGTGCGATTCAAGTTGCTGTTCAAGCCTAAACTTGCCGGATCGGTATTACCCGCATTGACAGAGGTGGAGACAGACACCGAGGTGACACTGGAGGAATAAGTTGAAGACGACGACGAAGACGACGAGTGAGACGACGAGTTCGAGTCTGTTTGAGACAACTGGGCCTGTGTGGCTTGCTCGTATGAATGCTGTTCTGGCAACTGTGTTTGGCTAGAGCCTGGGGAACCGAGTGATGCTTTCAAAATGTTATTGGACTGGAGTCTTTGTAATGGAGACTGGTTGTAGTTTGAGCCTCGGAGACTGGTGGTGCTGGAGTTTTGATTCAAGCCTCTGAGACTGGTGGAGCTGTTCAGCTGTCTCAAGCTCGTGGCGCTTGGTAGACCCCTGATACTAGATGCCGATGAATTATGGTGGGGTGAGGATGCTAAACTATTGCTTCTTGGAGCCGCAGCTACGTCGGTGTCGATGTTCAAGTTCGTGGCGGTGTCGAGTTTGTTTGATCTGATGTCCTTAGCCAAGTTTTGCTTGTTTAACTGTTTGATATTGCAGTACGAGTTTGACTTTGGAATTGCGGGAGATGACGTGTTACTAACCGGCGAAGCGACAGCTCCCGGGGCGGGATTTGTGCGAGATGCACAAGGGCTGGCTGCTGGAAGGTCGGAGGACGATGAAGAAGGCACCTGGCTCTGCGATTGGCTGGTCAAAGAGCCTGCTCTCGAGGACGGCTGCGACGTGCGCGGGGCCGAGGGCTGGGAGGTTCCCGGGACCACCTTCGCGGGGCGGTTTCTCTTGAACGGGGTCATACGGGGGCGGAAGACTTCACCGTTGGGGAAGTAGTAGGTGCCGCCGTTTGTCTTGTGGAAGTTGTCGGGGGACGTCTGGGCGGGAGCACTGGCGGTGGCGCCAGCAACTTCACCGGAAGGTGGCTGAGCCGATGACGATGGCGGGATTCCAATGGGAGCCGACGGCGCTGGCGCGAACGGGGTCGGGGCCTTTTTGGGGGCCTTCTTGAGGAACTTGTTTTCCATGGCAAAGAGGTTGTCGGTCGAGATGTCACGCGCCGACGGGGACGCCGTCATGGTGGTGTTGGCGGTGGAGATGGAGGTGAGCGAGTTCTTGCGGGACGACGAGAAGTTGGAGACCGCCGACGAGTGGGAGTGTATTTTCAGGTGGCCCGCCTGCATGCTGGACAGCGATTCGTGGTCCGGTGGTGTTTTGTCGAGGGACGGGTGTTGTTTGTTGGAGGAGAGAGAGTCCTTAGCCGCTGCCGAATTATCCACCGTGGCAGAAAAAAGGTCGGGCATAGAAGATTGCGGGACGCTGCGGTTCCAGAGGGGCGCGGCGGAGGTGAAAACTAAGGGCCTTGATGACGGCTGCTCTATCCAACACGGTGTGGTTAAATGGCACCTATGAGACTGAACAATGTGGTTGGGCTCCCCCATTCAGTGTGTATTAGTTTTCGGGCGTCGTGCTCAACCCATTCCGCCGTGAGACGAGTAGTACACATAGAGGGGCGCGCTGCAGCGAGATTGCAGCGAGAATGCAGCAAGATTGCAGCGCGGCCCAGCGAAGCCGGCGGGCGCCGCCGGCCGGACCGCCAGCGCTTTTCGGGGCACGCCCCATGCTGCGGCGCCCAGCGGGCGCGAGCTCTGCCTGCGGCGGCGGCGGGCTTTGTGGGGCGCCGGCGGGCGGGGCCACTGTTTGTCTCGCTGCGCACGCGTCCTGCCGAGCGGGCCGTTTAAGGTTCTGCTCAGGTACCCCAGCCGGGCGGGCGCCGGGCCCGCCACAACGGCGCGGGTGCTTCGCTCGGCACGGGCGCGGGCGATAAGAGCCGTCGGGATCACCCCTGCGGCGCCACCGTGGTCTGCTGCCTCGCCGCCGGCGGTGTGTACCGGGCACTTCCTTCCGCTTGGTCCGCGTTGCCCGCTGCTTTGGGATGCGAAATTGCCAAAACGGGCCGTCCCTATTCAGCCTCATCGCTTCAAACTGAAAGACGCAAGATTTAAAGCATCGCCCGACCCCACGGCCTCGTGCAGCAGCGCCCATGCGGGCAGATCGCCCCAGCTGCCCCCTCCACACCGTGGCGGCGATCCGCCTGCTCCTCGCCCGCCTGCCTCGGCCGATTTACGAGCCCACCGGCCCGCCCCTTATCGACCGGTCCTGGGCCTATTGTCTCGAAAAAGGCCCGTGCCGCACCACCATGCACGCTGAACTAAAATACGCCTGTCCGCCAGACCTCAAAGCTTATCGCGGGGGCACATGCACCTGGCGGTGGATTCCCAGGCGAGTAGCGGTGGGCTCCCCAGGCGAGTAGCGGCCGGCCTGCTCCTGGCAGCCGGGCCCTGCCACGGAGCGCTTGGAGCTCTCGCGGCGCTCTTCCCGTGCCGGCCGTTTCGTCGAGCGCGTGCCTTTTGTGTCCCCGTCCCGGCTACTTTTTGCACCCGTCTCGGTGCGTGGGTTTGCAACTCAACCACACGGCGATGGCGATCAAGACTGCGTTGGTCGTTCACCTTCTCAGCTTTCTGGCCCTTGCGCCCTTCGCCTCTGCGCTGCCTGCTCGTCTCCGTGCGCCCTCGCCGAGAAAACTCGGAACTCCCCCCTCCCGGGCCATCCCACCTCCGGGTGACGTCTCTCTCGCCAGCATATTCATCGAGAGCCAGCGCCTGCAATTGCACCCACGGTCAAACAGCGACGGGATGGCCGCTTCCGTGCTCTCAAATAATCGTCTCTGCTGCTCGTCTGCATCCGCTTTGCCGGCCACGACGTGGGTCGGCCGCTTCGTATCGTTCAAGCAGCGCTCCAAGCCCGACGGCTCAGACAGCTCGACTCTTGCCGACGAGGACGCCAGCGGCGATCCTTGCGGCTCCTGTTCCAGCTACTTGCTCGAGAGGTTGAAGAGCTACGGCGTGGCTGACTTTGTCGAGTACTTGGTGAAGCACGAAGGGTTCCACGAGGACGACTTGGACCCTTCCAGCTACGACTTGAACCACGGGTTGGAGGAGATCGAGAGAGAGTTGAACAACATCAGAGAGAGAGAGGACACGGAGGACCGGTTCGTCGATATAGGAGGAGAAGACGACGTCCCCAGCGAAGACAGCGTCCCCAACGGAGGCCCCAGAAGCATGTCCCTCAGCAAGGTGCTCTTGCTACTATCCATTTTCTCGGCTGCCGTACAACTCTCGGCGTAGAAGCGTTACTTTTGCATATATATATCTAAATATACCAGGGCATGCTCAGGGATATGTGGCCAAAACATCCACGTTTGTGGCCGATAGTCTCCACATGATCAACATGAATACCGAGCGGTAGGGTGCGTACTTTTCAGCGGCTTTTATCACGTACTGGTCGTGGTACGGGGTCCAGTTCCTCTTGGAGTCTTTCTTTTCGAACTTTGATTTGCGCTTCAAGAGCGCCTTCAACTCCTCGTCCCCGTCCACCTGCTTCTTGACCTCCGCCAACACGTCTGCCCGACGCGCCAAGTAGCGAGACATTCCGCGGGCCACCCCCAAGTCGTCGTACGCGAACACGTCCAACTGCCGAAGAGTGAACAAGGCAAACATGCTGGCCGACCAGAGGCCGATGCCCTTCAACTTGACCAACTCCTCAAGAATGACCTCCAACGGGTTGTCGGCGTAGAACTTCTCGTCGCAAAGCTTGGAGGACGGGTCGGCGAACACCTCGCTGATGTGCATCGCGTACTTGACCTTGGGGCCCGAGAATCCCACCGACTTCAACTCGTCGAAGGTCTTGGTCAAGGTGTTCTGCGGGCTGATGTCCTGGCCCCGGGTCTCGAACAAGGCCTGGAACTTGGTCTCGACCGACTTGGCGGCGTTCCCACTGATCTGCTGGGCCATCACGCTCGAGATGAGCGAGTACCAGTAGGTGTGGATCACAGAGCCGAACCGTGACCTCTGGAGGTGCGTGTACGACCCGGGGGTCGCTTCGTTCTCGACCTCCGCCTTGAACTGGGTGAACTTCTGGTGCACGATGACATTGTACAAGGAGGGGTCGTGTTCGATGACGTGCTGGACGCCCCGGATGAAGCCCGGCGTGTGGTAATCGACGAACTCCTGGGGGAGCAGGTGGTCGCTGGGCACCGGCAACTGGGCCACGGCGTCCTCGATGCTGACGGGCGGCGGGGGCGCCGCCTTGACGACCTTGCTCTTGGTGGTTCTGACCTTGGTCACTTTTGCAGCTGCGCCGGTGCTTTTCTTCTTGACGGTCACGTCGGACACCTTCACGACGGTTTCGCCGAGGGCCACCTTGGAGCGAGTTAGGGCCATACTAGTGGAGAAGACGGGAGGAGGCGCTGGCGGTGCTTAGTAATATATAGCGAAGAGATTCGGTACTTTGGTGCGATGAATTGCAAGACAGCAAGAATCTGGGGACGAACGGCGGGGTCAAGTTTTTGTACACCGGCGGGGCCGTTTTTTTGGCTTGCCGTTGGCGTAGGCGCTCCCGAGTGGGGCCTGGGTGCTTGTGGGGCCCCCGCGAGAGGCCGCCCGCTGGCGCACGTAGTTGGTGGTGAATCACTGCTAGGGCATCCACCGCCAGTCGCACTCAATCGAGATGCGTAAAACGGCTGGGTCTGCCCACCATTCCTTACCAAGACGCGTCATGAAACCGTTTGAAGGCCTCAAGTTCTGCTGCACGGGGATCGTCACGTCCGTGCGGGAGGAGCTCGTCGAGAAGATCCAGACCTTGGGCGGCATCCACTACAGCGACTTGATGAGTGACGTCAACTACCTCATAGTCGGCGAACGAGCGACTGCCAAATACAACTTTTGCATCAAGAAGCGCCACGACGTGGGCTTCATTAACAGCGACAACATCGTCGCCATCTACGACCTCTGGCTCAAGGGCGAGGACGAATACTCAGAGCTCTTGGCGATCAAGACCTACAGAATGGAGATTTTCGAGAGAACCAATATGTGTTTCTCCCGCATCGACTTCTCCAACGACGACGTCCGCCGTCTTTTCCACCGGGACCTGTTCCGGTACCGTGCTCTCAAGCGGTTCTCGCTGAAATTGGATGTTCAGGACTACATCTCGGCCAAAAACCTTGTGGAAATCATCACCAAGAACGGCGGCTCGACCACAGACTCGTTGACGGTCGCAAACACTTGCGTGGTGACCACGGAGACTGCCGGTAGAAGATACAGCAAGGCACTAGAGTGGAAGATCCCCGTTGTGCATCCCATAATCGTTTTCGACTCGATTCTCAGAGGAGGGCTCCTTGACATGAACGACTACATCCTCCGCGATGGCGAAATGTACGAGAACGGATGCAGCGTGTGGGACGAGTTGCTACGCGAACCGGACAACGTGGAAGCGGACATCGACGTACCAAAGGGCGACGAGACCAAAGCAGCGGCAACCGGAACCGCTGCCACCCTACGCAAAAAAGTGGTACGAAACCCCGAAGTATGGAACTCGATCATGTCTCAGACAAACCAAGTGCACAAGAAATCAATGAGCAAGTCGGTGTGGGATGAAGACAAGCTCCTAGACAATGACGACGAAGACCTGATCAGTTTTGCCAACATTCAGCAGAAAACGTCGCGAGATGCCGCAGCTTTGAGTGAGTCTTTCAAGGCATCGAGAAAGAAGTCGCTCTTTGTGGGGTACAATTTTCTACTTGTAGGATTCAATTCCCATCAAGCCTCTTTGCTAGTGAAAGTGATAGAAGGACACGAAGGCGAAACGACGGACGACACCACAGATGATACCATCACTCACATCATAGTGCCGACGTCGAGTGGCAGCCAATGCTCGGCAATGTTGCGGATCTTGTCTCCTGCGACCAAGACCAAAATCTCCAACGGGCAAATTCGGGTGGTTACCGAGTGGTTTATAGAAAGGTCCATGTTCTACAAACGGGTGGTCATGGACCGGTGGGGCCAGCCAATGAAGGGTCTTGTGCCTTCTACAAAGCAGTTCAAGATATGCATCAGTGGATTCACCGGAATTGAGCTTTTGCATTTGGAGAAAATGATCAAGTATCTCAACTTTGACTTCTGTGAAACATTGACGGCAAAAAGAGACTTGCTAATCATCAACGTCAACTTGTTCAAGAACAGCTTGATGACCAACTCACCAAAGCTCTTCCAGTACAAGTTTCCGGACGTAATCAATTGCCCCACCTACCAACTGGGCAGTGCGTCGTCAGTTTCGGTCATATCATCCAAAAACAAAATCAACGCTGCTAAGAAGTGGCAGGTCCCTATAGTATCGATAGCATATATCTGGGAGATCATGGAATTGTCATTGAATCGCTCAAGCCAAATGATGCCCAATATCATGGACTTGCAGTGGTGTATTTTTGCACCCAAAAATTTCAACCGTCCCAAAACCTTGATGGAGTACGTCAAGAATTTGAGTGGAGACCATCTAGAAGAAGAGAGGAAAGATAGCGTGGGGCGTGAAAGCAAAGGCGACGACTCGCAGGACAGTTTAATAAAGTTGCCTTCGCCGAGAAAGACCAACGCGAAGAAGCAAAAGTATGGCAGATTGGTGGGGCAGAGTAATAGCAAAATCGCAATTGACGAGGATCACGAGCATGACTTCGATGTTGATGTCACCAATTTGGAAGACGACGAGTTCATGACACAAGTGGGGTACCAGACGGGCGAAGCCGAAGGCGTGAATGCCGTCGGCGAAGGAATATTGGACGGCCTCGAGACCGAATTGCCGGAGCAACCTAGACGAAAGAGACGGAGGACATAACTGACAACCAGGCAGTTTGTGTGAGGTCTGTAGTACGTGTTTGCTGGGGATACTCTTTTTTTGAGCAACACCCCGTCTCCCTGCGATAGCCGTTCCTCCGTGTATATTAATGTATACTTAAATTAGTTGGAGCATTATAAGTATATGCTTTAACAAAGGCCCATTATGAGAGTAATTTGCAGCTGAATGTGTCCTCTAGGGCTTATACCCTAACCACTACCAAGCAAAAGTATTTCTCGCACGTGCTCGTGACTACCAGAGTCGTTTCAAATTTTTCAGCGCTGTCCCGAATGTTCTCGGTCACAAATTTCATCCATTTTTAAGAGATAAATTCCCGCCCTCAGCAAAAAAAGTTTTTCTTCCATATACATCTTTTTCTGTAATTAATCAAAATGGGTAAGGATAAATCTCACGTCAACGTCGTTGTCATCGGTCACGTCGATTCCGGTAAGTCTACCACCACTGGACACTTGATCTACAAGTGTGGTGGTATTGACAAGAGAACCATCGAAAAGTTCGAAAAGGAAGCCG